>CM034358.1:64204744-64405610 GCA_019925275.1 Mytilus edulis | reverse complement strand
TTCATAGAAATGAGGAATAAAGACAACAATAGTTAACTGGTGTTCAAAATTCATAAATCGATTGAGAGAAAACAAATTCGGGTTACAAACATAAACCTGTTTAAAATTATCCCATATCAATGCTATTCTAAATAATTAATAATTTTTTTTCTGAAGCTATTTTGCCAGGATTTTACGAATTGAGATACATATAGTAAATAATATAATATTCAGAATCTCATCAGTCTGAAGTTTTGAAGGTTAAACGTTAGAGACCAACACGCCATACAGTTTCGTCTTCAAAAACAGTAAATGGAAATTTTGCGATTAGTTTTTGGGACTCAATTTTAAAATTAGAACTTCAACCTGTAATTTATAATTTAATTGTTAACATGTACGTGATGAAGCCGGTTTAACTGTCTATGTTAATGCTTCATGTGTTGATTTGATGTCAATAAATATTTGGTCAACGAACTTTAACAGCATTGATAGAAATGAATTATGTGCCAAACGTTCAAGAATTGTAATAGTTGTCGAATAAACATGGTTTCGTCATTAGTATGCACTGGACGTTAAACAGTCATTTAACCGCACCAAAATTGAAAATATATTTTTTTTTTCTGTTTTAAATAGGAGGTGGTTTTTCATCGCAACCAAACATCACACAATTAACGACTTCGGTTAGTTCCATAAATGTGCGCACTAACATATCGCAACAGCCTGCAAAGATCAGTTCACAGTCCACCGCGAGTACAATGTCAACAGAAGCGATCTATAAAGGAAATAACGCGTCTCCATCAGCTACATCAAAATTAGTATACCCCACATCTTTAAAACAGATAACAACAAAATATACTCCAAAGCGAGCAGGAACTTATATTAAATCTTCTACTTTTTCGAGCTATCGCAAAACAAGTCCAAGTAAAGACAACATAATCCAGAGCACATCACCTGAAATTTTGGATCAAAGAGATAACTCAAATTCTACAACAGGTATGTTTTATACTAAAGTAAAAATATGGTGGCATCTTGCATCAATTTAAAACTCTTACATCATTCATTAAGGTATATATACATTGTTGGCTTTATTTGAAGTTGAACGTCATACTTTGACTTATATTGTTTAATTTTAAATATGTTACATTTGGATGGAGAGTTGTCTCATTGGCACTCATAGCAAATCTTATTTATATACAATGTGGCATGAAAAAAAGAACAACATGAAAACACAGAAACGACAGAGACATATAACATAAAGAAACTAATAGTAAACGCATCAACAAACAGATTGAAAACCCTAAAACGTGAATCAATTTTCAAAACATCTTGTTTTGATCAAAATTGTCAAAACCTGTGATTTTTGGTTTACAACAAAATATAACCGCTCGCCTTTTCTTTTCAAGCGTCGCCTCAAAAAATTTCAAAGTAAATTTATTTATTAAACTTTTCAAATCGATCGTTCGCCTAAACTTCTGGAGTGCAAAAAAATCCGTAGAACAAAACAAAATAAGTTGGTGTGGCCTGTAAAGTTTTAAAACATTAAGGAGAGGATCTTGTTACCTTCTGTGTGGTATGACATTCTATTACTCGGTTAAGTAAGAGCAAATAAAAGAGGTAGAATTAAGCTTACAATCGGGGCATTTTGTTGGAATATTAAAACAATTTCCAGTTATATTGACGTGTGTAGGAAGCATAGAAAGATTGAAGAGTAACAATTACTTTATTAAAACTATATCATTATATCCATTCTCAATTTTATATCAGATCGTTACTCTATCATGTCTCTATTTCTGATGGAAAGCACTTCAGCATCTTATTTATAAATTCAAAATAGTATGAGCATAAGGAGATTATGTATGATAACTATTGAGATAACTTTTCGTCAATTGTCAAATATAGAGTATTTAAGCAATTATAGGCAACCATAGGGCATTCAACAATGAAAAGAATTCACACCTTATAGTCGGCTATAAAAGGTCCTCACATTAAAAATAAAAAAATAATTCACTATAAATTCACTCTAGTTCAATACAAATTATTCAATTTTAAAATTAAAAGATGTCGTCTACTTTTAGTCTGTTTCGAGTACTAACTATGATTTAATTAGAAGGAGTATTAAGTTCTACTGACCTACAAAGAAATAGTCTCTTACAATTGACCGTTTCAGAACCTAAAGGAATTAGGGTAATTTCATAGCTCGTACCCCTAAAAGAAACAACGTCATGTCATTGATTGAATTTACAAATCACAGCGCTTTGGTGTACACTTTTGAAGATCTTTCCCGAAATGCATTAGAATATGAAACGGCGAATTGTGATGTTTTCCTTTAATATGTTTCTTTTTCAGGATTACTTGTTGGTCTATCAGTGACGGCTTTTGTAATAGTTGCAGTTGTTGTTCTACTTGTTGTTTGTTACTTTAAGTTAGTATTCTATATATCGTTTTTTGTAAAAGAACAATAAATATCACAAATGCAATGAAAATATGTTTACATCATAAAAGGAAATTCTACAAAACGTCATAAAAGAACTAAACAGCCGGTTCATGTTGCTCTCTAGATGTATTTTTGGTTATTTATGTCGTAATATATGCTTCATGTCTGAAACAAAATCTACATTATTTTAGTTGTTGCGAATAACGTATGCAAGATCTTACCACATTGGATTCGTAGTCCAACAGAGACATGAGGGATTCGTTCGGAAGAATTTCTAATTTGATTAAATATATATATTCAAAGGAATTTAATCGAGTTAAGAGTTTTGTCATTTTGACTTTTGGAAAACTTTGCTGTATCTCCATTTTAACGGCCTTTCGTTATATTTTATGAAAGCCAAACTTCAAAGTTCTTCATGAAAGGCACTGGTACTCCCATCACATCTCTAAGTAATAGCATCAATTGACGATAGCCGATGAATAATGGCTTGAGGTCAATAAGAAGTGTAATCAGTATTAATTGGGAACACAAACTGTGGATGGAATAAATCGCTGGTGTTTAAAAACAAAAGAGTAACATCTATAGTGTCAATCATTGTAATATTACATTTCAAAATACTTATGTCATATATAGTTCTCATAACTCTGAACTATCTAATAAATTATAGTCAATGTACCTAGCTTAACTTCTTTGTTAAGTCGTTGTCTATAATTGCAGAATGAATTGCATGTTTTCTTCTTGATGTCTTTAGCTTATTATGTTGTTTGATTAGTATCCCATTGACATACTACCCAAAATCCTTTAATTAATATAAGTTTTCAATCAGGTCAATATCCATATGTGTACGTCCCTTCCAATCGTTCAGTATGTATATCTTTCACAGAAGGGTAACTCATGTCATAAAAAAAACTTTATATTATCGTATTTTTACTACCTATAGTTGTGTTTTTTTACTTGACGGTAAGATTTATATACTAGAACATTAACATAAATATATGTTCAATGTTATTTTGTAGGCGTAAAGGACCATTCAGAAATAAAAGACATGGCGATGAAAGTCAAATAACAAAGTTTCATGGTCCTAATGATCAAGATGTAGACATCGCCCCTAACAAAGAGCCACACATTGTTAATAATTCAACATATGACATGCAAGCAGCTACTGACAATATGAACGAATTAAGTCTTTTAGAACAGGATTCAAACAGCATACCAAATAGTGATTATGCTGTCGTGATAAAGAAGAGCAAAATGATCGATAACGCCAATAATCAACAACAAAGCCATGATGAGGAAAACTTGGATGTGATTGAGAATCAATATGATGGACTCAACCATAACAGGCCAGACAGTTTTACTGACAGACACACTACCACCAATATTTACGATACTGCTCTAGGCGTTCGTGACACATCCGATTCAACATACTTTGCAGCGAATCACGTGCATGTTGTTGACAAAGACGAAAACTGTGTTTATGACCATATGTAAAGATCAATACATTGGGGGACGAATTTGGTTTTTTTAAGGGTTGTAAAAATGAAATTACGTCAATAGATTTGTTTGCCTTGTTAACACTTAAAATTGATTATCGTGCTCAAAAACATGAATCTGGTAATAAAATCGGTATTCCGTCCGTGAACTATTTTTGCTCTCCTCTGCCCATCCCCAATAAAGGTCGCTGCTCCCCAGGAAAGGTTACATACCGCATATTAAGTGTCACAGAAAACGTAATGCATTTTCATATTTTTGCTTAGTGATGAAAGTTTCTTTTTTTTTAAATTGTAATTCCTTTGCTGTAAATTATTGCTATATTTTAGATATGTTTCTAAGTAGTACTATTCAAATGATATTAATTTGACTGTTCAGTATGAAATATCTGTCTATCATGATAACCACAGATATATTCAGCCTGGTGTATCCATAATCATGTCCTCTTTTACTCGAATATGATATAACCAAATGAGAAATATCATTTCCGATTTGTAATGTACAACTCGACGGCTTCTACTAGTACGAACGTAAGACAAGACATAATCGGATCATTCGAATTTAATCTCAATCATGATGGGGTTAGTATCTTATAATTGTTTCACACCTTGGGTGAATAAGAAATACATCAATGGTGCTTCCTTGACATTTTTTCAACCAGCAATAAAACTATTGCCAAAGAGTGGCGTCTTTATAGCCGTTTGGGACGTTTAAATCCAATACCTTGTGTTGACAAAGTATCATGCTCTCTTTATTGAAAAAAACAACAAAGACATACAAGTCTCACACTAAATAATCGTAATTCTAAAATGTTATACCCGATTGCGATGCTACTTAAGATCACCATGTATACTATCACGAAATGGATGTTCTTTTTTTCTTTCTTTATTCTATACATACTAGTATTTTATTCTTTTAAAGTTTGCTGTTATGCTTGACTTCTCCTTTTCATGTGATAAATGTGCATGTTGTAAAATAGTGTATGTCTTGTGTTGTCAAATTGTATCTGCAGGCACTGTATATTATATGCAAAACAAATTTATTAAAATTTTAAGTATTACCTACAAAACCCTTTTTTTACGCCGTCTTTGCGAAACTTATTTGTATATGTCTTTGAATAATTAAATCAGTTTTTCAATCTTGTCAACTTAACATTAAACATTTGACAACTGCCTAAATCTTTCAGGTTCAGACTTTCGGATGGGTCTGTGTTAGACTGTTGCGATGCAAACTTTCCACCTCTAATCACAACTTCCTAATTTTTCATTAGCAACTTACATTTTCCATTCTTCATCCAGGTCGCTTTGACCTCATCGATTGTTATAACTTTTTATTTGTTCCCGTCCTTAATATGCATACACATTTTTCAAAACAATGAAGAGCTTATAGACAACAAAGAACAAAAATACGGTCAAGTATATGATCGTTTATATAAAGGCGCCTTTTCGTGAGATGTTAGTGTTATAAAGCTAAAGGATTTGGTTGAAAATGGTACGAAATTAAATGTTTACAATTTACAATAGTTTTATTTTGTAATCCACTGTTTTCAGCATTGTTTGAACTGGCTTATTATGTACCTGTACGAATTTTTATCCTTATTGGAGTTGAGACGCGATTATCCATACAAAATACTTGCAATGTATCGCAAAAACAACTTTGCATCACAACAATATTCCTGAACGCAGAAATAAACCAATACTCATGATAAATACAAACATATCAATTAGGAAAGAAATGTCCGTATGATTATAATGTTTGAATTAAATAACACTTATAAGTACTTGTAAATGTGAAATCGTGTCTTCCCAAACCACTATAACCACATCGTAAGGGAGAACAAAAAAATACATATGCTGTTATTATTTCAAACCATAAAAAGTAAACATATGAACAAATTGTTGAACATACACCAATGAGAAAGTACCCAAACGAAAATAAGAAAACAAAACACATCTAAATTAAAGTTCAGTATACGGATTTCAACAAAAACTACTTTTTTCAATATACATGATATAGAAAGCTCTGAATCGTTACAAATCTAATATGAATGAATCACTGATCCCTAAATAATGAAAAACAAAGCTGTATATGACAAGAGACAACTGTTGACAATGTTTCTGCATGATCATGAATATGTGACGTTGTTTAACAATCTTTGTTTTAGATGTCAAATCTCTTTTAAATCTCAATAGTTGGAACATTATTATTTAACATGATCAAGCGTTACAGTTTACGCACTTTATTCCATGAAATTAAATAAAATAGAGGGTGAAACCATACGTTGAGTAGTCATCGGCTCATGGGCTGGTTATACCCCCCGATACCTTACGATAACAGACTATCAGGAGAGAGGTATGACTAAACCAAACGGTAAAAACTAATCCACCTAACGCGCATTTGGATGATGAATGTCTCTTTTTGATATGCTTGAGATAAACACATTTCAAAATCTAAACATAAAAGAAACACTACAGAGCTCATACGATCGGGAACAAAGTATTTAACCATCTGTTAAAGGAATCAGCGCTGTGCTTAGAGGTGATATATTCTATTAATCAAACGTTTTCTTTGGTGAACACTTCGTTAACTAGTTAGCTTCTTTAATAAAAAAAATTGGCAAATGACAGTTGTATCATATTACGTGTCATTAAATTGTAACAGGTAGAAACACTACCACACTATAATTGTATACTTTGTAAAATTTCGTCATTCTATTTTTACAAGATTGCTGTTGTAAGTGTTTTTGTACCAAAATATATTTTTCACTGAATTATGATGTGATTGCGCAGACAAAGATGTTAACAAACCAAAATAAAGTGGGTTGACAATAGATTCACAGCAATGTTGAATCGACAGATTAAATATTTCAGGTCGTACAATTCCGAATTCAGATTTTGTCGAAGCTAAAACATGGCAAAAACCAATAGCAATGTCGAATTAATGAAGTGAATGAAGTAAGTCAGTAGATGAGTGTATACAGATTCTTGTTAATTCATTTTACATTTAGTCAAATATCCAAAAACAACCTGTGAGCAACACCCACCATAAAGTGAATGATATTAATCCAAACTACTATTTTATCACGGAGACGAAACTATTAACGGGTGTCAAACTGAATGTAAACATGCTTGTCTTAAATACATATTGATAAGAGGCGGAAGTAAAACATTTCAATGTTTAATATCGAAAAGATAAGTCTATCACAACATGTCGTACATATCTAAGTTGCTATGTATGTGGACTTTTACGTTATGCCTGAGGAGTAAGTATAAATAAAATTAATATCAAAATAATGTTCAATGTTAAATGTGAGCCTCATCATGGTTTTTTTTTTATCATGTGGCCGTTTGTTTAGTATTTATTTGATTACCAGACAATTTTGTTCGTTTTTGTTGTATTTATTTGATCAAATAGGGTTGTATTTTTGCTTATTTGATTAGCTTGTTTAAAAAAAAATTGTTATTTCATTACATATGGCAAAATGTGTGTGATTATGTGATTTTTTTATACTCACATGTGATGACGATGTAAACATGTTCTTAATAAAAATTGTGTACTAGTATTATAAATATGTTTGTTCAAAAACAGTCATCTGACCACATTTATTTTAATCTACTAAAAGTTCGTAACATTGAAGATTAATATCACTGAATAAAGGCAGTTGTATACCGATGTTCAATAGTCATAATTGGATTCGCAAGAGAAAAACATCTGGGTTACACACTAAAACTGAGGTAAACACAAGAAGTAAAATTACAAGAAGATAACAACGGATCACAAATAAAAATTCCGCATTATATCATCGAAACAGCGCCGTTTAAAAAGTGATCATGCGAGCCTGATATCGTTCACCTGTATTTCAGTTTCAGGCACTTGTCTTATTTGAAGATCTTAGTTTACCGAACAAATGTGTCATTTACACTTTGTCTCATTTTACAATGATATGAATGATCATTCATAACCCAAAACTGTAGAATTTTCTAAAAATGTTCGATTTCTGAACATAAGCTAACAATAAGCTGTCCAATTGGTCTGGAGGTATTATAAAGGTAGAACTAAACCTGTTGAACACTTATTGCCATTTAGACTTTTGCCTAATCTAATATTATCTGTTAATGTAATGGAATTTGATGCGACTGTCATACAAGTGAGAGGTTTAGCTAGCTATAAAACCAGGTTCAATCCACCATTTTCTACATTAGAAAATGCCTGTACCAAGTCAGGAATATGACAGTTGTTATCCATTCGTTTGATGTGCTTGAACTTTTGATTTTGCCTTTTGATTTTTGATTTTCCTTTTTGAATTTTCCTCGGAGTTCAGTATTTTTGTGTTTTTACTTTTTAAAATGGTAAAAATAACAAATGAAACCAGTAAAGTTCAATAAAGAAAAAACAATTTCCGAGAGTAACCAAACAATGGAATTTCAAGCTTGCCTGATAATTTCATGACAGATAGATCATGCATGGCCCATTTATCACTTTTACCACGTTTCACTTTTGCGCTAACTGCGGTTGTTTTTGAGACGTAAGCCAAAAACTGCTTTTGTTCCCGATGCTCTATATGTTGAGTCATGGCGACAATGTTTATTAATTGTTAAAAATTTCGGATACAAAATTGTATAATTTGCAAACTAGATACACAAAGGAACATTCAATGAATTTTGGAAGTAGTGGGTCTAATAGTTTGGACCTATATATAGCTAATAGTTTGGGCCTAATATTCTCATAGAGAATTTTCGAAAATTTAAAAGACTTTCACGAAGGAATGCAAAAAAAAAATTAAAGGGCAAGAACTCGTCAACCAACTTTCTTGTTTTATAGATCCTACTCAACTAAACATTTTTGTTATTTTCACTTTGTCTCTTCTCTTTGACTCATAGTCAACCAGCAGAGGTATCGACCCAGGTAGTAATAAAATTAACGGTACCAATTTTCTTGCACCAGATGCGCATTTCGACAATACATGTCTCTTCAGTGATGCTCGAGGCCAACATATTTGAAATCAAAAGCTTATATAAAAGATGAAGAGCTAAAATCCAAAAGGTCCAAATAGTATAGCCAAATCCGTGAAAGGAATCAGAGCTTTGCATGAGGGAGATACATTCCTTAATTTATAATAATTTCTATCATTTTGTAACAGCAAATTTTAATAATAATATTTTAGATAATAACCAAAAAATGCAAAAATTCTTTAATTTAAACAATTCAGTGGCAAAAATGGGCTGTTTAATTCTTGCATGGTTCCGTGTTGAAGGTCGTATTCTGATTTTTATCTGATTAACTTGTATCAATTTGGATTACGAGATGTCTCACTGGCACATCTTCTAAAAATTATTATGAATACTAAAAAATCAAACGATGGTATATTCACGATTTTCAGAATACTGCATTTTGTTTTTTAAGGGGACAAATATAGTTATTTGTTGAGACGAAATATTTTTATCTTAAAAAAAAGTCGAGCTCTCACACATGTATCAATTAACAAATGCATGAAAAATGTCAGTGTTCTTTGTACTAATATTCTTGACGATATCACAAATATCAGACGCCACGGTGGAAAATAGTCCGTTTAGACCTCGGCATGTAGTTAATGATATCCAGTTATAATATCTTATCGTATAACCATTGAAAATATCGCACTTTCATAATGCATTGCGGGATATGGCATATTTTTTCATACCAGAATCTGTTCAGTGTGACAAGAGCACTATTTCTTTTTGCTTCAGATAGATGACAGGTCAAAAACATAAGTTAACGAATAAAACGTTTTAATTCTTTGTAATTTAAGATGATGATGCAATTGTATTTATACAAAATTCGACAACCTGGAATGGAGCTTTCACAAAATGTTCAGAACAGAACTCAAAACTAGCAGTCATTTCAGATGTTGAAAGAAATAGATCGTGTGATTCAACATCTTTAGTGCATGGAGAGAAACAATTTTGGATTGGAAATTTTTACAAACTGTCTGGCCGAATTTCAGTTAAAGGTAATTCATCATATTATAAAAGATACGTATTTTTTGTCTTCAAATAATTATCGTGTATCATATTGGTCGTACCAAGAGCAAAGACATAGAATAAGAAGATATCAAGGGTTTGGCAGTATTGCTTTTAATATAATATATTTGTGTCATAATCATTGCTGAAAATATGTAAAGGTTTTCACTCGAATTTGACGGATTTTGACCACTAAGACTTGTATCAAAAGATACCAACATGACCAAGTAGCCATCAACACTCATAGGAAGAGAAAAGCCGAAAACGCCATGACTAAAAACAAAAGTCAACACAAAGACAGACATGTACATGACTCACCTCACAGAACACTATACATTGCTGAACTGAGCAACGTGAACAATTAATTTATAATGTTCTACTTATTTCCATCGACAACCTTTGATAAATGGAAAAGTGTGATATTAGTTTATTTTTTATAATATGTATCTTGTTTCTGCCAGGTTGTTACAATATATCAAACTCAACGATGGAAGGTGGATACAAAACTCTATATCAATGCTTTGTACTGTGTTCAAGAGGGATGAAAGAAGTCGGATTATTTGCATACAAAGTGAGTGTTTTTCTTCGTAGAAATAATAATGTTTTGAAAAGTGACTTCGATTTAATTATAATGTTTTAAGCTTTACCCATTTTTGTTTTAAAATGTTTACATATTTTGTCAAAAAGCTCACCAGTGACGCTCGAATCCGAAAAAGTTAAAAAGGACAAATAAAGTACGAAGATGAAGAGCATTGATGACCAAAATTCCTAAAAGTTTTGTCAAATACAGCTAAGGTAAAATACTTCTAGGTAGAAAAACCTTAGAATTCAAACATTCAAAATTTTGTGTGAACTGTTAATTTATAAATATGATCATATCAATGATGATTCATGTCAGCACAGAAATGCAGACTACTGGAATGTGATACCCTCCAGGAATTAAAACTCCACCTGCAGTGGAATCGACCCATCATTGATAATCTTGATTACTGTTTTCCAATGAAATACTCCTAATTGAATTCTAAGCAAATAATACTCATTCAATCGATCAATCGAGTGTTGTGAACACAATATTTGTATGGTTAGATATATGATTATAATGTATCATAGAAATATTGTTCCTAACAGGCTGTCTTTGAATCAAACTGCATTTGCGACCATCATCTTCATTTGAATCATTCAAAGGATTTTCATATGGTGGAAGCATACCAATGTTCTAACATATCACTGTTCTGGTGGGTGTATACAGGTAAATCCATGATATCCTTCTTACTTTTGATTTCAACCGTGTTTGAATTATTCTTAACAATATTTAGCACTGTAGGTTAATATGTATCGGCGAGGCTTAACGGTAGAGTATTTTTATTCTTTTGTGTATAAAATCGTTTGCCTCAATTCCACTGCAAATTTTAGTAATTCTTCCTTTATGTTATCTTTGTTATTCTTTTGCTTTTTTTCATTTCATTTAATAGGCTTACAAGTCATTGTAAAATCTTAAACTTATTCTTTTGTAATGCTTCATCTTGATTTTTTATTTGAAGTCACTATTTAGTAGATAAAAAGTTATTCTTCCCACAAACACATCTAGCTCAATGTAAAATTATTTTTAATGAGGCAGATCTCAATTGCGGTTTTTAAAAGTGCAATGTATATTGACAGTTTATGACTAACCTATTGAGGAACCACGCCAATGGCTGTTTGAATTGAAATTTAGTCTTTCAAATCTAATCACTAATTGTGTAGACACCGTTCGATTTATAATTTTCATTATAACACAAAGCTTTTCTATCATTAAATAAGACCGTAGTCTGTTTGTTCAATTTTTGTTCTTTTTTTTGCAGTTGTGTGCTCATTAATAAATAATCCATGCTTGACCTTGACCTATAATGGTTTACATTTATAAATTGTTACTTGGAGATTTGTCTTATTGGTACTCATACCTCATCTTACTTTATCTATTTTATTGATTTATTTACGGCCATTAGTAGGTTTATGAAGAATTTGAGACTTTTTTTCAGTAATCCAGAATGATTTTAACTCCGTTCATGAAACATGCCACCAGTTTACATGCACTGATTCACAAGTTAAATATAACACCTTAAGGAATAGTTTATGCGGTGAGTATATTGTTTCATTTCGTATTGTTAGCCATTCGTAATTTGACATTTCAAAACTTTATGGAACATTTAGAACTCGTTGGTCCTTGTCATGTTTTCTCTATTTGAACTATATCGTAATATTGAAGAAATAAAACATATGTATTTCATATAGCATTTCTTCAATCGAAAGATAAAAATAAAATTAAAACCCAATCTTCAATCAGAACAGCGGAGAATAAAATGTTTTTACTACTATAATACTGATTTCACAAACAAATATAGAATTGTGTTCGAAGATTTTATGTATTATACTTCAATTGTGTAAAATAAGAAGATGTGGTATTATTGCCAATAAGACAACTCTGCACAGCATTCTTTTTGAAGTATACATTTTATAATGACAAACTAGACACGGGTTATGTTCTACTCATATATGTTATGATGGTATGATACTAAACCCCTAACGAGAAGGATTGTGCCTGATGTTCATATGATGAAATCATAATCTTTCAGTCAGTTTAATTGAAGTCTGGAGCTGGCATGGCAGGTAACTGCTAGTAGTCTGTTGTTATTTATGTATTATTGTCATTTTGTTTATTTTCTTTGGTTACATCTTCTGACATCAGACTCGGACTTCCCTTGAACTGCATTTTAATGTGCGTATTGTTATGCGTTTACTTTTCTACATTGGCTAGAGGTATAGGGGAGGGTTGAGATCTCACACTCATGTTTAACCCCGCCCCATTTTTGCGCCTGTCCCAAGTCAGGAGCCTCTGGCCTTTGTTAGTCTTGTATTATTTTAATTTTAGTTTCTTGTGTACAATTTGGAAATTAGTATGGCGTTCATTATCACTGAACTAGTATATATTTGTTTAGGGGCCAGTTGAAGGACGCCTCCGGGTGCGGAAATTTCTCGCTACATTGAAGACCTGTTGGTGACCTTCTGCTGTTGTTTTTTTTCTATGGTCGGGTTGTTGTCTCTTTGGCACATTCCCAATGTCCATTCTCAATTTTAGAATTAGAAAAATAAATCATCTTCCGTGCTTTTGAAGTCAAAATATTTGTAATTTAACATTTAAGTGTCGATTTGTACTAAAATTCTAAATCCTAACAAAATGTGTATTAATTCAAAAAGTATGCCCAATTACGTTTACTTCGGTTTAAAACAAATTGTTTACATACAAGCAAGCATAAAACGCAAAACATTACTCTATTGAAAGAATGATAGTTCTTATTATCATCTATATAATGTGACAAAAATATTGGTTTCGACACGATTTATTTATATTAACTCCATCAGAAACACTCGAATCCGAAAGCAAATTCTGTATAAGAACCGAAACACTTTAAGAGTTAAGTGACCAAAAACAAAACCTTAAACTAATGCGAAGAATATCAAAAGTCAGCTCTGCCAGGGAGGGTTAATGCTCAAATTCTTAATCTAGAAATTGGTATACTGTCATTACGATTTTATCTGAAATTTTCTGCGATCGAATTTAGTTTGTTTTTAATGTGTTACTCTCTGAATTTCCGTAAATATTTGTTTTATCTTGTCGCTTCTTGTTTCAGAAAAAAAATCACCGAAAGACTATCATGACCTTAGAAGCGAAATTCCACGAGAAAATCTACCATACGGCTGTGAAAGAAATGCAGAAAATAACAATTCAATTGTATTTCCGGATTACTTCCGATTTGCTCTGAGCTCATCTGTAAACACTGGTAAACTATTTACTTTACTAGAGATATTCTTATACACTCTGGATCAACTACTAGTATCTAAAATGAATGGTATATCTATTCAGTTCAAATGTTGTACAAATGACAATATGCATGCATTTCTTTTTTAATTTAGTTTTTTTAGCACCGAAATACGAGGACACAAATAGCATATCAAAGATACCTAAAATGATCAATGGCCAATAAGATCCAAAACGGATTAGATAACGGAACGAGACAACTAAATTGCAACTAAAAATACAAACAGAAACAAATTAACAAATTTATCAATAGTTCGAAGCACGTTAGACGTACAGAATTTCATGACAACATAAATTTTCGGTTTCGAACGATATAAAGAATGGAAGGAATGCTTGATAAGAACCTGATAGATTTAAGACGACAATTTAACACTTGAGGGTGATTTAGTCATGGTTTTGACTAAAACGTTCCCATGTTTTCAAACAGTTATCTATTATAACATGGACTAACGCACGTATCCCATGTGTAAGTAGCTTAAAGTCCGCGAAATATCTTTATTTTCTTATACATAAAATCAATAAATTCAATTCGTGACTATTTATTTTTATTTTAAAAGTAGAGTAAATGACATATTATGGAGAACGAAGTTTTTAGAATTAATAGAACTAATGCATGTAATGGTAAAAATAAATAGACATGTCGTGTTTTATGCGTTTACATTGAACATCCTGGTTCAAAGAGTCTAATTCTAATAAAATTTTGGGGATGTTTTTTTTTTTAGATCCATCTGAGAAACCACTTATTCCCTTTATTTGCAAAGCGCTTTCTTGTGGCCCTTATAACAGCTTCAGTATAAGTATACAGAACTGTAATTCAACGACTTTCGGAAGCCTCTGTGTTAAAAGTAAGTAATCATTTGGTTTACTTTTCTAATATCAACATTACATATACTTGTATGATAAATATTTCAGTCCACAGGACACGTGTTGGTGAAATTAATTTTATCATGTTCGCTAAAGACCACAAATGTTTCAAGACAAAGACAAAATACGATATAAAACAGGTATCAAAAAAAATATCACAAAAATAATGAACTCCGAGGAAAATTCAATCGGAAAGTCCCTAACAACATGGTAAAATCAAATGACAAAACACATCAAACGAATGGACAACAACTGTCATATTCGTGACTTGGTACATGCAGTTTCAAATGTATAAAATGGAGAATTGAACCTGGTTTTATATCGCTAAACCTCTCACTTGTACGACAGTGTCATCAAATTCCGTTATATATTTATATCGATGCGTGACCAAAACAGACATACTAAATAAAATAGTCAACAACAGTGAGCCTAGATCCAACTAACTTTTAATTCAACTTTGATTAACAGAGGTTTATTTCACGTTGATGCATAAATACACTTTTTCACATACCGTATATCTAAAAAAAAGATTAGTCGAGTCAGGCAATGCTAAATAAAGGCAACAGTAGTATACCGCTGTTCAAACTCATAAATCCATGGACAAAAACAAAATCGGGGTAAGAAACTACAACTGAGGGAAAATATTGCAAAAGTGACAACACTACGTGACAGAAATACAGCACAAACACACGCAAGAACACTCATCACAAAAATGTATTTATAAACAAATAATATAATAGTCGACACAACATTCAAACCGAAAAACAAGGAAGCATCTTCTGCCAATGACATACGCCACAAACAGTGACGTACTTATGTAATAAATATGTAAATAAACTCATCATATATACCAGGAGTAAAATTTTATATTTACGCCAGACACTCGTTTTGTCTACAAAAGGCTCATCAGTGACGCTCAAATCAAAAATGTTTAAAAGGCCAAATAGAGTACGAAGTTGAAAAGCATTGGGGACCAAAAAATCCTAAAAGTTTTGCCAAATACTGCTTATTAGGTAATTGTTAACTTCACACAATCATATTAACAACACCGGTCCATACAATTTTCAGGACAATGATGGTATTAAAAAAAGATATTTTATAATGATTTGGACTACAAACGAAAAGACATACCACTTTATCTAACCGAAACCATAACAGAAACATAAAAAAAATACAGGAATGTTGGATGTATGAAATACAGAAACACATCGCATAGCAAAGCAAATCAGCACTCAGTCCAAACAATTTTCAGGACAATGATGGTATTGAAAGGATATTTTATAATTATTTTGACTACAAACGATAAGAGATAACACCATACCCATCCAAAACCATTACAGAAACGTAAAAAATAAATACATAAATATTAATGTGGGATGTATAAAATTTAGAGGGGCACATTATATTTATGAATACATTTGACTCATCATCTGAATCTTTGCATTTTGCATAATACGGTGCATATTCATATACATTATTTTTATCATTGTCATTGCTCTTCTTTTATGAAATAGAAGGCAATCTTTCAGACGAATCCATATTCCAAAGTTCTACAAGCATGGCATCACCGACGGCTTCAACCGTTTCTTACTTTATCAACGCCTCATTAAAAGAATCTCAGCACAGTAAAAGCACCAGTTATCGCACTACATCCACTAAGATAGCAAACTCGACGTTTATACAACAGACAAGTATTTACCCTCTCATCCAAATGTAGTTAATGTTGAAAACTCACAGGTAGTTTTTAAAACCCATGTACAATCTACAGAGGGGAATGTCAATACAAAAACACTCCAAATAACATCTTCCAAGAAATATAGTTCTCCATTTATCAATAGCTACGTGACAGACTTAAATGAAAGGAATATTGCAGAAAGCACACCAGGATTTTTGGAGACGCTATCAGATGGTCATTCTAGAATAGGTATGGTTGTTACTAATTTTACCAACAGCATTGTAAAATTAGATTAATAAATACCAAAAAAAGAGGATAATGATGATGAAAATTAGTTATTGATATTGTATTATTTACTATTATCATTTCATAGATTTTTCAGTGCTGTTTTTCATATGAAATGTATTAAAGATAGAAAATAAACAATAATAATAACGGACTGAAGTCCTTGGTGTGAGTAAAAGGAGTCAATGAAACATATACACCGACAAAAATCACAAAACACAGTAAAAGATCAGAGGACAACATGAAGTCGTCAACAATGGACAAATGGCATACAAATGTGCCAAGTATAATCTACATAACGATATAGATTAACCGTTTCGGAAGGTACAATGGTAACATATCAATGTGTAGGTTAACAGTCTAAAATTTGAAATGGGGGATATGTCAAAGAGACAACAAAAACCTTCAAACATTTTTTGACTGTTTTCTAGTTTTTGGAATTCATACAAATATAAAATGTTTACCTCTTTCGGAAATTGATATATATTATATATATATTTATAGATCGTCATAAATACCGATAAATATCCTTTTCAGGTTTGATTGTTGGGTCAGCAGTCGGAGCCGTTGTTATCATTGTTGTTGGTGTCATACTTATCTGTTGTCGGTTCAGGTTGGTATTTTATTAGTCATCAAATTTCAAAGATAATCACACAACTCATTAAATCAAATTACAAAAAAAACGGTTTTCAAAACATGATCGAACTTACTGTGGGCTAGACTTCTTCCAATAGGATGATAAATTATGCAAAGACCGTTCGCTATAATTATTCCACTGTATATATGCACGAATGTGGAGAGGTTAAACTATTTTGAAGGCGCAAAGCCCTTCACTAACCTGGTACAGTGGTGCAACAGTACAACATAAGAACTATAAAAATCGGCTGTAAAAGGCTTAACTCATCAGATGAGTACAAATAATAATATCTTCTCTACAGGACAACACGTCTTAATTCTTAACGGACGCCCTCCTTTGACAATGGTTAATTACAGGTCGGAAGACGACCATAGTTGTTATAGGTCGTCATATTTTGATACCCATCTACCCTTAGAATAAGAATAGAAAAGATACATATACATATAAAAAGATGGTATGAGTGCCAATGAGACAACTCTCTATCCACTTCACAATTCCTAAAAGGTCAAAGTGCGACCATGAACACTTAGCCTTGTCTCACACCGAACGGCAAGCTATAAAAAGCCCCCAAAAATGCTTAGGTAAAGCCGTTAAAACAGGAAAACCAACGCTCTGATCCATATTAAAAAAAAACGAGAAACGAAAAACACTAATGAACCACATCAACAAACGACAACAACCGAACAGCAGGTTCCTGACTAAGGACAGACGAAACAAATGTTTTAACGTTTAAACAGGCACCCACCTCACACTAACTTCATAGTTTAGCAAAACATTACAACATAGGAAGACACACTATAAAATATCAATTGAAATGGCTTAACTCAATCAAAAGACGAATAAACAAAAACAAAAAAACATACACTGAACATATACATTTATATTCTAGTATATATATAAATTATCCAACGCAATCATAGGTTTGAACGTTGTTTTTAATTTAGACTTGTTCATATTTTTTTCGTTTGAGCTTGTATTATCTTTTCCTTTGTGTTTATACAATCCGTTCATCCTATTTCGACTATAGAATTCGATACCGTGTCGATTCTTCCCATCACTGAAGAGACATTAATTTTTGAAATCCAGATGTGGTGTACAAATATTTACACCTCATGTTTGCAGTAAACCATCTTCTCCAAAGTTTATTGTTTTCTGTTTGGTAATAAATTAATAATTAAGATCCATGTTATATCTCGCGATCAATTTATTTGGCAATAGTTAATGGCAGTCAGCAGAGCTTAAGAACATCAGTTGTTAGATGTGTTAGTCAAATGCGTTTTGTTAAAATAAACTTTTCACTTTTGGGGGTCTTTTGGAAAGTGTTGTTTGTGCTGTATTTCGACCCCTCTACCAAGAAATTTGTTTGACATGCACGCGTAAATAAATTGCGGATTTTATCCAAATCATAGGTTTGAACGTTGTTTTCAATTTAGACTTGTTTATTAAAGATATATGTAGTGTTGTCAACGGTTTATCGTTCGAACGTCCGAATACCGAATCCAAAAACGCTAACCGGTTAACCGGACTTTTTTTCAATCTTGATAGATTTGATATAAATTTGAATTGAAATCATTAAATAGTTGTGTTTTCTTTAAAAATTGTCGTCGTGATAATTAATTTGACGGATCAATTGTCCAGTATATTGATTAGTATTGTTAATCCAAAATGTGTAAAATTAATTAGAACTTGTCTCTCAGTTCGGGGCAAGATCTTATTGAATCATAGTTAGTTTCATGTTTTTTTACATTATTTTTAAATAAGTAATACGATTAAATTTAACGATTTACTTCCTTATTTCATTTTTGATCTTATATTGTGTAGACCTACATCTGAATGTGCAATCTTCTTATAAAAAGCCTTATAAAACCAAAGGCCAAACTTCAATTCATCGTTATAAAAACGTTAATGTATGACTTGGATGGAATGTAGTCACATTAACACTCATGCCACATCTTCTAATATCGATGTGTAGGGTACTATTTAAAAGGTCTTTAAACATAAACTTAAACTACCGGTCGAACGATTATACGAGTAACCGGTTAGGCAAAAGTGTACGATTTGACAACACTAGATATATATGTATACACAGGTTAAAATAACTGTAGTAAATTGTATGTATAATTTTATACACAGAGGACCATTTAGGAAGAAAAAAATGGATGATAATAGCCAGCGTGACTTTCAAAATGCCATGTACGATGTGCATTCACCTAATGATGATACTACATTGTTCGGACTTGTAGACGTTGTCCACAACAATCCAAACAACATCCGAAATAATGAGTATACGGTCGTGGCAAAGAATACCAAATATGATAATCAGGTGGTTGAGCAAAATTGTACGAATGGAAGAAATTCCAACAATCTGGTAGAAAGCAAATACGATAGGGTTAATCATGCGAGGCCTCGTAGTTCAAATAATTTTACCAACAACCGACATAATGAGTATGCAGTCGGTGTAAAGAATAACCAATTGAGTAATCAGGAGGTTTGGCAGAATTGTGACACTAATGGCAGAAATTCTGACATGTTAGAGAGTGAATACGATAGACTTAATCATGTCAGGCCTCGAAATGGAAAAGATGCATGCAACTTATATGACAGTGCTCTATGTTTTCGTGACGACTATGATGCAACATACAATACAACAGATTATAGAAGAACTAACAAGGGAGATGACTCTGTGTATGATCATATTTAAACACACATCTCAATCTATACAACATCTTATGCTATTTCCTTTTTTTTTATTATTTGTTTGTTAGTCTGTTAATTATGTTGTTTGTTTGTTGTTTGTTTGCCGCTGGTTGCTGCTTTCTCTTTCTGTCTTCTAAACAAAGACAATATACAATATGCGTTATGGTTTATAACTTTCGTAGAAAATTGTGACTCGCTTTTATTTTTATATCATTGCACATTAGAATGTAAAACAAAAACAGGATAAATATATTGTCAGATAATAAAAACGAAAACCGTGTGTCATATGGTTTGTATTTGATTACCAATGACAAGATATAGTCATATCCATTAATAGTTCAAGCTTTCGAACGTATAAAAATAGAAGCTGGATTTAGCTTTTATAAAAAATGAAATGTTTTAATTATGCAGCTTTCTTGTAATATGATAAGGCGGGATATATTAAAAGGGCTTTTTTTAATGGAAGCAAAAATATGAGAGGAAAAGATGACAAAAAGAAAGACCAAAAGACATACAATAGTCTATGAACCACTATACTCAAAGATTGAGCTACACGAACCTCAGCAGATATTGGTTAATAGAGATTATATCTTCTCCACTAGTGGTACCTGTCGTTTTAAATATATATATTAAAAAAAATCCGCAGTCACTTCAAATTCCGGTGAAGACATAATCGAGGCAAAAGGATGGAGGACGTAACCGTCCATGCACTGGTCAAGTAGTGTGAATATACTCTTTAGCATTTTTTAAAAGTTACATATTAGAAAACTAAAATAAATAGCAACCACAAAAATGACAAAGAAAAAAAAACAAAAATCATGAATTGTATCCATCTTTAATCCATGTAGAGCCCGATGATTATGTTCAGATAGTCCAGCAGATGAAATATTTCAAGTGGTTGGATGGCAAATATGTATCTTAAACATGCGTTTGCCTTATTTAAGATGTGTTCTTTTTCACAAACTGTAATGCGTACAGATAATCAGAGAATAGTCATACACTCGAGCATGGATATGGGGGGGGGGGGGGGGGGGCTGTACAAAAGACAGAGACAACAACCCAACAAAAGAGCAAAAAACAGCCCTAGGCCACCAATGGATCTTCAACAATGCAAAAAAAATCCTCACCCAGAGACATATCTCATGCATGAAGCCTTGTGTCTTTTCATTGAGAATAACATAATATTTAGTCACAACTTGTCTTAACTTGGGATTGAGGTACAATAAAATAGAGAATGATGTGTGCCAATAAAAATAAAAAAGATAAACACAAAAATAGAGAATAGAGAAAATGGGCCCATAATACAGAAAACAGAATAATAGGGTCTAACATGTAGAGAATATAGATTTTAAAATACGCAAAACAATAAAGAAAAAGTATCTAAAATATTAAGGAGTACCGGAATGATGAAACCGTATCCAACCCACGTTAGTGTTCGATATAATATGCATGTAAACACTTGGCTACTGTAACTTTACCATAGTATGTTGAATCCTGATGATCGAATTATGTTTTTTTGTGTTGATTTATTGTTGACTTATATACCACTTTCCCCTTTATTCATATTAAATTAGTAACCTGACAATCAACTATCATAAATTGTGTTGATATTTATATTATCATCATGATCACCAGTGTCCAATGTTAAATGTTAGGTATGTATCTTACCATTTATTACATTAAAAGTTTTTGAATGTTCACAATATGCTGACAAAGTGATACAATGTCTCTTTACTTTGAATATTTTTTTATTTATTGCTATGTCGTATTGTTGTAAAATTCTGTTGATTTTATCTAAACCAAAATTATTGATTTGTAATGACTTAAGAAAAGGAATGATAATTTACTGGGCATATTGATCATTTTACCTCTTTTTATAATAAAGGAAAGATGATGAGGAGTTCTTCGATCAAATTTACCACTTAAACATCCAGGATAGTTTTTTTTTGGAGAAAAAAAGCAAATATTATACTTGTATATAAACATGATAAAGTTAAATAAAAAAATGTTCATTTTTATCAATCGATTATTATCATATTTTCTATACATTATTTTATCTATCATAAAGGTTGTTATTATATACCATATCCAACGCATGATGATGGATATCACACTCTGCATAGCTGTTTTAAACTTTGTTCTGAGAGGATAAATATCAGTGGATATTTTGATCACATGGTATGTTTCAATGTAATATAAACTAAAAACTACATATATTGTTCTAAAATATTCTAATTCATAGTCAAATTATAATTTAAAATTCATGAAGGTACACTAAATTTTATATATCTATATGTGTTTGGGGTGTGTGAACATCAACCTATAACGTTCACGTGTATGAGTGGTTTAATTATTACGTGTATGATGAAATGCAAAAGGTTTGCTTTTTGAAAATATTCATATCGACAACACTTTCCCAATATGTTAACATATTCACATTGTTATAGACACCAATAGATGTGGTTTGACAATAGCTGTGTCACTCCTATTATTGTGAAGAAAACAAAACTCATCTCATCTAAAATCCCAATAAATAGAGATATATTATTCGTTTCAGGCTGGTTTTAGAACAAATTGCATATGCGATTTGCAGTTACAAAAACGTAATTCAATGAATTTGGATATAAGAAAGGTCTTGTCATACTATGTGCCAAATCATTTTCGTTTTGGCTAGTTTATAAAAGTAAGTCCAAAATATATTAATATGCTATCTTCCCACTTGTATATATATTTATCTTACCTCCTATACATTCCTAAGAATATGATTGGTTAAAAGCGTCCTCGTGGAAACCGTGTATATTTGATGTTAGGTTAGTAGGGAGGCGGGGTTTATTTCATACACGGTTAGTAGTGGAGTTACGTCCCCTTATATTCCATATAAGGTAGTAGGGAGGCGGGGCTTATTTCATACACGGTTAGTAGTGGTGTTACGTACCTTTAGAAAAAGAAACAGTACTGAGAAAAAATCTTAAAGGTTTCAACAGACAAAGAAATTGATGATTAAGATTTAAATAAATTCATCAAACACTAAAAATCTAAAAAGTTGTCATTGTTGGCGACTGTTTTTGTAGGATCAATGGAGTAGTTTTTTAAATGCTAACTGTAATGAAGACTTGCTTATTTTGATAGGTCACTGGTCTAAATTTTTCACGTTAATATAGTCGGTAAGAGAAATTCGTTACATAGTGTGCTAGTGACGTAATACGGTATATATGGGGTCAATAAATTCCATATGGGGATGCGATCTACCGTATTAAGTCACTGCACACTGTAACTAATAATATTCGATAATTCAAATAAACCCGTTAACTTCATGTTTATTAATATTCAAAAGTCTTTTAAATGAACACCATTCTTCAAATATGAATATGTAAATATGACATAATTAACTTTGACTCTAAATTATCTATCTATGTAATAAATTTAACCGTCAATTACAAACTTTAAGATAAATGTCATTGTTTTTTGTTTTGTTTTTTTATTATTTCAATTACATTCATAAGCTTTATTACATATATAATGTCTATATTTTACCCCTATTTTAACATTTGTACCTCTTATGTCTGGTTGTCTTGATCACACATCGTTGTCAATATAATCGAATTTTATGCAACTGTCATACAAGTGAGAGGTGTTTATCTAGCTATCAAACCAGGTTTAATTCACCATTTTTTACTTAAGAAAATGCCTGTACCAAGTCTGAAATGTGAAAGTTGTTGTCCATTCGTTTGTTGTGTTTGAGCTTCTGATTGGTCATTTGTTGAGGGACCATCGTTTTTAATTTTCCTCGGAGATAGGATTTTTTTGGTATTTTACTATTTACTCATCACATGCATAATTTTAGAAATTTAAAAGTTTTGAAAAGGCGTATGCAAAACGTGATAAAACGTTTCATTAGGAGCCAACCTTCACCCTAACCAGAAACAATAGTGTAACATTACAACATTAAAAGACACACTACCAAATATCAATTGAAATGGTTTAACTCAATTAAAATGCATATTTACAAAACAAGTGTACATACACTGAAAGAATAAGTTGGATCTATAACACCATGTTAATACAAAATCTTTTTTTAAAGGGGTGTTGGGATGTAAAACGAAGGACAATTATAATCTTTGACAAAATGCCTTAAAAAATTTAACGTACACAGGTAAAAAAAAATGTGTTGTAAGGTATTCATGGAGTACGAAAATGTTTTTTACAAAATAAATCGTTTTTGTTGTTCATATCAAACACTAATCAAAGATGGTATATATTTTTTTTTAAAAGTGAAACAAGATATAATAATACTGTATTTTTAAAAGACCTTGACTGTATATACAGCCCTTGCACGGTCGGTCAAATATACAATAAATAAGTAAACATTGAGTAAAAAAATGCAGAGTACAAATTGTATCAACAGGTCAAATTAAAACTTGTTTGTCTCTGTTGATATTCTATTTATTTCTGGCTTCAGGACCATATTTGAATACAGACTACCATAACCTCAGAAGTCCAATTTCACAAGCTGATCTGCCGTATATATGTTACAAAATTGCAGTCAATAGAACATATACCAATGGGACTCTATCACAGGAGGATAGCTTCCGGTTTAGAGAATATGCATCTGTGAAAAGAGGTGATATGTATTTCTGTATGCTTATATACATGTGTATGTGTTCAGGTTGACCTAAACATAGTATCGAGGACAATGATTTTTCTTTTATCAACAATAATAAAACGAGACAGATAAACATACAAGAACTAAAATGCAAACTCGAGCGCTTACAGCAAACTACCTATAACAGACTTAAACCTTTTTGGGCAAACACAATGCCTTATTAGATAACCAAGAACTCATATCTGTACTAAGGTTCTTTTTGTTTTTAAGAGTTTAGGCATACGTCCACGTACACTCTGTGTTTTGTTAAATGTCTTTCTATTTGTATCCATCTGATGAGTATTGTACATATAGTACATCCATGTATAATTATAAGGTTATAAGAGGGTTAAACTCTCACAATCATGTTTTACCCCAACAAATTCTAAATAAGCCTGGCCCAAGTCAGGAGTCCATATTCCAGTAGGTGTCCTTGGTTTTTGTATGTCATATTTGTTTTCGTTAATTGCTTTGTTATAAATAGTGCCGTTATTTTTTGCAATTGAATGATTTCATATTTTTCATTTAGGAGCTTCTTATAGCTAACTATTATATGATAAAGAGTTTTCTCATTGTTACGTATACATCAACTATTTTTAAACATGGGTGGATAGTTATCTCATATTTTTATTTTTAGATTGAATACTAAATTAAAAGTTTACATTTTTTTGTAGGATTCGAAGACAATCCAGAAGTTGTTGTTAAGTGCATATCAATTTCTTGTTTCCGTAATTTCACCATTGAAATAAGACCACAGAACTGTAGCTTGGTCATTAATGGATTCGTCTGTATAAAACGTAAGACTTCAACTTTGTGGGATTTGTATCCTGTCTAATTTCATTGTATATTCTTAAACCTTGGGATAAAGACGTCAAATCTACTTATAGTACTATTTAGCATCCTTTTTAACTCAAACATTTCAAGCCAAACTAACGAAGTTAAGATTTTGTCTTTACACGAAGTATGATTTAGAGGGTACTCTTAAGTTAACGAAATTCAAGGAAAAGTAAGAATAACCTGAAAATATGATTTAAAGAAATTCCTAACAAACCTTCTTTTGGTATACTTGAGATTACAAGTTTTGTAAATCAAATGTATTGCCAATTCTAGAATTGGGATGAATCGGATGTGGATACTAAAATATAACAAAGATCTTTTAAAGTACATAAAATCTGAGACTCTTTCATCACGAAAAAGAAATAAAACATTTGACTTTTCTACATTTTATACAATTATTACAATTCAAAACTAACAGACAAATTGAAAGAGTAGGTATTGCTTTGTTTCATAAAAAAAAAAGAATTGCAAACGTCAAAAACAAGTATCTTGTCTTAGAGAGAGAATAATTTACTTTGGTTCAAACAAAAATTCTCTGAAACTGATATTTTCACGATGTTTCAATTCTTGATGGACAACATATTTGTTTTATTTGGAGAAAGGTGTTTTCAACAAATAATTTTGGCATTCCCATAGGAATCATCTGCGTCCCTCTTTTTGTCGCCTTGTTCCCTTATTCACAAGAAGCATTAACGTCTTAGGGGAAACAAGAAACTTTTTAGGAAGGAAGACTGTTTATCCTTTTCTTTTAAGTCAGATTCATGAGTTCGAATGTCCCTCTGGTATCTTTAGTCCATCTTTTACAGTTGCAAACATTGGACTAACATCTTCATTTTGACCTGAGTAGAGGCTGTGGTTATATTTTTAACATAGCCGAATGGACAATCTAAAAACAAGTGTTGTACGGCCAGACACATCCTGGGGTCCAACATTTAATTCAATCCATCAGGTCTATCATTATGATTAGCAACTGTTTTACTTTAAAGATCCTTGCTCCTACCAGAATGCAAGGGTATCTCAAACTTTCACATATTGCACAAATTGGATTGTAGTTTAATTTGGAATATGATATCAAAGATCATTTAATTGTCAATATTACACGTTACATTTTTCGTAACATTATAGGACAGGAGACACAAAAAACATAAGGCACAAAATTAAACAACAAAAAATGGACGAGCATTTAAAAAATTGTTCAATAAAGTCAAAGATGATCTTGTAGTTAGCACTAAATAAAACCATTTTACTTTTGTCGTTCTATTTACATCGTAGTCTTATCATACATTTACCTACATAAGTGTCATGAACTATGTGTATATGATGTACAAACAAATGTTTAAAAGGGCTATTTATATCAATTGATCACCTTATATTTCAGTCGAATCAAACAATTACAGCATAACAAGTTTCACTACAAATTCATCACCGAAGTTATCTCTCTCTCTGTGTGTCATCAGTAGTACAGCTGTCAGTTAATACGGATTTTGATCATACTACGAGGAGAACTGTAGCCCGAATAAAACGTTCAATATTACTAACAGCTCTTAACGGAAAAAATCAGTCAGAAGCAGCAAGACTTCATATATTGTCAACCACCATAACCACGACAAACAATTTGAAGAATCCAAGTAGCTACGTTACACACAACATGAATAATTTGGAAAGCACAACAACTAGAATTTCAGACCCATTTATAAATTGTCACTCTAAAATAGGTATTGATTAAGTTTCCTACAAGAAATATATAAACAAAAGAATTGATCTTTCATCCAAGGTCAGATAGAAACGTAAAGACAAATTATTGCATCTGCCTAAAATGTTCAAAAAACAGAAAACACCATGTTATGGTACAATGTTAGTTGAGAACTTGTTTTCAATTGAAAAGTTTTGCAAACATTTAAGATGTAGCACAGTACTTATATAACAATATTACGTAATGTAAACTGAGAGAAGTTAAGTTAATTTTGATTAACAATTTGCAGTCATTAATTAGAAATGCGTTTTGTATTTACTCATAGAATAAATTGATCATGACACAAGCTTTCTGAACAGATATATCATGTTATGGAGGGGTATCTGCAAAAAATACCTGACAAGTGACTGTGAAATTTCCCGAGCCGATAGGCAAGGAAATTCAGTCCCAAGAATGGTAATTTTTGCATATAACATGATATATCTGTTTAATTACACTGAATAGATATGTATTGAAACTTATTGTACAGGTGAAGTTAAAAAAAAAAATTTACTTGTAATTCAAAAACACGCTTATGCATACTTTTTAGAATAGATAAGTGGATATTACCATGGAACCGCGGGAATCATACAAGTACTAAATCGCATTATCTCGCATTCTTTATGAAACGTCATATCCGAAAAACATTGACGGGATTATACCCGCGAGGGTACAAAAGGAATATCCAAAATGGCAAATACCATGGTAATTGTGGCATATTCACCGGCAGTGGTGAAAAACAGGGAAATTCGTTTGAAATTAGTTAAAAACGTTAGAATATGCGAAAAATACACTGGCTACCAACCAATCAAAATCTGTTTTTGTGTCATGAATTGATACCCAATATCCTTTGTTTGTGTATGCTGTGAAACAAATTACAATTATTGCAATAATGTCATGCAAATACAAAGATTTATCTTTTTTTTTATTTTAGACACAAAAAAAAGTTTGACACAAAAAATCTTTATGAAGATATTTAAGTAAACGAGTTAGATGTCTCTAACTATCAGGAAATTGATGTTAAAGCCGATCAAAGCGAAAGCAGTACAGTTCAAAGGGTAGAAAGTCCGCGACACTAGTTAACTAGAAGAAAATCAGTTCTGATTAACAATAAAACGGCAGTGCTATGGGTTGTCATGCGGAATATGCAAAATATACATGCCTTCGACTAGACAGACGATACAGCATAATAGATTATGTAAAAGATTTTTTTCTATCAGAAATATTGTACCACGTTATTTGAACAGCGGTATACTATTGTTGCCTTTATTAGTCATTAATAGAAATTATTAAATTTCTATAACCATTGCTGTATTCTACTTCTTGTGGTTATTATCGGTCCTTTTTTTAGAATCGCCATGTCTTTATAGTATTATCAAACTATTGGTATATAGTAAACCATTATTTTCTACGTCAGAAGAAGACCCGGGTGTCACTAGTCGTGCTTGAAAATCAAACTTAGAAAAACACATTTGAATTTGCTTTTGCTTTCAGATGACTCCACCATCTTAATTGATTTAGCCTATCATATGTATTAATTCATCGAGTATCAATATGATGATTATTTACCTTTCTTTGGCAGCTGCCGTCGCTCAATGCTGTTGGTTTTTTCTCCTCCAAATCATCGGATTGAGTACATATTGTGTACTTTTAATTTTGCAACCTTCGGGTCAACGCCAGCCATTGGTTATGAGTGTTTTGGCGCCGAAGATCTCATAAGTGATTTTCTCCTGTGCCGATATTAGATATTTGTCAAGACTAGCAGTTTCAAAATCATTATTGATTTTCTTAATTAAGAAATCTGATGACCATATTTTAACAAAATGTTTCGTTATCAATAATTTCAAATTTATTTGAAGGAGTCAGGTTGTTGTTTGTTGTGATATGTTGTTCTATCAAGCAATTTTGATTATTCGTTATTCTTTTATTTTTATATTTCTTTAACCATATGTCAACAGCATTTATAAATTTAGCCTTTCAACTTAGGAAAACAGCCCATAGATACACGACTGTTAGATTTGACAACAAACGGATCGAATCTAACCGCCAAAAACCTGTTTAAAAGCGCATTGTGTTCTGTTGTGTTGTGTTAAGTTGGCAGTGCATTGTGTTAAATAATAAACGTGTTAAAATACCAATGGTGTATGGCAAATAAAATGTTCGCTTTTCAATTTTAACTTTCTGAATACTAGTATTTGTTCACGTATACATTCATGTGTAACTATTTTTATGAATTTATTAACGTCTAAGAAAGGGCGAGTCATATCTATTTAACCCATACTGGGTTAAGAAGAAACACAACAACATGAACTTAGTCTAGGGCGTGTAGTCATGTTAATCTCGACACATAGTATCTTAAAACCCTAACAACATGACATTCGAAATAAGTGCAGCTTTCCGGTCCTTAAGTTAGTAAGGTTAAAACCTTTTATCAAATATGTAAGAAGGTATTCATATATATGATTTAGAATATAAGAGAACATCTGAGATTGTATGGTGTATTCAAAAAAGGAGATTTTTATAATTCTCATAGGTTTTTAAACAAACATTCAGAATTATTCTGAAACTATTATTGAATAAAAATATACTGTTGTCTTCTCGTCGGTCGGATAGTTGTCTCTTTGATATATTTCCCCATTTACATTATTAATTTCATTTTTGAAAAATGGATAAATAATAGTAATTATTTTAAATACTAACTAGGTTGTTCTACCTCGGGAATAAA
This sequence comes from Mytilus edulis, assembly GCA_019925275.1. Taxonomy (NCBI): domain Eukaryota; kingdom Metazoa; phylum Mollusca; class Bivalvia; order Mytilida; family Mytilidae; genus Mytilus; species Mytilus edulis. The sequence goes on along the minus strand of CM034358.1, from coordinate 64,375,757 downwards.
TTACCATGGCTTTATTTGGCAAAACTTTGAGTAACTTTTGGTTATCAATGCTCTTCAACAGCGTACTTTTTGGGCCTTTTTAACTTGCTTTGATTCGAGTGTCACTAATGAGTCAACGAAGACGAAATGCTCGTCTGGCGCAAATACAGAATTTCAATCATGGTATGTATGATGAATTTATTTAGCGAACATTACTAATCATGCCTTCCTGTACCAGAACAGGGATATGTCTGTTGTTATCAATTTGTTTCAAGTGCTTAAGCATTTGATTTTGCCATTTGATTAGGGACTTTCAGTTTGGAATTTTCCTTGGAGTTTTTTTTTTTGTTTTTGTTGTATTACTTTTTCATATCTACACTTGATATATAGTATGTTTAGTGCAGCAACGACATAAACAGAATAGTTAGATAGGATAACGTGGAATGCTTTTTCACAAAAGGGTCTCTATTAAGTCCAACTATTTATATCAAATATATCATTATAATTTCATAAATTCCTTTAATGGCTTGTTAACATGATACCGGTTATGTTCTTCTCATACATTTAATGATGGTATGATACTTAACCCCTAACGGGAGGGACTGTGCTAGATTTTCAAACGATGGAGACATAATCTTTCAATCAGAGCGGGCATGTCTTTAACTGCTAGTAGTCGTTTGTTAATGTATGTTTCATCGTCATTTTGCTTAATTTCTTTTGTTACCCATTCTGACCTCGGACTTTGACTTCTTTTTAACTGAGTTAAAGTTACGGTGCGTATTATTTTGTTTTTCTTTATTCTATATCGATAGGTCATAGGTGTCATCAGGGACACATAAGTCAATTATATTACATAATTATCTGAATGTCTAGTTTCGTCAAATCAAATAAAAGTGTCTACATTCGCAAATCTATGCAGACTTTACTACATGTAATTAAGAGAAACAACATGAATGCAACTAATTGCAACATGAAGTGAATGAGATTAAATGCAACGGGTGTTTTATTATAGAAACGAAACTATTTACAGTCGTACCCAAATCTAATATTGACTCATTTTATCTTTTAAGAAAAAATAATCGATAAAAGGCGGAAGCGATAATCTTAAATTGTACAGCAGGAAAAGATGATATTAGCAAAATATGTCGTACATAATAAAACTGTTAATCATGTGGCGCTTTGTATTGTGTCCAGCAGGTAGGTACAAAAGCATATTCAATATAGTCGATGTATTCGTAATCAGTTCAATATATATTACCGTTGATTCAAAATAGTTTATTTTAAATGATCATGAAAGCCTTACCTTGAAAAGAAATGAAATTTTATGGGGACAAAAATGGTACTGTTTATCAGTAGTAAAACATACCATGCAAAGTAATTTATCATATGAATCAACATGAAAATAATTATTGACAGAGTTAATTGTCGTTAAAGGTAATAGTATAAGCATAATACAAAATTCGACAACTTGGAAAGAAGCATTTGGACAGTGTGTTGTGCAGAAATTAAGACTTGCTGACATTGCGGAAATAGAAACAGATCGAACTTGTAATAAGATTATAAAGACGAATAGGGACGAATTGTTTTGGACTGGAAATTTCTACAAACTGTCCACTATGATTTCAATTGAAGGTAAGATTTTATATTTCTCAGAGTAAGTAAAAAAAACAGATGCTTACCTGGGCAAACGCATTTTAGATAATTAATATACATCTAGAGTGAACGAATTTTTCAAAATACTTTAGAGCAATCACATAAAAAAATATTTTTTGTTAATATTAAATTTATTCATAAATTAAATGTTTAAATGTACATGTTGATTGTAAAATGAAACAGAGGTACAATAGCCAGCATTTAAAACACCTTATCTCTATTTGGAAATATTCGTCGCTTGACCTTTTGACGTCTTACAACAATTTATATATATCATAACTATACAACAATTAGGTATAGATCCTGTAAGATTCTGTTCTGAATTTTTCAACGAAAACAAAAGACAATGTTTATGATTTAAAATATGTATAAATTGGAGTGTTTTCGATCAATATTCTAAATAAAGCATCTGAAATATGTTTTGGAGGTAATACTTTTCCTATCGAACATGGAATTCACGTCTCCACTTTCTTGAATTTCCCTTATTTTTTTCAGGTTGCTATAATATAAATAGCGAAAAAACTGAAGGATATAATTCTTTACACGACTGTTTCAAACTATGTGCAAAAGGGATGGTTAAGAGTGTAATTTTTGCACACAAAGTATGTTTTTCATAAAATTGCATTGCATGCATTCTAACTTTCCATTTTAATTTCACTGCTACTGTGACACTTGTCTACAATATAGATTCAAAATTAATAGGGAAGTTTTTTAATTGTTTATATTGCCACCTTGGTGAATGTGCTAGTTTTAAGAGCTATAAGTGCTCCTAAACATTTGTTGTATTTTGCCAGTTATTTGCACATCTATGCATTGCTTGACTTTACTTGTCCATTGTTAGTTCTAAGCATATGAAAAAAATAGTAAAAAGATTATTTTAAAAATATTGCAAAATTGATAACTTTTATGGGATGTAAGCACCTGGTTTTATTTCGGGAATTTTGCTCTAATGTTGTTTTTCTACAAAACATCATTGATGTCATACTAGTTAAACATAGTGGTGAAGCTATATAGACAATGTAACCTTAAATATTATTGAAGACTCTGGCCTATCACTTAGTCACTAAATCACATCAGTACTTTTATGCCACACTTTATGCCCGTGTCACACTGTCCCGATTTTTACGCCGATGGCAACACGATTATGGAAATTTTCAAAATCGGGACTGATCGTATCCAGATCGGGCTATTCGTAGTGCAATCTTTAACCATCGTAGAACCATCGGCTACTTTTTCTAGCCTTCGGGGACAACTTCGGGAAGGGTTCTAAAATTTTTAACATGTTAAAAAATCCCCGAAGGTGCGTCCGATGTTGAGGGTTCGTATTGAGTTCGTATCACCATCCTCATCATCGTAATGTCACCGGGAATGCATCTTTGAACATCGTATTGCATTCGTGTTTCCATCGTTTCAATCGGGCAGTTTTGACATTACGATGTCTACACGAATGAATCACGAAGCTACCCGAAGGTCTTATGATGGCAACACGACTTCGTGAAGACCTCGTAATCCCGTCGTGTTGCCATCGAATAAAAGTACGAAGGCGACAAGATGGAACTACGACGGCAATAAATCCAGCTAAATGTAAGTTAATTTTCGCGCTAAAATACATTTAAAGTGCCATGCGCAATATGCACTGGTCAGTCTAATACGACAGTTAAGAAAGACGTTCACAAAACATGGAGCTCATATCATATGATTCTATGAGAACAAGAAATGCGACAGCGTTGTTTCTATTAATTCAAATGGAACAAGAAGAGCAGCTATTACAGGCTCAGGATTTACTTTTACAAGTAAAATATTATTTTTTGTCAATTTTTCATATCAAGTCACATAATGAAAATCATAAACGCGCCTCGTACACAAACACTACAGGTACACGTACATGTATATAGGGAAACCAACTTTTTCTTCATTATTCTGATTTTTTATGTATCGTATCAGTTGTTGTCACACGAATGTTTACTCCATAACCATAATTTTGTTTTCTATATGTCATATTTTGCCGCATTTGTTGCTCTCCGCACATCCTTCCTTTTGTCTATATTATTATGATATTCTCCTGGAAAGAACTCTTTTTGAATAAAAGGGATCAACGAACCCATTGCAGTTTTTTTTTTACCTTACCTTTAAGATAGATTATCTAGAATAGTGCACACATTTTACTGTTCAAGTGAACAATATCATATATATTCAATATTGATCAAACAATTTAAAATGCTTGAAGCCTTCGGCATATAATTTAAATGCATCGTTAGCTGTACACGACGTCTTTTAGACATCGTATGGCCATCGCGCCATCATCGTAATCCATCGTGTAGCCTTCGTAATCCATCGTGTAGGCTTCGGCTGAGATATGAAGCTTAAATACCCGTCTTCGGTTAACCTTCGTATGTCCATCTTTTGCTATCGTATATAATTTCGGCACCATCGTATAGACTTCGTTATTCATCGTACTTGCTTCGGTCACTTTTTGGTATTTTAACGAGATCGGGACCAACTTCGTACGAACTTACAATTTTCGCATTCGGGTGTCCATCGTATATAAAAATCGGGACAGTGTGATACGGGCATAAAGGAATTATTTTTTTCGGTCTCTCTATTCGACCGTTTGTTCGCCAGTATGTTTCGCTTCAGGTTATAAAAAAAATATAGAGATAAGAACGGTTTAAAAAAATTACCCATCATGTTTTAGTTCTGTTATAAAGAGTTTCTATTTAAATGAAGTCTGAACCTTAAAACAAACTTAGATTATAAATTGTTTCCAACAACAGACAATCTAAAGAAGTAAAACTTTTGTATGCCCCACTTAGGTACATTATATATTTTTCCGGTATGTGATTCCGTTCTTCTGTTTGTCCATGCGTCTGTTAGTCTGTCTGTCCCGCTTCAGGCTTAATTTTTTGGTCAAGGTAGTTTTTGATGAAGTCGAAGTCCAATAAACTTGAAACTAAGTACACATGTTCCCTGTGATTTATTTCATCTTTCTTCTTTTAATGCCAAATTAAAGTTTTGACCACTAATTTCATGGACCACTGAACAAAGAAAATGATCACGCGGATGAGGCATCTGTGTACTATGGACCCATTCTTGTTTAACCTAAAATTATTTACTTTTTATACATTGTGACTTGTACATAGATTTGTCTAATTGGCACTCATACAGCATCTGCTTTATATTTTTTTCTGATCACTGTCTTTATTTCAAAATAACAAATGTTACAATTTGGCTGCTATGGTTTGATTTAAAAATTTGATTAGACAAATACTTTCTTTTTGCAACTTAGATTGAAGAAAGTTTTTATATTATCTAATCTTGGAACTCTATGTGTAAAATGTGCTACAGTCTTTCATAGTTCTTTACACAATGGTACTTTATCTATGTATTTTATCTGTTTTATATTGTATATTCCTTGAATGTACTGTATGCAGTCAAGTGGTCGGACTCAATTAGATAAATCTAAATCTTAAGTCTACAAAATGACAATGAATGTGCCAATTAAAGCTCAAGTGATGAGGAAGGTCTACAACAAAGATCGCACATTTAAAGAACTTACAAAAAAGGGAATTTATTGTAAAGCTCGATTCGCGAGTAATTTTAATTTACAAATTAAGATGAAAATGTGTAGATCTTCGTCAGTTTTTATTAGGACTAAAGGAGAGTAATACCAATTTGATGTGCGCTCGAATCCAAGTCTCTACGGCAATATGTCTTCTTATTATGAATAATGCTCTATAATTGAGTGTTTATTTTTGCACTATAACTTGAGATGATTCACAAACATTACCAATATACCATTATCATGTTTTTTGCTATGAAAACAACATTCAAGTGACTCATTCGCTTATAAAAATTATGATCTTTTAAGGGGATTTTTAGACCAAACTGCATTTGTGGTTGGAATTTCAACAATAGTCTGCCAGAGAATCTACAACCATACCAATGTTCAAACCCAAATATATTTTGGTGGGTTTATAAAGGTATGTAAAATGTATTTGTTGTTTGTAATCTTTCCAATCACTTACGAACAAAACCTAGTTCATATGTACATGATATAAATTCCAACATATCTGTCCAATTCCCCTCGGATAATTATCTCGCTGCGTTAACGATTCATTAGTGGCATTGGGCTGTTCTATGGTCGGTTTGTTTGTCTCTTTGACACGTTCCCTGTTTCCATTTTCAATTCTATATACATTTACATCTTACCAGGTTATATCACCCTATATGTTTATGAATACAAATAACGTAGATTTGATTATGGTTGATAACTTGTACTAATGGTCGCATTTCAGGTCTTAACAGTGGCATTCATTATATATTCTCCTTGGTCGTATGTTGGCATCTCTTGGATTTTCATTCAAATATACACACAATTAGAATAAAAAGATTAAATTAAGGATTAAATATAAACCAAAAATGTTTGCCATTTGATTGGGGACTTTCCGTTTTGAATTATCCTCGGGGTCTGGTATTTTTGTGATTTTACTTTTTTTTAATCTATCAGTTCTTTTTGAATTGCTATAGACAAGAATATGTTTAGTTTTATACGTGTATCCACGTTGAAGACCGAACCTTGATCTATAATGGTTTACTTTATAAAATGTGACTTGGATAGAGAGTTGTTTCATTGGCATTCATACCACATCTTCCTATATCTATATGATAGTTTTTATGTGCTTTTAGTCCATCGTTGTATTGAAGATAAACTCGTCATAGATACCAGGATTGAAATTTTACATTCGCATCAGACCTTGTTAATAAATATTCCGTATCTACTTCACAAATAATAAACGATGGTCTTTAAGTATAGATTCTGCGTACTGGCGTTGTTTATCATCTTATTGACTGGTATAGTATTGTTTTATTTGTCTTTATCAATATAAAGTTTGCTGTTAAGTCTTTTTTTTATGATATCCATTGGACGTGACACTGTAATTAAGTATCCAATCATACTTTGAACGACATAAAATAAAAAAATAAATAAAAAATGAGTTTGTTAAATTTGATGTATGCCTTTTTATGCTTATTTGTTACATTTTTTTGTTTTAAAAGTGATTAAACCGATAACACATCTGCCGTATTCCTATTTTCTACATTTTTACCTATTGTGTCTGTTTGTTATATTCACGCATCGTTGTCAATTTAATTGAATTTAATGCGACTTTCATACAATTTAGAGATTTATCTAGCTATAAAACCAGGTTCAATCCACCATTTTCTACATAAGAAAATGCCTGTACCAAGTCAGGAGTGTAACAGTTGATATTCATTCGTTTGATGTGTTTGAGCTTTTGATTTCGCCATTTGATCAGGGACTTTTCTTTTTGAGTTTCAGTATTTTTGTGATTTAACTTGTTTCGTCTTCAAAAAACTCATCAGTAACGCTTAAAACAAATAAAAGTTAAAAAGGCCAAATAAAGTACAACGTTTAACCGCATTGAGGACCAAAATTCCTAAAAGTTTTGTCAAATACAGCTTAGATAATTGGTTTACTTTTTATTTTTACTCTTATGATAGGGTTTGATAACCAATATATGAGTGACATTTTTATCGATTCTTCCAGTTCACTTAAATGAATTCAAAACTGGTAACGAAACATGCCACCAGCCTGCATGTACATATTCAAATGTGAAATATGATAACGTATGAGGTGAGTAGGAATTTTAATAACTTAAATAATAAGATATTCAAATAAGTTCATTCTAGAAATAGGTGTTATTATTAACATACATACATATAATCATCAAATAGAATTCAAATTAAAGATCGTTGAAAAGGCATGCTTTATAAATAAAACCAACAACCTGTAACAGGATGTTATGACATAAATTTGTACATTTTCATAACGAATATTTCAGATCTGAGAACTTTCATTTTAGATTTTTTAATCTAATGATGTATTTTTTTTTTTTTTCGTGTTGCTTCTTGTTTCAGGACAAATTTCAAACACTACGGAATATAATGACCTAAAAAGTCCAATTCCACAAGATGAACTACCGTATATCTGCGAAAGAAAGGAAGTTAAACGCACATTCGACAATGAAACAGTTTTCACAGGTTACTTCCGGTTTGGATTTAATGCATCACTAAAAAGTGGTAATATATACCAATACTTCCATTTTTGCATGCAAATATTTGAGGGAATCATACTTTTTTATGACTACAATAGTTTCTCCTAAAAATGTAAAATTTGCTATTAATTATTCTTTGCTAATTTCAATTCATAAAATTTAACTTAGTATCAAATATCGTGGCGTCTTGTTTCTTTTTATCGTGAAGAACCATGGAAATTAGAACACGTCAGATTTAAAAGATACCAAATTAACCATGTTAAAACAGGAAATGAAGTAAAAGATAAAGTACAGACAAACGACTACACAGGGAATTTACATGTAATATCTAAAGTAATCTTAGAAAAATGTGAAAGGTACAAAGACGGAATCATGTATTTTTTGGTGATTTCTATATAGGAAGACACTTACCGTTTAAGTGAGTCAAATATCTAAAATCTTTATTGTAGATGACATGGATAAACCAGCAGTTGCTTTTATATGTAAAGTTATGTCTTGCGACAGTGACAACACATATCATATTAGTGTACAGAACTGTAATTCCATAACTTTCGGCTACCTCTGTGGTATGTGGCAGATTAAAGTTGTTTGTGTATATTTATTTATTAGTTTGTGTCGTATTTCAAATTCCTGGCGAGTACATCATATTTTCACTGTGAATCACACTGTTTGTGGTACACTCTACCATTTAGTCAAACTTCAGACCATGTTCCTGCTGTTTTTAAAATATTACCTTTTTTTCAATATGAGACTTCTCTACTATCGCGCATGTGACGAATCGTACGAGAGGTTGCAATTCAGAATAAAAAGCTAATAAAAGAGGGACAAAAGATACCAGAGGGATAGTCAAACTCATGAATCGAAAATAAACTGATAACGCCATGGCTAAAAATAAAAAAGACAAAAAGACAAACAATAGTACACATGACACAACATATAAAACTAAAGAATAAGCAACACAAATCACATCTCGGGTGCTTCGGAAGGGTAAGCGGATCCTGCTCCACATGTGGCACCCGTCGTGTTGCTTGGCGTAATTTGTGGTCACAAAGGAAAAAAATAAACTGTATACAGAAATATCCAAATATTTTGAAAAAAGATTATGCTTAAGATTGTTAAAAGCAATTCTTCTAGCAAGGTCATAGAAAAGACGTCTCTCTCAATTTGATTTTGGGTTACATTTCAAATGTTGAAATATTTTCAGATAAGTTTATTCAATAAGTCTAACATGAGGGCTGTAGAAAACTTCATTCGATTATAAATGTTATATCATACAGTTCTTTAAATGTCTGTTCATTGATTCACATATTCAGATTTGAGCATAGGTCCTAATCAAGATTTGTTTTTTATATCAGTGAATTAATGTATGGACAGTATTGTATATGTTGTCTTGCACATGACTATGTTTCTCAAACCAGTTGTGTGAAACCGATCAATGGGTCAAAAGTGACATGTTAGAAACATAACAGAGACATAACAAGTATTAGTTATGCTTCGATGTAGATAGTTTTAATTGCCTAGTTCATATGGTAACACAAGCTTGGAATGGTATTACAATATTTCCGACTTCAAGTTCTAAATAAGATCATTATCATACATGTACTATATCGTTGTGTTCAGGATTTCAGATATAGCGGTGTTTTTTTTATTTTGTTACATTCAATAAAATAAATGACATGCATTTGAATACAAGAATGTGTTAACAGTATATGAAATTAACCATGTGTAGTTCTTAGCCAGCAGGGTGTGTTAAATCTTAAAAGTTCAAAAAAAAAAATTACACAGAAAGATGTATACAATGTACCATCCTTGTAGAACATGGTAAGGAAATTCGAGCCAATGACCATTTGTTCTTACTTTAGAGCAATGCGAGCTTAAAAGAAAAGCTTGAAATACAAATTTTAATTTTCCTTGTTGACTGTCGAACACAGAAACTCCCGCATTCGAAAAGATCATCCTATTTTGATTACAACGAGGCACACAAAAGACTGATGAGGACATTAGAAAGATATAGGTTCTTGATAAAATATCAATTTAATCGTCAGCAACTTCAAATTGTATATCTTTCAATATACAGATTCAGAAAAAGTAAAATCACGAAAACACTGAACTCCGGTGTAAATTCAAAACGGAAAGTCCCTAATCAAGTGGCAAAATCAAACGATAAAACACATCAAACGAATGGACAACATCTGTCATTTTCCTGACTTGGTACAGGCATTTTGTGGATATCAATAATAACAAATATATCAGGAGTATGATTACTTTCAAATGCATATTAGAATTAATAGAATATAAATTTCATAGAACATTGTGTTCACGAAGAACTTATGTCATACGTCTTGTTTATGTACAAAGCATATTGGGTGATAACGCATATCATCAGACCTTTTCAGTCATTCATTAAACGATTGTATATAACGAGTGAATTGTTACGGCAAAATATGATGTGCCAATAGTAAAATAGATAGATATTTGACAATTTAATCGTTACATTTCTGTGTTGTCCTTTGCATTGTATTCTGATACTCAATATATCTGGGGGTTTTATTTTGCAGTTAATGATGATAATTCACATGAAACAAAAAATTCAAGTCAAACAAAAGAACCTGAAAGCACAAGTGCCTATGCCACAACACGTAAGATAACGTCACAGTCGAATGTTCAACAACAAACAAGCGATTTCCTATTTCATTCAAGTCAAGACAATGCTGACAACCGTTCGATAATTATTACACACTCAACACAATCTAGCGTAGAAGGGAGTTCACAAACAACTAGGCTTGATAGTACACCTTCCGTGGTAAATCGTTCTTCATATGTAAGTAGAAACGCAACTGGTCAGATTTCCTATACTACTTCAAGTAAGATTACGACACAATCGAACTCTCAACAACGAACAAGTCCTGTGTTATCTCATCCAAGTCCAGATAATATTAACAATGTTCAAGTTGTTGCAACATCCCCAGTACGTACCGGAACCACAAAGAATTCAGAGACATGGCAGCAGAAAATAACCTCTTATATACACAGCAACACAACTGTCCTAAAAGAGAGGGAAATGTTAGAAAGTACAACTAGGGTATCAGAGATACCATCAGGTATTCATTCTAGAATAGGTATGGATATTACATAATTTTAGTAAAAGTTATAAAAAACTGAAATAACAATATCCATTTAATTATAGGTGGTATGCAGTTGTAGTAGTAAATGTAGTAGTAGTAGTAAATATTTAAAATAACTGTCATGCTCGGAGTCGGAGTACGAGTACGACTACCAATCATCAAGGTAAGCTAAAGGGGTGATCTCCAACAAATGTTTTACCGTGTTTGATATCTGTGTGATAATTATCAAATTAATTGATTTGTTAAATTAATAAACAAAAGTAAAGAAAGCGCGTTTTTTGTTTGTTTTTTGTTTTTTTTGTTTAAGCTCGCTAACAGAATCTATTATTTAAAATCTTTAACAACGAAAATAAATTGCTCCAGTTATAAATTTTTTTTTACCGTTAACATTTGAAAGAAAAAAAACTAACCCATTTTTACTGTTAATAGTTATCAAAAGTACCAGGATATAATTTAGTACGCCAGACGCACGTTTCGTCTACATAATACTTATCAGTGACGCTCATATCAAAATAGTTATAAAGCCAAACAAGTACAAAGTTGAAGAGCCTTGAGGATCCAAAATCCAAAAAAATTGTGCCAAATTTAACGGCTAAGGTAATCTATTCCTTGGACAAGAAAATCCTTAGTTTTTTCGAAAAATTCAAAGTTTTGTAAACAGGAAATTTATATAAATGACCACATAATTGATATTCATGTCAACACCGAAGTGCTAACTACTGGGCTGGTGATACCCTCGGGGACGAAACGTCCACCAGCAGTGGCATCGACCCAGTTGTGTAAATAGTTATCAAAAGTACCAGGATTATAATTTAGGTACGCCAGACGCGCGTTTCATCTACATAAGACTCATCAGTGACCCTCATATCAAAATAGTTTATAAAGCCAAACAAATGCAAAGTTGAAGAGCATTCAGGATCCAAAATTCCAAAAAGCTGTGCCAAATACGGCTAATCCGTATGAAAACCGTAACCCTTTCATAACTGACGAATTCATTGAAATAAAATTGGATGATACTATTGTTAAGGTGTTTTAATCTAAATTTTTTAACGGGGTTATTTGATTCCACTGTGCAAAATCTTGCAGAATAAGATAAGCATTTTTAATTGAACTAATGCTAATTGTATCAAATAATTTTTGGGTTAAGAATATTTTGGGTTGGTTTCGTTTTTTTTTTTTTTGGTGCGTGAATTGAACTCTACACTCTGTTTTGTTGGGGGTTTTTTTGTATTTTTTATTATTTAAATTGTCTACTTTTAAAATGTATTGATTTCGTTTCGATTTGTAGTTCTTTTAAAACTTTTTTTAGGTTTAATTCTTGGTTCATTGGTGGCAGGTGTTGTTGTCATTGCTGCTGTTGTCTTGCTTGTTATTTGTCGGTTGAGGTTGGTATTTTTTTAATAATTTTAAAGTGATAATATTTTTTAAATAAAATGCACAAAAAGCTTCAGCGACGTACAATGTAGTCTTAATTTATGGAACGCCACGACTGCCTTATGTTAATAATCAGCATTATACGCAGTGTTCACAGCATTATATGAAGTGATCACAGCATTATATGTAGTGCTCACAACATTATATGATGTGATCACAGCATTATATGCAGTGCTCACAGCATTATATTAAGTGCTCACAGCATTATATTAAGTGCTCACAACATTATATTAAGTGCTCACAGCATTATATTAAGTGCTCACAACATTATATTAAGTGCTCACAGCATTATATGCAGTGCTCACAACATTATATTAAGTGCTCACAACATTATATTAAGTGCTCACAGCATTATATTAAGTGCTCACAACATTATATTAAGTGCTCACAGCATTATATGCAGTGCTCACAACATTATATTAAGTGCTCACAACATTATATTAAGTGCTCACAGCATTATATTAAGTGCTCACAACATAATATTAAGTGCTCACAGCATTATATGCAGTGCTCACAACATTATATTAAGTGCTCACAACATTATATTAAGTGTTCACAGCATTATACGTTTTTTGTTGTATGATGAGATTGATGTATGATGAGATTTATGAATGATGAGATCATTCGGTAAACTTCGTTTTTAGCGGAAATCACCGAATCCATAATTGGTAAATTACGGTAAATCAATGCCCAGCAAACAAATTTAAACAGTTATTATTATATATGTGATCATTTAAGGCAGTATCCAATATTTAAAACGGATTGAAATAAGTAAATTAAGAAGTATGATCAATTTAACCCAAGTTTATTCCACACCAGGGCATTTTAAACTTATTTTGAGGATTAGTTTCACCATATTCACAAATTAATATGTATATATATTTACTAGAACACATCCGTGATATCGCGGGTCTGTGACTGAATTAAAGAATATAACTATGCGTAAGCCTTATTTGAGTATTGGTATTGTCATCTGATAAAGTCATGCCGATTGTAAGATGAAGTTTTTTCTGCTTTTAACATCTTTCTGTTTGAATCCGTCGACCTGGAACTTGTCAATTTAATATTGGTATTATTGATTTTGTTTGGAAAACAAAAGTCTCTGGAAAGGAGTATTTTTTAATCAACAGTTTTGTCCTTTATGAGTTATGAATAAAATTGAATCTTTGATTCGCTGTTTTACGTCTAACAAATTGAAAACTGTACATGTTGTACCTATACGCATTATTGTAAGTCCAGATTTTTATTATTCGTATTGTCATCTTAGAAAGTCATACTGATTTTAAAAGTACTACAATCGGGAACAATGTGACAATGATTGAATTAAGTAGTTTCAACCCTGTGATTACGACCCGTGTATATAGCAAAATCTTAAATACAGCGTTGCGTGGTACTCCTGTCAGATGCGGAACGTACAGATAATGTAATAGTTAACAGGTGAATATATTATTGGTATCTATTCGACCCCGAACTTCTTAATTATTGGCAATATTAATTATGTGGAAAACAAAAGGGTCTGGAGTGATGTTATTTTTAATCAACAGCATGGTACTATATTAGTTATCAGTGGCGGATCCAGAACTTTTCCTAAGGGGGGGGGGGGGGGGGGGGGGGGCCCGCTGACTGACCTAAGAGGGGGCCCGCTCCAGTCATGCTTCAATGATTCCCTATATAATCAACCAAATTTTTCCCACGAAAGGGGGGCCCGGGCCCCTCAGGGCCCCCCTGGATCCGCCTATGGTTATATATACTCTCAGATCAGTCTTTTTATTGGAATATACAAGTACCCGCCCACATGCACGTTCACTCTATTTTCTTGTTAGATCATATGTATTTATATTTGTACCAATCTAATGAGTTAATATAAAAAAAAAAGATGTGGTATGATTGCCAATGAGACAACTATCCACAAAATACCAAAATGACACAAACATTAACAACTATAGGTCACCGTACGGCCTTCAACAATGAGCAAAGCCCATACCGCATAGTCAGCTATAAAAGGCCCCGATACGACCATGTAAAACAATTCAAACGAGAAAACTAACAAGCCTTTTACAACTGATTTTCATAGTTCGTTCTTATGTTGTTCTGTTACGCCACTGTCCCAGGTTAGAGGGAGGATACCAACATCCCGCTAACATGTTAAAACCCGCCACATTTTGCATATATGTGGCCGTCCCAAGTCAGGAGGAGCCTTTATTTCAGTGGTTGTCGTTTGTTAATTAATGTGTTATATATACATGTTAATTTTTCAATCGTTTGTTTGTACATAAATTAGGAATATTTTTCGTTTATCATTTCGGGGCCTTCTATAGCTGACTATCCGGTATGGGCTTTCCTCATTGTTGAAGGTCGTACTGTGGCCGTTTAGCTGTTTAAAATTTCTGTGATGTCATTTTGTCTCTTGTGGAAAGTTGTTTCATTGGCAAGCATACCACTTTTATATATATATATGTACCGTGCAAACTGACGAACAAACGTAGTAAACGTTTTATTCATCCCCACAAACTCAATTTTCATAAGAGATGATAACTTTAAATGAATATGTTAAACAGGGTCTTGAAAGGGTAATTTTTTCTATGAAAGTTTAAATTTCTATATAAGACTGCTGATCATATTTAGAAGACAATCTTAGTACTTGCCGTGCTAAAAAGCTTGTAAAAAAATGGAATAATTGATGTAAAGTTATGTTTAACACCTACAGTGAAATGCTTTAAACTGCATTTTCCATATCTGTTAGATACTTATTCATGTAAAAATGCCAAATTCTGAAAATCGATGCCAAAAATGACTCTATCATGACATATATAAGCTAGCGTAATATGGCACCTATGTGTTATAGAAAGCTGACTGTTTTATTTAAAAGGTAATTAAGCTTTTTAAAACTGAGTACGGACTATAAAGTGGCACCTTGCTAAATTTCTTCAGTAGGAAATGAACTCGAGAATATATCATACAAATTTTCCTTCGATATTTCATTAAATAAACTTTTTATTATTTAACTTAAATTTTGCCATTCGTATTTCTTACGACGAACAGAACTACTTCAATCATTCACCTCTCAGTTTCATCTTTTCCTTACTTATTTCAATCATTTTTAAATATTGTATGCTACCTTATGATAACATGATTTTAATAACTTTTTAAATTTGTTTGCTGGGCATTACCGTTATTTACCAACTATGGATTCGGTAATCTCCGCTAAAAAACGAAGTTTACCGAATGATCTCATCATTCATAAATCTCATCATACATCAATCTCATCATACAACAACAAACGTATAATGTTGTGAACACTTAATATAATGTTGTGAGCACTTAATATAATGTTGTGAGCACTTAATATAATGTTGTGAGCACTTAATATAATGTTGTGAGCACTTCATATAATGTTGTGAACACTGCATATAATGCTGTGAGCACTGCATATAATGCTGTGATCACTTCATATAATGTTGTGAGCACTACATATAATGCTGTGATCACTTCATATAATGCTGGGAACACTGCGTATAATGCTGATTATTAACATAAGGCAGTAGTGGCGTTCCATATTAATTACTATTTAATCAATTTGCATCCAGTGTAGACCTCAAGGAAATATATACTAACCCGCAATAGTGATAGCAGTTGCTTTTTTTTCCTACACAAGCAAAATCGATAATCAACAATTTTAAATTTGCGTTTTAGTATAATAAAAAAACCGGGATACCAATGGGTCAAACATACACCACATGATTCGAAGATATGCAAACAAAACAATAGTGCAAAAGTGAAACGACAAAAAAACAAAACCAACAAAGAAACACTAACAACTCTATTGACACCTTTTACAAATGTGTGATAGAAGGTTCATGTGTCTATGTGTAAAGTGTGTTAAATGTCTCAGCAGTAATATGATGTATTCCATATCGTATGCCGGTATGGCGTGTATATACATGTATTACAATTGATAAGTTACGCGCGTTGATGCACCTGCAAAACACAAAATTACCCAAACACAGTAATGAGGAAGAGCATAGAACATTAAAATAAAAACAATAGGATTTACAGTCACCATCGCAAACTGATTGATAATACAATGCGACTTTGAGTCTTAACTCATTAGCGACATGTTTTCGCGTACATAGATTCTTTACATACTATAATTGCCATTCAAATCAATAAATTTACCGATTGTGTGCTATCTGTATCGTGCTGTCAAATTTTAACTGCGTGATTGTGTATTTGCATGGTGAATGATGCATATATAGCAGATCAGGTTTACTTTGACGTCGCACCAAGTCTTGCTACTCTTGAAGATCATACACTTCCTTTAGGTTTTTTTTCTATTTTTATTTTTATTTTCCGAATATTCTAATTAGATTTCGAACATCAATAACCACCGAATGCCTCTAATCTAAGATCTTATATGATACTTGTGAATTGAAAAATAATTATGTTATGTTATGCTGTATCACATTTTAGGCACCATAGGCTATTTATGAAGAACAGATTTGTTGATGATAGTCAAATAATTGATTCGAATTTTCCAGACATCGACGATACTTCTAACCAATCATCTCCACATGTTCACAAAACAATGAACGATATCCACACAGTTAGTGGAGATGATACACGGTTTGAACTTTTAGACGTTACCCACGACAGTTCTAATAACATCCGAAATAATGAATATGCGGTCGTGGTAAAGAATAACCAATCTGGTAATCAGGTGGTTGAGCACAATTGTGACATGAATGGAAGAAATTCCAATGATCTGGTAGAAAACGAGTACAATGGGGTTAATCATGAGAGGCCTCGAAGTGGTAATAACTCGAGCAATAGCCGAAATAATGAGTATGCGGTCGTGGTAAAGAAGAACCAATCAAGTAATCAGGAGGTTGAGCAGAATTGTAGCACGAATGGAGAAAATTCCGACGATTTGTTAGAGAGTGAATATGACAAGCTTAATCATGTGAGGCCTCGAAGTGGTAAAGGTTCAAACAATTTATATGACAGTGCTCTTGGTTTTCGTGACGACTATGATGCAACATACAATACCACAGATTATAGAAGAACTGACAAGGGAGATGACTCTGTGTATGATCATACTTAAAACACACGTTTCAATCTTTACTAATGCTCCTCAACAACATCGTACGCTTTTTCTTTGTGTGTTTGTTTATTTGTTTGTTTATTTGTTTGTTTGTTTGTTAATTATGTTGTTTGTGTGTTGTTTGTTTTTTGTTTGTTTTCCGCCGGTTGCTGCTTACTCTTTCTGTCTTCTAGACAAAAAAACATACAATATGCGTTATGGTTTATAAATTTTGTAGAAAATTGTGATTCGCTTTTATGTTTATATGATTAAACATTAGAATGTAAAACAAAAACAGGATAAATATATTGTCAGATAATAAAAATGAAAACCGGGTGTCATATCGTAAAAAAATAATTCCGCAGTCACTTCAAATTCCGGTGATGACATAATCGAGGCAAAAGAATGGAGGACGTAACTATCCGAGCACTGGTCAAATAGTGTGAGTATAACATTGTTTTAGTATTTTGTGTTACATAGAATGCTACAATATATAGCAACCAGAAAATGGTAAATCATAAATACTACAGAAATCATATATTATATCCATCTTTAATCCATGTACAGCTCGATGATTATGTTCAGATAGTCCAGCATCTAAATCATTTCTAGTTGTTGGATAGCAAATATGTATTTTACACTTGCGTTTGCCTCATTAAAGGTTTTGTTCTTTTTTTATAAACTGTAATGCGTACAGAAAGTCAGAGAAGTATGATAAACTTGATCATGGATATGGAGAATATGTACAAGAGAAAGAGACAATAATCCGACCACAGAGCAGAAAACAGCCCAAGGCCACCAATGGATCAGCAACACTGCGAGAAAATCATTCACTCGGAGACATTTTTCTTGCATGAAACCTTGTGTCTCGTTATTGAGAATAACATCATATTTATTCACAACTTGTCTAAACTTGTGTTTGGGCTAACAAAATAGAGAATGTTGTGCCAATAAAAATAAACAGATAAAAACAAAAATATAGAATACAGATGGCGGGCCTCAAATACAGAATAGAGAATAATAGGGTCTAAAATGCAGAGAATAGAGACTAATACGCAAAACAAAAGAGAAAGTTATGTAAAATATTATGGAGTACCGGAATAAGGAAACCCTATCCAGACCTACGTTAAGCTAGGTTCACAATGCCGATCAGATCAACTCGATCAAGCCCGATCAAGACAAATTGCGTGATCGGGAGACTGGTCTGACTCAATCGACAAGGATGTTCGGGGTGGTCTACTTTACTCGTCATTGATCTGACTTTCTATCCGAGAGTTTTTGACATGTCAAAAACAATCGAGTAAGGACTGAGAAGCAAGTCACTCGAGAAGAGATCGAGAATTCGTCGAGTTGTGGTCGACTTGATCGGGAAAGGATCGTGTAGAGATCGGGTTTGGTCGGAATACAAAACTTTTATGCCCGCGTCACACTGTCCCGATTTTTACGCAGATGTCATCACGATTAGGGAAATTTTCAAAATCGGGACTGATCGTATCCAGATCGGGCTATTCGTAATGCAATCTTTAATCATCGTAGAACCATCGGCAACTTTTTCTAGACTTCGGGGACAACTTCGGGAAGGGTTCTAAATTTTTTAACATGTTAAAAAATCGCCGAAGGTGCGTCCGATGTTGTGGGTTCGTATTGAGTTCGTATCACCATCCTCACCGTCGTAATGTCACCGGGAATGCATCTTTGAACATCGTATTGCATTCGTGTTTCCATCGTTTCCATCGGGCAGTTTTGACATTACGATGTCTACACGAATGAATCACGAAGCTACCAGAAGGTCTTACGATGGAAACACGACTTCGTGAAGACCTCGAAATCCCGTCGTGTTGCCATCGAATTAAAAGTACGAAGGCGACAAGATGGATCTACGACGGCAATAAATTCAGCTAAATGTAAGTTAATTTTCGCGCTAAAATAACTTAAAGTGCCATTCGCGATATCAGACTAGTGCACTCATTTAACAGGGCAAACAATGCAATGCCGAGCGGTGGCATCCCCTCGTATGTAACATATTGGGGACAAATATGAACACTATATTTGTATATGACACATGCAGAAAATGGTAAATTGAATATGCATCTTTGATACATAAACTATTCTTTTAGAAATCAAACAAAAGATTCAGTAACTGGAAATTCCTTTAATATTGTCTTTAGAATAAGCAGGTAAAAAATTGAGCAACCAATTTCCTGTGTATTATGCTATTTCAAGGAGAAAAAACAAGTCCATCTGCATGACCGTGACCTTTGGCCTTGAACGTAAAAAATGTCAGATCATTACAAGGAGGAACTATATACCAAATTTGTTAAAATCTTTTGAAGCATATTGGTTTGAGAGTGTCAACAAGGGTGGTATTGCCTTGTATTACGACTGCCACTGTGACCTTGACCTTTCAACCGTTAAACGAGTTATACCATACCAAGTTTTAAACATTTTGGTTCTAGAGTGTCCATAACAATTTTATCTACACGCAACTTACATGTAGTAGGCGAGGCTATGTTAAACTAAGTTTTATAAGAATAAGACAAAAAGATCGATTTCCCGCCATGCATGGCAGACTTGTACAGAAACGATGTGTTGTCGAAATTCTGTTCGTATCATAAAAAAGTTCAAAGCAGGTAGAACGCATTTTTAGATCGTTTGTATACTTATCGTAAGCTGTACACGACGTATTTTATACATCGTATGGCCATCGCGCCATCATCGTAATCAATCGTGTAGCCTTCGTAATTCATCGTGTAGCCTTCGTGATCCATCGTGTAGGCTTCGGTTGAGTTATGAAGCTTAAATAACCGTCTTCGGTTAACCTTCGTATGTCCATCTTTTGCTATCGTATATGATTTCGGCACCATCGTATAGACTCCGTTATTCATCGTACTTGCTTCTGTCACTTTTTAATATTTTAACGAGATCGGGACCAACTTCGTACGAACTTACAATTTTCGCATTCGGGTGTCCATCGTATATAAAAATCGGGACAGTGTGACACGGGCATACCGATCAGTACTCGATCATCTTGACCTTTGCTCGACTAATATCCGATCATTTCCAGATTAACTTGACCAATGTCCGATCGCTTCAAGATCACTGCGACTTCTATATTTATTTTATCCCAGACCAACTCGACCAATACCCGATCCCTTCGCGACCATATTCGACCACTCTTCGATCAGTACTCATCCATACACGAGAACACATGACTGCTACACGATTCTCTAAAAGTGTGTGCAGATCTGATTAACTCTCATAACTCTGCCTCCACAAAAATATATTGGCAACATCATATTTAACTGTACAAAAATTCCTCTATGTACAATACGTGTCTTTACTTTTGCAAGGAGAGGTAACATGTTAAAAGAGAGGCAAAATATATTTTTTTTTTTTGGAGCGAATTTCGTTCTTACACTTGCGATACAAACAGTTCACCGTGCAACCGTTTTGATCATTTGTTTCTAACATACTTTTGCAAAGTTTGCATAAACTTTGACAAACTATACACTCACTGCTAATGCGTAATTGAGTAATTTTACACAATATTTTGAGTTATGGAAAGCAAGAACATACTTTTTTTTTTTAAAAAGGCTTTATCATCACTATCTTCATACATTCATCTGATTAAGTTTATGTATATTGCTATTTAACATAAGTATTAATCCAGTGACAAATCTGATTTAGTGGTGTCATTTCCAAAAAGAGCAATACAACTACCATTACATATCACTGTCCACCATGAGGAAGTTTTTGAAAGCATTGGGTTCCTGTTTGTTAAGTTAGTGCAAGTCTCTCATACTGCCCACATGTGGTCGGCGTGTCAGCCACTGCCTCACCTAGATTTCTCGGCTCCCATTGCTGTCTACACCTTCTTGTTTGTCTTTTTTCACTCTCCAAGCTCCGTTACAGCTATTAACCTGTCTCTCAGAGCTCTTACCACCTTGCCCACAAATCCAATTGCTTTATTTCTATATACTAGTAGATATTTTAAATGTATGATTTTACTTGGGCCTTCTACTGAATATAACCAAATATACGGAAAATGTGGTCATGGGACACTGATAATACCCCAGCTAGCATATATAACATTATAAAGTGTCATTACTCAACAACGGCCACCCAAATTCGCATTTGAACTGTGTTTTATGGTAATAAGCATTGTGTATACTGCGTTTCATAAAATTTTAATGAGGCAAAATGAAATTAGAGAACGGAAACTTATATTGTTGGGACGTACGTACATACGTACGGACGGACAAGGGTAACACGTAATACCCACTCCGAAGCGGACGACTCCATCCCGACAACAAAATGAATACTTATTCGATAGTTCCGATCAATTCACGATCTTTACACGACCTTTACTCGACTAGCTAGATCAAATCAATTGTTCACGATCTCAGTCTGATTTCGACCAGCCCAAATCGACCTGATCGGATAGGAGTCGTAGGGATAGGGTGCAATGAACAGTTTTTTCCTATGACGTCATATTTTGAGGGACCATGTATAAGTGACCCTTAGTGGTGGACCGATTAATAAAGATATTTGTATAAAACTAGATATCACTGGAATCAGAATGTTCTCTAGTTTATAATGGAATTAAAAAAAGTGTACTTTTAATAGTATAAAAAAAAATTATCCAGAGAAACTGGGAAAAACATTGCCTAATTTAAGCTTAAAAAAACTGAAATCAGATCATGTGCACACCCCTGAAGACATGATACCTGCACATATTTCATAATCAAAATTGTATGAATTTCATAGATTTTTACCTGGTCTTTCAAAAAATTCATGCTTCAGGGTACGTTCGCCTGCTCCGAAAAGAGCTACAGTGACTGCAAATAAGTTTTCAATTTTCACTGCCAAAAAACAGACTGTTTACAGTGTTGTCTCCCTTCAAAACATGTATATTTAATCTAATTCTTTTAATTATTGTAATCATTCAACCTGCTTTAATTGAAATTAATTAACAATTTCTTTACAACCAAATACAAAAAACATGATACTTTTTCACCAATTATATTGATAAAAGGGGACTTCCCTCCATGTCTATTTTTAGTTGGGGAATAACCCTAGTTTTTTTATACGAAACTGTTTATAGCACCCATAATCGGGAATTGGTCGGGTATGCACAATTTTAGAATAAAAAAGTCCGAAATGTTTATTCCCCACCGCTTCGAGGTGGGCATAAGTTTAGTGTTACCCTTGTCCGTCTGTACGTACGCCCCTTCACTATTAGTTTCCGTTCTCTATGCCTGGTTCACACGTACATTTAACTCGAATCGAATGCGAATCGAATTAGCTAATCACGTTCACACACACTTCTTTTTTTTCAAACTAATTTGAACTGGCAAATTCGAATTAACCAATTCGCATTAGAGATACGATTTTGTTAATACGAATTAAAAGTTAACGTCGTTAGGACAGTAAAGCGAATTTGACGCGCATTGCAATTTCAATTAGAATTGACGTTAGGACGTAAAACGTTTTGAATGCGAATTAAACTCATTCGAATTAGGTAATGCGAATCGAATTCGAATTACGTGTGAACCCAGCACTAATTTTATTTTGCCTCATCCAAATTTTAGGAAATTTTATATATATAATGCTTATAACCATAAAACACAGTTCAAATAGGCGTTCTTGAGTAATGACCCTTTATAATGTTATACATGCTAGCTGGGGCATTATCAGTGTTCCATGGACACATTCTCCGTTTATTTGGTTATATTCAGTTGAAAGTCCGAGTAAAATCATACATTTATACAATATCTACATAGAAATAAAGCAGTTGGATTTGTGGGCAAGGGGGTAAGAGCTGTGAGAGACAGGTTAATAGCTGTGACGGAGCTTGGAGAGTGCAAAGAAGACGAACAAGAAGGTGGAGACAGCAACGGGCGCCGAGAAATCTAAGTGAGGCAGCGACTGACACGACGATCACTGTGTGGACAGTATGAGAGACTTGCACTAACTCAACAAAGAGGAACTTATAAAAACTTCCTCATAGTGGATACTGATATGTAATGGTAGTTTTATTGATCTTTTTTCGGAAATGACACCACAAAATGAGATTTGTCACTGGATTAGTAGTTATGTTAGATAGCAATATACATAAACTTTACTATCCCCTTTTCCTTTCCTTTTTTACAAATAGGGCGTTCTGTTTGTGTCATATATGTGCTTAAGTATGTAATCAGTATTTTTCATAGATTTAATATCCAATAGCAGAATGGTCAAAGATTTTTATTTTATTTTTGCTGTATGGCAACAACCTGCATGCATTTGCTAAAAAAATATCGCAAAAAGAGGGCAAAGATGTCACATATTTCCCAAAAATTTTACCATAGTAGAATGCCTTTCTTTCTAACCAAAGTTTGGTGAACGTTGTGTCCCGTTTGTTATAGTTTGTTAAAACGTTACAGAATAAGAAACAAATGCATCGTTTAATCAGTTTGCTGACCCTGTTTGAACTGTCTAAAACGCATGCACATTTTGATGTTATTTGAACTTATTACGCGTGGAAAATAGCCTCCGTAGAAGATGTTATAGACACAGAGGACATCACTCCTCTATGCATATTTAATTTTATTGGCAGTTCTTCATCTCAATCCGATGAATGGCTGAAGATAGTGATGATAAAGCCTTTTTTTTAAAGAGGTATGTTCTTGCTTGTCATAACTACAAATATTGTCTAAAATTACTCAAATTTTCTTTCATAGCTATTATTTTAATGAAAAAGGAGGGTAATACCTAAATTTGAGTTATTTAAGACATTGCTTTAAGTTGTGACAAGCAAGAACACGTGAAGATAATTGATTTAATGTTAAAGTTAGAAAGAAATGCATCATTAGTTAAACGACGAACGACAAACTGTAGACGCATTTGTAGCTAGTGTATAGTTTGTCAAATTTTATGAAAACTTTGCAAAAGTATGTTAGAAAAAAATGATCAAAACGTGTGCTCGCTGAATACATTGTAATTTGTATCGTTAGTGGAAAAGAAAGAAATTCGCTCCAAATAAAAAACTATTTGTCTTTCGTTTTATTTTTGTGTGAAATTACGTCAAATAGTTCGAATAAAACAAATTGACATTAAGGTGACCTATAGTTGTTATAAATAATCATTTCTGTGTTATTTGGTGTTATGTCAAGAGCTGCCTCATTGGTAATTGTGCCACATCTTCTTTGTTTATACTACAAACATTTCTGTGCAAACCAAAAATACGGACAGACTAAACAGAAGATAGGCCATAAAACAGGTAAAATATAATCTTGATGTTCTTATAAACCAACTTTGAAAAAAAAGTTAGTTAATAAACGTGATTGCACAATTACTTTCATATTTGAAAAATGCTGTTTGTCTTCTCGTCGGCTATGGCTGTGTCGGTTTGTTTTCGACCTTTGAGTTTGATTGTTTCTTTGGTATCTTTTGCCTCTCTTTTAAAATGTTACCTCTCCTGACAAAAGTTAAGACGCGAACTGTAAATGGAGGAATTATTGTACAGTTAAAAAAATGTTGCCAATAAATTTTTGCGGAAGCAGAATTATGAGAGTTAATCAGATCTTGACACACTTTTAAAGAATCGTGTAGCAGTCATGTGTTCTAATGTATGGCTGAGTAGAGACCGAAGAGTGGTCGAATGTGGTCGCGAAGTGATCGGGTATTGGTCGAGTTGGTCTGGGAACAAATAAATATAGAAGTCGCAGTGATCTGGAAGCGATCTGCATTGGTCGAGTTAATCGGGAAATGGTCGGACATTAGTCGAGCAAAGGTTTAAATGATCGAGTACTGATCGGTAAAATTTTTGTATTCCGACCAAACTTGAGCTCCACACGATCCTTTCCCGATCAATTCGACCGCTACTCGACGAATTCACGATCTCTTCTCGAGTGACTTGCTTCTCGATCCTTACTCGAATTAATGTTTTTGACATGTCAAAAACTCTCGGGTAGAAAGTCAGATCGATGAAGAGCAAGATAGACTATCCCGAACATTCTTGTCGATTGAGTCAGACCAGTCTCCCGATCACGTTATTTGTCTTGATCGAGTTGATCTGATCGGCAGTGTGAACCTAGCTTTAGTGTTCGATATAGTATGTATGTAAACACTCGGCTATTTTATCTTTACTAGAGTATTTGAATCCTAGTGATCGAATTATGTTTATGTTGCTGTATCGTTGACTTGTATACCAATTTCCACTTTATTTTTATTGAATATTAAAAAACTTGGTACAAAACTTTTAATGGATAAAAAATGAATATGATAAATAATAGTCTTTTGTTGGTTTTCTGTTTTCGAAAAAAACATGTAGTTTATTTTTCTTCGTCATTACTGTTCACCTTCCCGTTACCGCCTCCTTTAACAAGATCTACAATCATTATGACTCTGGCGATCACAGCGATACCCATTCCTACAAGTGTTAAAGCGAAACCCCATCCGTAGTCAGCATCTATTCCATTGACCGTAAAATCATCGATGTTCTGTGTTAACAGTATATCTGACGAAAGAATACAAATTGCTGAAGAAAAAAAAAGAAATTCCATTATTAGTTTTATGTCAACCTATTTATTTGTCTTAAATTATTAAACAACATAATTTGATATTAGTAATGACAGCTTAACATCACCCTCTCGGAATAGTTACAATTTATAAAAATTCAAGATGATAGCAATAATGCAATAAAGTACAAATAGACATTAGTTTTCTATGTTGTGTCTTCTGTGCTATTATTTGTATGTTTGTCTTTTCATTTTTAACCGTGACATTGTCAGTTTATTTTCAATCTATGGGTTTGACTGTCCCTCGTGTATCTTTCGTCTCTCTTTTAGACACAATATAATTAGACAAAATACATACATAAAATCTATCATCTTTCAATACTAACAGTTGCTTCTTTTTCAAAATCAAAAAAAAAATCTGTAATGGATAAATAAGTAACTCGTTTTGTTCAAATGTTGTGTGATTGGCTTCTATCCACTTATCATTATCAACGTACGTATGTAAAATAGACGAGATTTTGAATTATTAGGGTTCTGTATAATAGTTATATTCAATAAGACATTTAAGTCCAAAGAAAAATTGTCAAGAAAATAATAAATATAGATAGTACAACATGCTTTCTCCTGTATTTTTTTACTTGTGTATTTAAAGCGTGTCAGCAATGGTCAGCATGTTTTAAAAATTGTTTCTACATTTCTACAAATTTTATGTAAACTGTTATCATGTTTATTAAAATTTGTTTCAATAACTAACTAAATGGAGTTTATTTCTTATGCTTGAAAGTTTTTAATCATCTTTACATCAACTTCCATACAAGTGGGAGGTTTGGCTAGCTATAAAACCAGGTTTAGCACATCGTCCTCTTTTTAAGATTTATTACCTTGGAATTTTTGTTGTACTTTTGTTTAATCTTGTATTAAACTGACACTAACACATATAAAATGGCTTTTAATATAATTATTACCTACCTGCCGTTACTATTGTACAAACTGCAGCGGTGAGTAATGCTTTATTCTCCTTCAGAGCAAACAGTTTTAACCCAGTACAAATGGTACCAGCTAGGAAACATATCAATGCAAGGATGCTTAGAGCTCGACAAGATCTGAACCAATCTAATAATAACACAAATTAAAATCATTAGAAGAGTCTGTTTTTGGAATAGCACCCCAATGGTGACTGGGGAATAGAAATATGGTCACTTGGTCTTCTCCCGACCGGTAGTAAAACGCTTGCCGAAGTAGGGAGTCCGTTTGGCTGTGCGGGATGTATCAAGTTCGCAGTCGCGTCCGGTCAGAATGGGGACGTTAAATCCGATGCCTCGTGTAAGGAGAGAGCCACGCTCTTTGCACGTTAAGAACTCTTTGAGGGGTCCGTAGGTGGCCTGTTGCAAGGCAAAATTTTTGTCCCTATCCAAAATACCCTCATTTTCCAGTGGCATTCCAAATTTCCCCGACCATCATCCCAGATGGCCTCTATTATTTCAACACCTACTTATAGTATTTATTGTGAACTTGTTCTCGTCCTGAATATGCATGAAATATTTGCCACTGGACGTTAAGCAACCAACAATCAATCAATTTTGGAATAGCAATGGTGTAGAGGTGCTAGATCACAATTTCAAAACCCCTTTATAGTCAATCTTTTTTTTTCTCAATTTGAACAGTTATAAGCTTTCTAAATAATTTACCTTTAAGTTTAGGTTGTAGTTACTAAGTATATCGTATGTATATACGTGTATCAACTTTATATATGCTAATTGTCAACCTTTGTGTAAAATCTTGTAGCGTTCCGCAGTCATCAGTACTGCTAAAATACAAAAAAGATGTATGCTTCTATATTTTTGCCAGGTTTTGGTGAATGCGTTCAAAAGATCGCTTCGCGCTTTGATTTGTTTCATTTATTTGTAGGCCATTGTGGTTCTCTTCGACGTACCCCTCATATCGTCATGTCTTGAACATGCATTAAATATTTGCCACTTGATGTTAAGCAAATATCCATCAATCAATTAATCATACCAAATACTACTTTCAATTCAAGTGAATACAAGCAAAATTCTGACAAAAACAATTCTCATAAGAAGGTTCTGATACGGTGCACAGAATAGAAAAGAATGATCCAAATATATAGAACTTCGCCCCCTTTTATACCATTTTACAAATGAAATAAAAATAAAATTTTGATTTTATGATAGGAGTTCGTTTACTAGAGGCATTTCTATAGTTTAATGTCGTGAATGCAATCCTGGCCCCTTTTCACGAATGTGATCTACCGGTATACTGAATTATACTTGTATCCGGGTGTGTACTAACATAAGTAACACGACTGGTGCCACATGTGTCACAGGATCTGCCTACCTTTCCTGAGCACATGAGATCACCCCCAGATCTTGGTGGGCTTCATAATGCTAAGTCTGTGTTTTTCTATGTTGTGTTTTATGTACTATTGTTTGACTAAATGTCTCTCATATCTAATTCAGCTATGGCGTTGTCAGTTTATTTTCGATTTATGAGTCCATCTGGTATCTGTTTTTACACCATTTTATACTTTAACACAGTACCTTTATCTGCAACGGAGTCAGGAATGTCTGAACACGTTGTAACATCATTAACTGTTACACATTGTTTCCATAGTCCGCCATGGACATCAAAACTGGTACCATCAATAACGGTATGGTATGTTGTGGAGAACCCGATAATATCAAACAGGTAAGCTACCAGAACCAGGATAAAGCTGATCAGTAATGGTTTCGATGTCCGTGTGGCCATTTTCTATCTAAAAAAATGGAAATAAACATGAGATAGTGAAAAGTTTATTACAATTTAAAACAATACCAGTAGAGTGTACAATTGTTAGAAAAGAAAACTATGTTAAAGGACGTAATAAGAAATTTAACCGCTATATAGAAATAAGAAGATGTGGTGTGAGTGCTAATGAGATAACTATCCATCCAAGTCACAAAGTGTGAAAAGTAAACAATTGTAGATCAGAGTATGGCCTTCACCATGGGGACTAGGCGCACACCGAACAATAAGCTATAAAAGGATTAAAATATCTAGTGTAAAAAATATTCAATCAGGAAAACCAACAGTCTAATATGTCTTTTTGATAGATGTAAATTGTTTAGAACGCTTAAAGTCATGCATATGAAACCTCAAAAAAAATGATGCATATGCTTTTTTTTAACAAAATGGATAGTTGTCATTATTAAACTTGTGTACATGAACTGTTTTTCTAAAGAAAATTCTTTAATTTGTTCACATTTAGAAGTTTACTTTTTTTTAATTGCTTGCTTCCAGGAAGCAATTCGCCTACATTTTTTCCGTATTCAAAGTGACCTTAGCGTGAGCCTACTCGTAAAAATTCCGGTGATCGCAATACGCATTGATCTGTCACTGAAATAAACTATTATCTGATTGTACATGTTTTAGACGTTCTCAATATCGATGCTTCTTTGTTGATTGTTTACTATTAGGTGGCAATCGGTAAACTACGGCTCCAAAACACGACAATTAATGAGCTGCCATATTTTCACTTCATAACAGACAGAGAGAGAGAGAAAAATTGACGATTATACGATATTTTTGCGTAAAAATTTATGAAATCGTGCACGGAAGAATAAGTTGATGATACATACATGCATTGGTTCAAGAATTGGATAAACATTTTTTTCACCTGTCACTCGTTTCATATGACTTTGAGTTGGAATAATATACACGCTAATATGATTCAGCAATCATCGAACTATTGTTGTTCTTTTATGCATTTCTTATTTTCGGATAGACCAACTTCGTTGCACTCCTTATCCCATAATTGTTATAATTAGTAATACAAATGTAGGTGAATATGTGAATGAAATCAAAATTAAATCTAAACTAAAAAGATTTGATACAAAATAATGAGTCTGATTTTTTCTAGCTATAGGAACTAAGTAAGGAAAGCATAATAAGTCTTTCTTCTGATAAAGCCGTTGCTAGAGTGTGTGTGGTTTTTTTTTTAATAATGGTTCACTTATATGTTTCGGAGTTTAGTGTTAAGTCAATTTTTGTAGACCTAGTATGTATCATTGTTCAGGATCCAGCTGAAGCCCGCCTCCTATTGAAGAATTTTCACGCTGTGTTGAAGACGTAATGTTTACTTGGACTGTTTTGGCTCGTTGGCCGGGATGTTGTCTTTTTAACATATATCATATTACCATTCTTACTTTTATTACTTAAAACTATTATTTATTACATGAAAGCAAGTTAACCAGGATTATTTTTTTTCTCGTCACTGATTTTCGTTGTCACAAAACTGAAGAAAGCAACCGCTTTGAATCATCGTTTAAAATACAATTTCAGTTTTTGACAATTGTCGTCGAGAAAGCTTGTGTTGAAGAGAAATTCTGAAAGCGCGTGCTTCTTGAGGACAATATCTTCAAAACGAAAAGTTGTACGTGAAATATTTCGTTGTTTAAATAAGAAAAAAGATGCATGTAGGATAAAACTGTTTTATATCTTTTTTTTTAATATTTAGAAGTACTTAGTTGAACCTGGTATGAACAAACTATATTTATAATAGTTCCTCGGTAAATGTATATATATAGCTTCGTTGTTCAATGTGTGGTTCAGCGACGTTCTGCAAATTCACCTACGACGTTCTACATAGTATTGATTATTTAACAAAATCGTTTACCACACAATATTGGAAATTTAAGCACTCAATGGCCTAAGGACGATAACTCAGATTGTTTTTGCTGTTTGGGGAATTGTTTGTGAGTGGGTTGCCTAACATGCCCATGCTTTACATTTTATGTACCTGTCCAAACAATACAATGGTAATTCAATGGCTGTTGTTGATTCTGTATTAACTATTTTATTTTATTAATTTTTATTAATGGTTTTATACAAATAAACCAGGACATTGTTTTTCTCGTTTGAATCTATTTTGTCATATAGGAACTTTTTATAGCTTACTATACGGTTATGGGATTTGCTCATTGTTAAAAGCCGTTTCATGCATACAAAAAAGTAACTGACATATGCACATAGTTCGCAGATGTATACATATAGCACGAAGTCATATATAAAACAATTGAAAAGGTACCGGCGACATTAAATCATGCTTAAAACTTAGAGGAATTAAGGGGCCGACAATTAAGGGAAGGGGTATATCATTTTCTTGGCATTAAAAGTACTTCCAAACTTGTTTTTTTGCAACACAGCTTAAAAATGAATATTTGCCTTACAAAACACAGGGAATAATTGTGCACAAAAATGAATATAGATAATATAAAAATAAGATTGCAAAATATACAAGTCACCACCAGTAACCAAAATGACATTAGAAGTTAACAATGATATGTAACCATATCATACTGTCAACCATCTTCGCTAGCCAAGGCTTGCGATCCAGTTATTCTAAGGGTCTGAGGGGACTGGCCGGATCGTAACCCTTGGATGGCGAATATGACTGTAAAGCAGCCTTGCAACAGTTGAAAATGAATATGACATCCGTAAAAAAAAACATCTTTACAATCCCATCTCCCAAAAAATCAATTGATAATCCCAATGAATAGTCCCAAAATGATTTTACGAATAGGACGTTTCTGCAAAATCATCGCTAAAAAAACATAAAGTCGAACGGAATTAATTTGAATTATAAGGATGCATGTACAGTGAATTACAAAAATACGTTGTATTCATAAGTTTACTTAATCTACTACTTGCTGAAGTACTTACGTACACAAGAAGTTAATCCGAATAAAGCAGAAAAATGTTTGGTTCTTATTTTATTACTTTGAATGAGTACGGTGAGAGCAATACTGAAAAGCTTTACATTTTTATAGAAAAAGCATTCAGTTGTCATAGCAGAATAAAATATTGTTATTAACTTTCCAAAGTAGGAAGGACTTGACGTTTTCCGAAGCAATTGCATTAATTGGAGAAAATTAAAAACGTCAATAAAGTCCTAGACAACCTGAATTAGAGAAATAAAAGATTAACAAATAGCGAGCCAAATGTTAATTTAAAATATCATGCTCAACTTGTTTTCTAAACATCCATTGTTATTGAAATAAAAAGCAACGTTCTACATTGTCATCTCTTAATTGCAACGGTCTACATTCTTTATATGTTATATAGGTCAGCAAAAAATAAATCGGTATTCAAAATTTTTCATCAAATATTTTATTTAAATTCATAACATTGCATTTTAAATTTTTAAACAATGTATTTAAAAAATTTTAAACATTGTTTATACATTTATAGAAAAATATTTTTCTTTTCATGTTTATTTTCTGTTATATAAAGTTTTAAGTTCTCAACCATCGATTGCAACGGTCTACATGTTCACCCTTTAGGCTAGAAAAGAAAATGGGTATTCCAAACTATTCTATTCTTCACATATTGTATTTTAAATATTCAAACATTTTATTATAAATTTATAAAAAAATACATTTCTTCTATCGCAAGATTATTACATTGTGTATTTACATTAATAAGGCCGTTGGTTTTCTTTTTTAAATTGTTTTACATTGTCTTATCGGGGCCTTTTATAGCTCACTATGCGGTATGGACTTTGCTCATTGTTGAAAGCCGTACGATGACCTATAGTTGTTAGTTTCTGTGTCATTTTGGTCTCTTGTGGAGAGTTGTCTCATTGGCAATCGTACCACATCTTCTTTTTTTTTATATATATTAAACAAATTAAGCGAAAAAATAGAAAGACAACTTTATAAATAGTTTTGTATGAGAAGAAACATTTTCAACTTTTTACATGCCTTTTAATTCAGATGATCTAATATATCGAACCAAAATTTAGTACGCACACACAAGTACCACATAATTTTCATGTTATCTTCTTACTAACCCTACACAACCTTTTTGTCTCATTGGCCCAAAATATATTTGAATATTATCGTATATATGGCATTGTATAGTTGATCAATAAGTTATCAAATAATAAAATAAATTATTGTTGTTTGTTAAACAATTTCAAATACCCGTATAATTCAAGGAAGATGATCCCATGTAGTCAAAGGTGTCATAGGTTAATGTTGATTGCCTGAATTGAAATGAACATGCTGTACTGCTACACATCTTTCCCGGGTTATAGGGAAGGTTTGACGCTTTCTAACTTGTTTAACCCCGTCACTTTCTATATGTGCTTATCCAAAGTCATGAGCCTGTAATTGAGTTATGGTTGCTGTTTAACGTATTTGTTTTTCGTTTATTGATTTTATATTGTGTTCTTGTGGTGTGTTGTAGACCAATGTCCAATGTTAGAGGGAGGGTTTACGCCTCTAGGCAAGCGTAACCTTGCCACATTCTATTTGTGTTTGTCCAAAGTCACGAGCCTGTAATTGAGTGGTGGTGGGGTTTTGTTTTGTGCTGTTTATCATATTTGTTTTTTGTTTATTGATTTTATATGGTGTGTCGTAGACCACTGTCCAAGCTAGGTTAGAAGAAGGATTGACGCCTTGAAGCTAGTGTAACCTTGCCACATTATTTTTGTGTCTGTCCAAAGTCAGGAGCCTGTAATTGAATGGTGGTTGTTTTTAGCGCTGTTTATCATATTTTTTTTTCGTTTATTGATTATATATGGTGTGTATGTGGTATGTTGTAGACCACTGTCCAATGTTAGAGGGAGGGTTGACGCCTTTAAGCTAGTGTTACCTTGCCACATTCTATTTGTGTCTGTCTAAAGTCAGGAGCCTGTAATTGAGTGGTGGTTGTTGTTTAGTGCTGTTAATCTTATTTGTTTTTTTTTTCTTTTATTGTTTTGCAAAGTGTGTTCTTGTGTTGTACTGTAACACCACTGTCCACGGTAAGGGAAGGGTTGGTGCGTTCAAACAAGTGTAACCCCGTCACATTTTAAGTTTGCCTGTCTATGAGTCATGAGCCTGTATTAGAGTGGTGATTTCTGACTGTTGTTATCGTCATATTTGTTTTTTAACTAATTACAGAAAAAATAATAGTAAAATAATGTTCATACTTCATAAGAATTCTGCAGAATAATCGTTATTGTAAAAGATAAAGAAAATGCCATTATGAATAATATAAAGAATATAAAAATTAAAGGCCATCCCCTCCTCATTTCCAGTTCCTGACAAATATTAAACAATATAGCCTATATACAATACAATTGATATATGTCGCTGGTGTGACGTAAGGGGTCACGTAAGATCATAAAATTTAGGTAGTTACATGCTTTTCTCATCACTTGGCGTCCGTCGTCCGTCGTCGTTAACTTTTACAAAAACTTTCTCCTCTGAATCTACTGGGCCAAATTATAGCCTGGCATCCGGCCCAATCCAGCTGCGCGTCGTAAGGCAAGATAAGCCAGGACCCCAGGCTAGGCCAAATTAAACCAAACTTGGCCACAATCATCATTAGGGTATCTAGTTTTAAAATTGTGTCCGATGACCCGGCCAATCAACCAAGATGGTCGCCATGGCTAAAAATAGAACATAGGGGTAAAATGTAGATTTTGCCCGGGCTTGTAACTCTGAAACCAAAGCATTTAGAGCAAATCTGTGACATGGATCAAATTGTTTATCAAGTCAATATCTATCTGCCCTGTAATTTTCAGATGAATTAAACATCCGGTTGTTGAGTTGCTGCCCCTGAATTGGTAATTTAAGGGAAATTTTGCAGGTTTTGGTTATTATTTTGAATACTATTATAGATAGAGAAAAACTGTAATCAGCATTAATGTTCAGCAAAGTAAGATTTACAAATAAGTCAAATGACAAAAATGGTCAGTTGACCCCTTAAGGAGTTACTGCCCTTTATAGTAATTTTTTACCAATTTTTTCGTAATTTTTTGTAATCTTCTACAAAAATCGTCTCCTCTGAAACTACTAGGGCCAAATTTAATTAAACTTAGCCACAATCATTATAAGGGAATTTAGTTTTTAAAATGTGTGCCGGATGGCCAGGCCAACCAACCAAAACTAGAACATAGGGGTAAAATGTAGATTTTGGCTTATAACTCTGAAACCAAAGCATTTAGAGCAAATCTGTGACATGGATCAAATTGTTTATCAAGTCAATATCTATCTACCCTGAAATTTTCAGATGAATTGCACAACCAGTTGTTGAGTTGCTGTCCCTGAATTGATAATTTTAGGGAAATTTTGCAGGTTTTGGTTATTATCGTGAATACTATTATAGATAGAGATAAACTGTAATCATCATTAATGTTCAGTAAAGTAAGATCTACAAATAAGTCGACATGACCAAAATGGTCAGTTGATCCCTTAAGGAGTTATTGCCCTTTATAGTCAATTTTTAACAATTTTCATTAATTTGGTAAATTTTTTGTAAATTTTACAAAATGTTTTCCTCTGTAACGAAAAGGCCAAGTTTATTATAGATGGAGAAATTTGTAAGCAGCAAGAATGTTCAGTAAAGTAAGATCTACTAATATATCACCATCACCGAAACACAATATTGTCATGAATCCATCTGTGTAATTTGTTTAATATGCACATAGACCAAGGTGAGCGACACAGGCTCTTAAGAGCCTCTAGTTTTATGAGTGAATAATTTGTAATTTTTACCAAAAAAACTTCATTCCACAAGCGACTGTCACGGATAAACTTTTCTAGTCAAAATTATTTGTTTCTCTCAATTCGAAAGAATTGGAATAAAAACTTTGTTCATCGTGTGGTCTTTTTTCATTGTACTAAAAATATCTTTTTATGTATGGTCATGTATCTTTTTCTTACTGTCAGTAAGTACATGACCCCTCACTGCGGCGGCTCAGTACAAGTTAAACCCGCGTTATTTCTTCTTTGTATTTATATGGGTCATTTAAATAAAATGTCGAATTTTGAAATTGAAAAATTTATTAAAAGTTACTTATTCAAACAACCCTCTACATAAGCAACTCAAAACAAACAGTACTTTAAGAACAACATATTAAAAGATGCAATCTTAATGATGTCATACAAGAATATCTTGAAACATTTTTTGATCGGTGACACAATATTTTGTCTATCCTATTAAACTAAATTTGTTAAAAGTGAAAAATCGATGACAAAGTACAACAAATATACATGTACAATGTAACTTGTGTAACCAGATAGGCGAACATGCATGCAAGAAAAGTAGCTTTTCTTCACAAATACTTCACATATTTATTAAAAACTAAATCTAACTTCTATATTATTTTTCTGGTTTAAGATTTTATCAGCAAGGAAGAATAATGTTTACAGGGATGTTAGATATAAAAAGGGATAGATATAACGCCTAACGATCATTAATCTTAAGTCTCTCTATATTGGCTAAGATAGAGAAAAAACAAAACCTTTAAATGGATTATCAAAATTTAATACAAATCGTGTTCACGGTTGCAAAATGAAAGTTTTATCTAGTAATATTTTATCGAAGTTGCTTTGGAGTGTGTCTAATTCTTATAAATTCTTTTGTAGATCCCATTGAGGACAGTGCAGTTGGTTTTAAGTGTGAAGCCATTTCTTGTTACAGTCATTACCAATTCAATGTCAGTCTCAATAACTGTAGTTCGACTACCTTCAGTTTCCTCTGCGTAAAGGGTAGGATTATGTTTGATTCAATTAAAAGTGTTAAAACAGACGGCTACATTGCAGCTCTATGCGCAAAGTTCTAAATTACGTGTTTTCATTAAGGATAGTCTGTGTTTTTTCAGTTGAGATAAAGGCTTGACACATTGCTTACTATTTGATGCGCTCAATGTGTCTATCTTCTATATAAGACTCATCAGAAGCGCTCGAATTATACATTTGAAAACCTAGAAATTGAAACAATTCGATCAAAACGTAACCTTTCAAATAAGCTAAGAAATAAAATTTGTCAATATTGCTTTAGGAATAAAGAATTATTATTCCAGAATTCAAATATTTCTTTTTGTCAAAATCTATTTTGTAATTTTGAAACCGGCGTTGGAAGTGTTTTTTTTCTTCTAAATGTCAAAATGTGAAGCAACGTCTGCCATTTTTGTCTAAAGTTTCATCAAATTTATGGTGTATGTATTTCCCTAAGCTTCTTGTGAAACCCTTTCAAATTGAGAATATTATGAGATCTAAGATGTTACTACAAACACGCACATATCTAATCAACCGAAATATGTATTTCCAAAGTTATCCAATAACATATGAAAGTTCATTTAATAAAGGAAAAGTATTCTGGTACGAAGATTATTCCAAAAAAATATCAAATGTCGTAACTATTGTAAGCTGTTGCTCATTTTCAATCGCACCTTATATTAAATACAAGTTTTGTCACTTTGGGTCCATATGTCAATCACAACATATTCTTGAATCCACCATGACTTAACTCTCATATTGTTTCGGATAGAAATACCGAGGAGTGTATTAATAGATTAATAAACCTAGTCTTTCAATGTAAATCTTATATTCAAATTACTTCCTCATCTTTATCAAATTTATTGGACATCAAGTCACACTGGTGCCCATTAAACTTTTAGTAATTAAAAAGAGATTTAACAAAATTGGGACGTTCGAAGCGTTTATCTAAATGAAGTTCTTTTAAAAACATAATTTTTCCAAAGACACCCTAAAATGATTTTCCTTTTACTTTTTTGTCAATTTTGGCCTTGAGCTTACCGTAACGGGATTCCGCCTAATGATTGTTTTTAGAAAATACTTTTTATGATATTTTTTGTTATAAATATGTATGATGAGTAATAATGCATTTGTACCTCTCCTTTCATTCATTCAATTTATAACTACATGTAACGATACACGATTGCATCAGTGAGAATCGTAGATAACTTCTAAACAATCGTTTCAGTTTTGTACTTTATTCTCTATTTCAACGTTAATAAATTTATTATACAGGTACGGATAATTCAACAAAAGTAAGAAATATAAGTTCAACAATAGGTATATCACCAGAAACGACTTCAGCTGTTTCTAAATCTCTACGTACATCACCAGAAGGATCTCTGCACCAAGAGAGCACAACTATGCATACAACTGTTAGTACGATTACAACGTTAACACAATCGAAATCTCAACAACAAACAAGCGAGGTACAATTTCTATCAAGTGCAGACAATATTACAAACGTCCAGGTAGTTATTACATCCCCTGTAAACACTGGTCCAAAACTTAAGTTCGAAACAACCAGGCAACATATAGCACCTTCCAAGAAATCAAGTTATACGTTTACCATCAGCCACGTAACTAACCTTAATGAAATAAATGTTTTGGAAAGTACAACTGGTTCAGCGACACAGTCAGAAGGTCATTCTAGAATAGGTATGGTTAAGGTTTGGTTGCATCAATGCCAATAGTAAAAAATAAAGAGCAAGTCATAAGTAGTTTTAAAGATAGCCTAATAACTATATAAAGTCAATTTCTTTCTTGAACATAATAATGATACTTCTGTTATATTGCCACGTTTTCTTCCTGTTGTTTTTGTTCAGTGAAATTTTGTATTTTATCTCTCATCAATAAAATATTTAAATGTGTAATCCATTTCAAGGTCCCAATGCTTTTGATGGTTTCGTCCGCAAATCTTGACTACAAAAAGGCCTATCCCAAGTTCACTTAAAATTATCAATGTAACTTTAATATCATTGTGCATTTCTTTTTCTTTTTAATGTTATCCTAACTTACTAAATGTAACTTTTTGATTCAATTCCACACACATTGACAATACAATATTTTAATATTTATAAATTGGAGAATGGTGTTTTTTTTTTTGTTATTTCTAATTCAAACGATCTACTTATACTGAAATTATTTGATCTGTTAAAGATCTTTATAAAGAAAACATGTTTTTCAGGGTTAATTCTTGGTTCATTGTTCGCAGCCATTGTTGTTATTGTAGCTATTGTCGTGCTGTTTATTTGTCGAATAAGGTTGGTATTCTATTTATCATTTTTAATTTGATAAAAGGTAAATATGATACAAATTTCCATACGATGCAGTCCTTAAAGAAAAAAATATTATTCATCAAAAGTGATTTTAATTTGTTTAATATATTATTTTTTAAATTCCTGTTTAGGAAAAACCAAAAGGGGTGGTGGTTACAAAGGGGCAATTAATACCATTAGTCGAAGAACGGCAGGCAAACAATGACCAAAAGTAAAACAAGTTAAATATAAACAATATAGTCCCCCTTTAAAAAAAACAGAAATATCAAATATTCTAGTGGCTCTTAGTATGAATTCATTATATATGGTTTTACGGTCACAATCAAGAATTGGTTGACCAATACGATGTATTAATGTCTCAACTCTCTAACTAGATATGTTGTTCATACTTGGATTCAAATATAAAACTTTGGTGTGGATTCACACGCCGGAAGTTGCATGCATAGGTAGATACGCATATTATGTTGACACACTCGGTCAGAGTTTGTAGAACGTGCCATCCCCACTGGGGTAAAGCTGATGACCGTAACTGCATTCACGGTCATCCCAAGATGTCGGATGAAAAATTAGGTCAGTTTCTGTATTGTCTGTTTAAGTGTTTCTATATCATTTTCTTTACAAATCATACATTGAAACGATGTAAATTTATAAAAGAATCACTCGAAAATCACTAATTACTTCCGAGAAATGTGCATGAAACGGGAAATTCGATTTGAAAAAATCGTTAAGATGACCGTAAATCATAATCAAAATATTTTCAAGATGACCGTAACATAAAACAAGGATGACCGTGATTGGTAAAAAGATGACCGTAACTTGTAAAGGATGACCGTAATTTGTAAAGACTGACTGTAATTTATATAGGACGACCGTAACTTTTATAGGATGACCATCAATTCTAAGAAATATCCGTATTGTATTCAAAGCTTTTTTGTTGAGTTTGTCGATCTCAATAGGGGCACGGTTAGCGGATATAAATATGTTTCATAAATTACTTTTTTTAAACTATAATATAATTGGCCATATTTAGGATTTATAACAATGATAGTAAATTGCATATTTCTCGTTAACAATGAAATATTTATTGATATCGACGTTAAAATTTTAACACAAATTGACAGCGATACGACGAAAATTTGAAGAAACATGAATGTGTCCCTAGTACACGGATGCCTCATCTACACTAACATTTTCTATGTTTAGTGGACTATGAAAATGGGATAAAACTGTAATTTGGCATTAGAATTAAAAAGATCATACTATAGGGAAAATGTGTACTAAGTTTCAATTTTGTTTAACTTGAAGCTGGACAAACAAACAGACGAACGGACGAACGTACGCACAGACCAGAAAAACATAATGCCAATAAATGGAGCATTAAAAACATTAATAATACATACGAATATTTGGTAATCGAGCCCATGTGTATGGTTCCAGAGGAAGCAGATTAAAATCTTAATTTGTCTTGGTATATGCAGGTGGAAACACTTTTGAAATAGAACAAAAGAATTGAAGCTCTGTGTGTATCGAGAAAGCGATAAATGTTAACTGTAATGTTTGATATAGTAACAAAATTCTAAAAAGTTAATAGAAACAAATAAAACGACAATTTTCTTATTTTAAAAACACCATTTGCATAAGTTTTCAATGTATCTATTACATAGTAATGCAAAACAATACGATATCAAGTCGACGACATGGTTCTTATCGGGGCCTTTTATAGCTGACTATGCGGTATGGGCTTTGCTCATTGTTGAAGGCCTTACGGTTACCTATAATTGTTAATGTTTGTGTCATTTTGGTCTTTTCTGGATAGTTGTCTCATTGGCAATAATACCACATCTTCTTTTTTATATATAGTATCTATAAGTTGGATGTAGAAAATGCATAACCTCCGATTTTTTTTATCACGGACGGAGAACATATCAATCTTATAGTTCAGAAATTTTCGTGTCTGCCCTTCCATTATGTGAATCAAGAAAAAATCCCCCAAAACAGGTAACGATTGTATCGAAAAGAGAAAAATCGAGTGCACCTTTTTATGTTAGGGCATGTTTGGGTGTATATTTTATCTTTAAAACGTACAAAGCAAGAGTATTTTATATAGCATCTCGCTTCAAATTCTATCATTATTATATATCAAAGCTACAGGTTGACTTTATAACGTAAACAAATGACAGTACGAAAAGATGAAATATATGGGTCAAGTGAGATACCTATCTAATGAATCACAAAAACAGAGTAGGTGTGTTCGAATAGCTATTTTTTTTCTAAAAGTACTTGACGACAGTCTTTTAATTTGGATGATGAAAATGGATATCTTCGAAAAAATATGATTTTCTTGTGTGTGATAACTAGGGTTTATAATCTTCAACCACTAAAATTGTTTAGTCTGCCCTTCCACGAAATATTTAATTAGAATTTTTTTAAATGCTTAAGAATTTTCAAAAATTCCATCTGACATCCGAACAGACAATATTTTTAAGTTGAATCAATGCAGACAAGATCATTAACTAATGCTCATTAGCTAGTAGATACATTTGTCTTTTAAAATATAACTGACATATAACGATCGATCGTAATGGTGCTATGTGGATAAATTTATCAGTTTTCAAGAGCAAAATTGGCAGAGCGTCATCCCTACAATGGCTTCCATTTCTACGATTGTGAGCATGAACTGGCGTAATGGGGAGATAATTTTGAAGAAGTAGAATCCTGACTGTATGAATAACATTTCTGTATACATTGTATATACAAATTGACAACGTTCCGCCTTGTGATACGCTTTTCGTACAATACTATTTTAAGGATCTACTTTGCTGGAGCTCGACTTCACTAGTTTATTCGAATGATATTTTCAAAATATTTCTGTTATTTTATTTGCACGACAAAATGAAAGACGATATAATATCAATGGGTGTACATGCATTTTTTTGGCATTTTTAAAAATGTGTATTTATTATATGTCATTAAAAGGAATCCCAGAAACAAAACAAAAAATCTTATGTCGAGCAGTTGAACTGTGCACCGCATTTTTTTCATTATGCTTGTAAGGTGTCATTTTATCGCGCTTTTGTAGCATGTTTTCCCTTCCTGTTCATTTGCATGTCTTTTGGCAAATTCATTTTAAAAATTAAACACTCTACTGTAAAAAAGATACATATGGTAATCTTTGCATTTGAAGCACGTCTTATTTTCTTCTACCTATAGGATAAAACTCTCATATTAATATGTGTATACCAACACGATTAATCATTTGATACAAAAAGATAGTTATATAAATACGGATATTTCTTAGAATTGAGGGTCATCCTTTAAAAGTTACGGTCATCATTTACAAATTACGGTCATCTTAAAAGCAGTTACGGTCAGCCTTGTTATGAATCGCTGATTCTGTTACGGTCATCTCGATTGTGATTTACGGTCATCTTGGCGATTTTTTCAAATCGAATTTCCCGTTTCATGCACATTTCTCAGAAGTAATTAGTGATTTCCGAGTGATTCTTTTATAAATTTACATCGTTTCAA
Source organism: Mytilus edulis (assembly GCA_019925275.1). NCBI lineage: Eukaryota > Metazoa > Mollusca > Bivalvia > Mytilida > Mytilidae > Mytilus > Mytilus edulis. The sequence goes on along the minus strand of CM034358.1, from coordinate 64,333,518 downwards.
TGTATGATTTGTAACGAAAATGATATAGAAACACTTGAACAGACAATACAGAAACTGACCTAATTTTTCATCCGACATCTTGGGATGACCGTGAATGCAGTTACGGTCATCAGCTTTACCCCAGTGATCCCTGCATGGTTTGTAATCTTGATTTTGTATGTTATAAATAATGTATGAGATATGAGCATCGATAAACTACTGTTGCCTCCAGTTCAAATTAATATATATATAACACTAGTATTAATTGAAAAAAATGAGTAGGAAAGCAAAAATGCCTTTAGGTGCATGTACATTTCTTGAAATAATACCAAACGTTTTCTAGTTGCACATACACACATATATAAGACTTGCAAGTTCAGAATGTTTTACATTTTAGTCACCTCGGACAATTTAGGAAAAAGAGATTTGTTGATCAACGTCAACTGAATGATTCGATTCATCAAGACAGTGGTGATACTTCCTTTCGATCATCTCGAGATGTTCATAATACAATGTACGACATACATACAGCTAATGGGGATAATAGACAATTTGGACTTGTAGACATTGCTACCAAAAATGAAAACAACATCCAAAATAATGAGTATGAAGTTGTGGTAAAGGGTAAACCATCGGGTAATCATGTGATTGGGCAGAATTGTGACACGAGTGGGGGACATTCTGACGATCTACCAGATAGCGAATATGACAGGCTTAATCATGAGAGGCCTTGTAGCGATAGTGATTCTTAATCATGAGAGGCCTTGTAGCGATAGTGATTCTAGCAACCTATATGATACCGCTCTAGGTTTTCGTGAAGAGTGCGATGCAACATACAATACCACAGATTATAGAGGTATCGATAAGGGAGATGACTCGGTGTATGATCATACCTAAAACAACTTATCAATCCCATGCGTGTCAACAATCACCAGTTCAAACTGTACGCTTAGTGTTCGTTTGTATGTCTGCTTGTTTGGGGTTTCTTCACGGCTCTTCGTGTATTTGTGATGAAAAAACATGCAACGTGAATCTTGTTAAATCCTAAATTCACTTCGCTTTGGGAGTGTTTATTCGTCTTACGTAGAAGCTTAATCGTCTAAGTTGGATGCTATTATTAGTATTTTAATTATTAAAGACAAGAGATTATCTGCCCTTATTTCGCGCTTTTGAACTAATAAAAAAAGCGCAAATCTTGTTTATATTAGTTTAATTTCACCATGTATCTCATTTGTCCGTTGGGTTTTTTTTGTGTTTTTTTTTTGTTTTTGTTATTTCATTTTAGGTCTATTTTTTGTCTATCAACATTGAAGCTTACGAAAAATAACCAGCATTTTAGACTAACTCATGCAAGAACAAACTTTGGGCATCTTCATGAGTAAATATTACATTTATTAGCTGGAGGATTTAAAATCTGTTGAATTATGACTGTCAGGATAGGGTTAGCCGAATATAGAAAAGTATACAAAGAAAAATTAGTAAACATTATAAAGAACAGCGAAAATTACCTTAAAACTAGGAATAAAGGAACTTCATTCAGACCCTCATTCAAGCTTGACATGATATGTAGACCCTTAGTTCTGCATTTTATGCACTATGTTGAATCCGTGCGATCTAATTATGTTGTTGGGTTGCTGTATCATTGACTTGTATCCTACATTTCCTTTTATTCATATTTTAATTTAAGAAATTGGTAACAAATGTTTAATGAATAATAAAAAAAAAATGATTATGATATATAAAAGTCTTCTGTTGGTTCTCTGTAACGTATTTTCGAAAAAACATGTAGTTTATTTTTCTTCGTCCTTACTGTTCACTTTTCCATTACCGTTTCCTTTCACCAGATTAACAATCATTATGACTACGGCGATCACAGCAATACCCATTCCTACAAGGGTTAAAGCGAAACCCCATCCGTAGTCAGCCTCTATTCCATTGACCGTAAAATCATCGATGTTCTGTGTTAAAAGTATATCTGACGTAAGAATACAAATTGCTGAAGAAAAAAAAAATTCCATTATTAGTTTTATGTCAACCTATTTATTTGTCTTAAATTATTAAACAACATAATTTGATATTAGTAATGACAGCTTAACATCACCCTCTCGGAATAGTTACAATTTATAAAAATTCAAGTTGATAGCAATAATGCAATAAAGTACAAATAGACATTAGTTTTCTATGTTGTGTCTTCTGTGCTATTATTTGTATGTTTGTCTTTTCATTTTTAACCGTGACATTGTCAGTTTATTTTCAATCTATGGGTTTGACTGTCCCTCGTGTATCTTTCGTCTCTCTTTTAGACACAATATAATTAGACAAAATACATACATAAAATCTATCATCTTTCAATACTAACAGTTGCTTCTTTTTCAAAATCAAAAAAAAAATCTTTAATGGATAAATAAGTAACTCGTTTTGTTCAAATGTTGTGTAATTGGCTTCTATCCACTTATCATTATCAATGTACGTATGTAAAATAGACGAGATTTTGAATTATTAGGGTTTTGTATAATAGTTATATTCAATAAGACATTTAAGTCCAAAGAAAAATTGTCAAGAAAATAATAAATATAGATAGTACAACATGCTTTCTTCTGTATTTTTTATGTGTGTATAAAAAACGTGTCAGCAATGGTCAGCATGTTTTAAAAATTGTTTCTACATTTCTACAAATTTTATGTAAACTGTTATCATGTTTATAAAAATTTGTTTCAATAACTAACTAAATGGAGTTTATTTCTTATGCTTGAAAGTTTTTAATCATCTTTACATCAACTTCCATACAAGTGGGAGGTTTGGCTAGCTATAAAACCAGGTTTAGCACATCGTCCTCTTTTTAAGATTTATTACCTTGGAATTTTTGTTGTACTTTTGTTTAATCTTGTATTAAACTGACACTAACATATATAACATGGCTTTTAATATAAGTTTTACCTACCTGCAGTTAGTATTGTACAAATTGCAGCGATGAGTAATGCTTTATTCTCCTTCAGAGCAAACACTTTTAACCCAGTACAAATGGCACCAGCTAGGAAACATATCAATGCAATGATGCTTAGAGCTCGGCAAGATCTGAACCAATCTAACAACAGCACAAATTAAAATCATTAGAGTCTGTTCTTGGACAAGCAATAGTGTATAGTTGTCACAGCTTTCTGAATATTTTACAATGTTTTACCTTCTAGTTTAACTTTATGGAAATTAATTATATCGTAAGTATGCTTGTAACCTTTATATAATTATGCTAATTGTCAACCTTTGTGTAAAGTCTTGTAGCGTTATGAAGTCAACTACTGCAAAATGCAGGCTCCTATACTTTTGTCAGGTTTTTGCGTCTGTGTTCGGGAGATCGCTTCGCGCTTTGATTTGTTTTATTTGATTTTAGGCCATTGTGGTGCTGTTCTCTTTGACCACCCCTCATATCGCCTTTTATTTATTTACAATAGACAATAGACAATATTTATTAGCACCATCACATTTACATTAAATGGTTATGGCATACAAAATTAAGACAATAAACAATAAAATACGGTAATCCATGGTTTAAAGATGCACTCGATTATGTTATAATGTTATGTGAATCTGGTTTATAGGTGCACTCCTTTATGTTATAATGTTATATTATTTATAACTAGTATTACCACTGTGAGTATTACATTCTAGAAAGATATTTCTTTTTTCACTCATTGTCATATAAAAGAATATAAGTATTATTACATGTATACTATTTTTTTATGATAATACAGTGCATTTTTTCAGCCTTCTGCTTCCCGGACAGTTGGTTTAAATGTAAACGGGAATCCACAGTTTGCATCCTGGGCAACTGAGGAAATTGTAAACAGGAAATATTTGGAATAAACAATAGCAAGTATCAATTTAAAAAAAAAAAAAAAAAAAAGACAATAAACTGACAATAGTTAAATTGATTATAATTATATTAGAGTGACAGTGGTATTCACAGCGAAGAAGAAAAAGACTATAAATATCAACAGTTAACACATTATTAATGTTCATGAACAATAAAAAAAAACCACACAAACAAAAATTGTGTTGCATATTAAAAGAAATACAAGTTATACAGATGTTCTCAATAAAAAAAAACAATCATTAATATACTGTATGGTGATTTTTATGATGACTGGTAAACTGCTATTTAAAAGTGCAGTCAAATGCTTCAGTGTTATAGCGGACTGCAATTTAATAAAAATTGAAATTAAGATTTTTATTAATATTTTTGTATAGGTATCCCTTGGATATGATTTGGAAAAAACAATATCAGACAACAATATTGTATCATGGATCTTCCGTGACTTTTCAAAATATTTCAAAGTCGTTGGCCATTGGGTGAGACTGGATATTTAACAAAACAGAAATTCCTACGACATTTGACCCAATCCTAATGTCAAATTACATGTAATTGACGGTTTATTATTAAGATGGAATCGAAATATTATCAATAACCTGCGCTTCTAGCTAAAGGTTCTAGGGTATTTGTATTGCTATCTGATTTATGCATAACCTAAATACATCTGCTTTCATGTATTTCATTCCGATCCATGCATTAAAATAATATATCAAATATTGCCCTGTCGTCCAGAGGTTGACTGGGAGATATAATGCTGGTCACTTTTGTTTTCTTCGGTGGTACATTGCATAACACTTCGCGATAAAGAGGCTCGTGCTGTTATATGTGCTAGATGTACAAATACGCATCCACGTCCGATCAGAATAGGGACGTCAAATACTTTACATCGTGTAGAGAGACTGAGACGATCTCTGCACGTTTTTGAAAACGGGCCTTGCGACACATCTTTCAGGGGTCCTCAGGTGTGCGGTTGGAAGGCTTAATTGCTATCCTTATCTAATAACTCAGTTTCCAGTGGCAGTCCTAATTTCCCCGACGTATTACAGGACCTATAACTATTAGCGTTATTGTGAATTTGTTTTCGTCTTGAACATGCGTGAAATATTTCCCACTGGACGCCGGCGTTAAGCAAACGTCCATCAATTAATTAATCATTTCAAACACCGGTACAACATTCAATTCCAGTGAATACAAGCAAAATTCTGACAAAAACATCTCTCATAAGAGGGTGCTGATGAGGGTAACAGAATAGAAAATAACGATCCAAATCAAAAGACCTTTGTCCCCTTAATTTCAAACCATTTTACAAATGAAATAAAAACAAACTTATGGTTTTACGATAGGATTTTGTTTAAACTAGACATTTATAGGAATTTAAAAAATGTGACTACATCCCGTCCCCTTTTCATGAATGTGACCTACCGGTATACCGAATTAGACTTTTGCTCGGGTTTGTACCCGATCGTCCTTGTTCTTGGTGGGCTTCATATTTTCTAAGTCTGTAGTTTTCTATATTGTGTTTTAATGTTCTATTGTTTGACTAAATGTCTCTTATATCTATTTTAGCCATGGTGTTGTCAGTTTATTTTCGATTTATGAGTTTGAATGTCCCTCTGCATGGTATCTTTTGTTCCTCTTTTTAAACAGATTTATAAACCAATACTTTAACACAGTACCTTTATCTGCAGCTGAGTCAGGAATGTCTGAACACGTTGTAACATCATTGATTGTTACACATTGTTTCCATAGTCCGCCATGGACATCAAAACTGGTACTATCAATAACGGTATGGTATGTTGTGGAGAACCCGATAATATCAAACAGGTAAGCTACCAGAACCAGTATAAAGCTGATCAGTAATGGTTTCGATGTCTGTGTAGCCATTTTCTATCTAAAAAATGGAAATAAACATGAGATAGTGAAAAGTTTATTACAATTTAAAACAATACCAGTAGAGTGTAAAATTGTTTGTAAAGAAAACTATGTTAAAGGAACCGCTATATAGAAATATGAAGATGTGGTGTGAGTGCTAATGAGACAACCATCCATCCAAGTCACAAAGTGTGAAAAGTAAACAATTGTAGGTCAAAGTATGGCCTTCACCATGGGGACTAGGCGCACACCGAACAGTAAGCTATAAAAGGATTAAAATGACTATAGTGTAAAAAATATTCAATCAGGAAAACCAACAGTCTAATATGTCTTTTTGATAGAATTAAATTGTTTAGACATGCATATTAAACCTAAAAAAAAAATGATGCATATGTTTTTTTTTATAACAAAATGGATAGTTGTCATTATTAAACTTATTTACATATACTATTTTTCTGAAGAAAATTCTTTAATTTGTCCATATTTAGAAGTTTACTTTTTTTTAATTGCTTGCTTCCAGGAAGCAATTCGCCGACATTTTTTCCGTATTCAAATTGACCTTAGCGTGACCCTACTCGTAAAAAAATCTGGTGATCGCAGTACGCATACACCTTATCGCTATTCCCGGCTGACCCGTCCGCTTGAACTTTTGACGTCAACAACAATCACTTTTCCATTGTGGCGTCAGACATTTTGTTTTATGACGTCAAAATTTTACGGGAACCTGTGTGATTTCCAGCAATGGCGGACAAATAGCGATAAGGTGTATTGATCTGTCACTGAAATTAACTATTATCTGATTGTACATGTTATACACGTCCTCAATACCCATGCTTCTTTGTTGATTTATTACTATAAGGTGGCAATCGGTAAACTACGGCTCCAAAACACGACAATTAATGAGCTGCCATATTTTCACTTCATAACAGACAGAGAGAGAGAAAAATTGACGATTATACGATATTTTTGCGTAAACAATTATAAAATCGTGCACAGAAGACTAAGTTGATGATACATACCTACCTGCATTGGTTCAAGAATTGGATAAACATTTTTTTCACCTGTCACTCGTTTCATATGACTTTGAGTTGGAATAAAATACACGCTAATATGATTTAGCAATCATCGAGCTATTGCTGTTCTTTATCCATTTCTTATTTTCGGATGCACTGCCTTATCCCATAATTGTTATAAATAGTAAAACGAATATAGGTGAAGATGTGAATGAAATCAAAATTAAATTTAAACTAAAAAGATTTAATACAAAATAATATGAGTCTGATTTTTTCTTGCTATAGGAATTAACTTAGTAAGGAAAGCATAATAAGTCTTTCTTCTGATAAAGCCGTTGCTAGTAGTGTGTGTGGGTTTTTTTTTAATAATGGTTCACTTATATGTTTCGGAGTTTAGTGTTAAGTAAATTTTTGTAGACCTAGTATGTATTATTGTTCAGGGTCCAGCTGAAGCCCGCCTCCGGTTGAATAATTTTCACGCTGTGTTGAAGACGTAATGTTTACTTGGACTGTTTTGGCTCGTTGGTCGGGATGTTGTCTTTTTAACATATTTCCTATTACCATTCTTACTTTTATTACTTAAAACTATTATTCATTACATGAAAGTTAACCAGGATTATTTTTTCTCCTCACTGATTTTCGTTGTCATAAACCAGAAGTAAGCAACCGCTTTTTATTATCGTTTAAAATACAATTTCAGTTTTTGACATTTGTCGTCGAAAAAGCTTTTGTTGAACTGTGAAGAAGTCGTTGACTTCGATGTCTATGAAGAGAAATTCTGAAAGCACGTGCTTTTTGAGGACAATAACTTCAAAACGAATTGAAAAGTTGTACGTAAAATATTTCGTTGTTTAAATAAGAAAAAAAGATGCATGTAGGATAAAACTGTTTTATATCTTTTTTTAAATATTTAGAAGTACTTAGTTGAACCTGGTATAAACTAACTATATTTATAATGGTTCCTCGATAAATGTATATATATATAGCTTCGTTGATCAATATGTGGTTCAGCGACGTTCTACAAATTCACCTACGACGTTCTACATAGTATTGATTATTTAACAAAATCGTTTACCACACAATATTGGAAATTTAAGCACTCAATGGCCTAAGGACGATAACTCAGATTGTTTTTGTTGTTTGGGGAATTGTTTGTGAGTGGGTTGCCTAACATGCCCATGCTTTACATTTTATGTACCTGTCCAAACAATACAATGGTAATTCAATGGCTGTTGTTGATTCTGTATTAACTATTTGAAATTATTAATTTTTATTAATGGTTTTATACAAATAAACCAGGACATTGTTTTTCTCGTTTGAATCTATTTTGTCATATAGGAACTTTTTATAGCTTACTATACGGTTATGGGATTTGCTCATTGATAACAGCCGTTTCATGCATACAAAAAAGTAACTGACAAATGCACATAGTTCGCAGATTTATACATCTAGCACGAAGTCTATATATAAAAACAATTGAAAAGGTACCGGCGACATTAAATCATGCTTAAAACTTAGAGGAATTAAGGGGCCGACAATTAGGGGAAGGGGTATATCATTTTCTTGGCATTAAAAGTACTTCCAAAATTGTTTTTTTGCAACACAGCTTAAAAATGAATATTTGCCTTACAAAACACAGGGAATAATTGTGCACAAAAATGAATATAGATAATATAAAAATAAGATTGCAAAATATACAAGTCACCACCAGTAACCAAAATGACATTAGAAGTTAACAATGATATGTAACCATATCATACTGTCAACCATCTTCGCTAGCCAAGGCTTACGATCCAGTTATTCTAAGGGTCTGAGGGGACTGGCCGGATCGTAACCCTTGAATGGCGAATATGACTGTAAAGCAGCCTTGCAACAGTTGAAAATGAATATGACATCCGTAAAAAAAAACCATCTTTACAATCCCATCTCCCAAAAAATCAATTGATAATCCCAATGAATAGTCCCAAAATGATTTTACGAATAGGACGTTTCTGCAAAACTCCAATCATCGCTAAAAAAACATAAAGTCGAACGGAATTAATTTGAATTATAAGGATGCATGTACAGTGAATTACAAAATACGTTTTATTCATAAGTTTACTTAATCTACTACTTGCTGAAGTACTTACGTACACAAGAAGTTAATCCGAATAAAGCAGAAAAATGTTTGGTTCTTATTTTATTACTTTGAATGAGTACGGTGAGAGCAATACTGAAAAGCTTTACATTTTTATAGAAAAAGCATTCAGTTGTCATAGCAGAATAAAATATTGTTATTAACTTTCCAAAGTAGGAAGGACTTGACGTTTTCCGAAGCAATTGCATTAATTGGAGAAAATTAAAAACGTCAATAAAGTCCTAGACAACCTGAGTTAGAGAAATAAAAGATTAACAAATAGCGAGTCAAATGTTAATTTAAAATATTATGCTCAACTTGTTTTCTAAACATCCATTGTTATTGAAATAAAAAGCAACGTTCTACATTGTCATCTCTCAATTGCAACGGTCTACATTCTTTATATGTTATATAGGTCAGCAAAAAATAAATCGGTATTCAAAATTTTTCTTCAAATATTGTATTTAAATTCATAACATTGCATTTTAAATTTGTAAACAATGTATTTAAAAAATTTTAAACATTGTTTATACATTTATAGAAAAATATTTTTCTTTTCATGTTTATTTTCTGTTATATAAAGTTTTAAGTTCTCAACCATCGATTGCAACGGTCTACATGTTCACCCTTTAAGCTAGAAAAGAAAATGGGTATTCCAAACTATTCTATTCTTCACATATTGTATTTTAAATATTCAAACATTTTATTATAAATTTATAAAAAAAAATACATTTCTTCTATCGCAAGATTATTACATTGTGTATTTACATAAATAAGGCCGTTGGTTTTCTTTTTTAAATTGTTTTACATTGTCTTATCGGGACCTTTAATAGCTCACTATGCGGTATGGACTTTGCTCATTGTTGAAAGCCGTACGATGACCTATAGTTGTTAGTTTCTGTGTCATTTTGGTCTCTTGTGGAGAGTTGTCTCATTGGCAATCGTACCACATCTTCTTTTTTTTTTTATATATATTAAACAAATTAAGCGAAAAAATAGAAAGACAACTTTATAAATAGTTTTGTATGAGAAGAAACATTTTCAACTTTTTACATGCCTTTTAATTCAGGTGATCTAATATATCGAACCAAAATTTAGTACGCACACACAAGTACCACATAATTTTCATGTTATCTTTTTACTAACCCTACACAACCTTTTTGTCTCATTGGCCCAAAATATATTTGAATGTTATCGTATATATGGCATTGTATAGTTGATCAATAAGTTATCAAATAATAAAATAAATTATTGTTGTTTGTTAAACAATTTCAAATACCCGTATAATTCAAGGAAGATGATCCCATGTAGTCAAAGGTGTCATAGGTTAATGTTGATTGCCTGAATTGAAATGAACATGCTGTACTGCTACACATCTTTCCCGGGTTATAGGGAAGGTTTGACGCTTTCTAACTTGTTTAACCCCGTCACTTTCTATATGTGCTTATCCAAAGTCATGAGCCTGTAATTGAGTTATGGTTGCTGTTTAACGTATTTGTTTTTCGTTTATTGATTTTATATTGTGTTCTTGTGGTGTGTTGTAGACCAATGTCCAATGTTAGAGGGAGGGTTGACGCCTCTAGACAAGCGTAACCTTGCCACATTCTATTTGTGTTTGTCCAAAGTCACGAGCCTGTAATTGAGTGGTGGTGGGTTTTGTTTTGTGCTGTTTATCATATTTGTTTTTTGTTTATTGATTTTATATGGTGTGTCGTAGACCACTGTCCAAGCTAGGTTAGAGGAAGGATTGACGCCTTGAAGCTAGTGTAACCTTGCCACATTATTTTTGTGTCTGTCCAAAGTCAGGAGCCTGTAATTGAATGGTGGTTGTTTTTAGCGCTGTTTATCATATTTTTTTTTTCGTTTATTGATTATATATGGTGTGTATGTGGTATGTTGTAGACCACTGTCCAATGTTAGAGGGAGGGTTGACGCCTTTAAGCTAGTGTTACCTTGCCACATTCTATTTGTGTCTGTCTAAAGTCAGGAGCCTGTAATTGAGTGGTGGTTGTTGTTTAGTGCTGTTAATCTTATTTGTTTTTTTTCTTTTATTGTTTTGCAAAGTGTGTTCTTGTGTTGTACTGTAACACCACTGTCCACGGTAAGGGTTGGTGCGTTCAAACAAGTGTAACCCCGCCACATTTTAAGTTTGCCTGTCTATGAGTCATGAGCCTGTATTAGAGTGGTGATTTCTGACTGTTGTTATCGTCATATTTGTTTTTTCCTTTAGTGAATGACTATTTAACTTCAAGAGGTAGGGGGTATGGTTTTTCTCCTATAAAAATATTGTGGTCATGCAAGCAGATGAGAAAAAATAATGTTCTGAATCTAGATTTTCCTCAATCTAATTAAAATATAGATCTAGGATTTCGTTATAATACGTTCTACTATATATGAGCAATGAATTGTAATACGTAGCATAACGAAATCAGAGATTCATAGTTTAATTAGATTGGATTTTCCCTATACTTTATAGTGTAAAATTTTGAAGAAAAAAATAATTTGATTGATTTCGTCGGAAAGCTTAAAAAGAAATCAGTCAGTTATTTTGTATACAATTCTTTTAATTTTTGTAGTTATTCTTTATATATATTTTAGCACCCCATTATTCTTCATTCTGGTTTTTTTTACTATTTTTCTCTGTTCTTTAATACACTTTTTGAAGGATGAATTCACGGAAAACGAACAAGACAGCAAATTGCTTGTAACTATTTATAGATAAAACGTTCCGAGATATATACAATTAAAACTATGTACACTTGGCTGCTGTCTATGGTGTTGATTTCTGGTGCACATCATGGTTGATAGTGCACTCTGGATCCGTCTATTGCCAGAGCTTCTGTTGTAGCTGTTTGAATAGTCCTTGGGAAGGAGGTGACACTCTTGTATAGTCCTTGGAAAGGAGGTGACACTATTGTATAGTCATTGGGAAAGAGGTGACACTCTTGTATAGTCCTTGGGAAGGAGGTGACACTCTTGTATAGTCCGTGAGAAGGATGTGACACTCTTGTATAGTCCTTGGGAAGGAGGTGACACTCTTGTATAGTCCTTGGAAAGGAGATGACACTATTGTATAGTCATTGGGAAAGAGGTGACACTCTTGTATAGTCCTTGGAAAGGAGGTGACACTATTGTATTGTCCGTGAGAAGGAGGTGACACTCTTGTATAGTCATTAGGAAGGATGAGTACTTATAAACTCTCTTGTTTGCTGGATGAGTACTTATAAACTGCTGGAGGTTGGCACATACGGGCTTAATGCCCTCTTCGATCTAAGGACATCATTTAACAAAACAGAAAAAAATAAGTGGCTGTACTATGCCAATGAAGGTATTATATTAATATTACTTCCATGGTTTGACTAAGGGTCTGGAGTCGGTTTCACAAAAAAACTTACTCCAGGGAGAGGGTTAACAGAATAGAGATAAATGCCCCTCAACCTCCCCCCCCCAAAAAAAAAAAATAAAAAAATAAAAAAAATAATAATGAATTGAAAATGAGCAAAATATATCAAAATAGAGGATAATTTTGAAAGTGCAAAAGAATAAAGAATAACGATCGAAAAGAAAAAAAGGAAAAGACCTAACCTGGTATTTTATACTGATGAAAGAAGTGGATGATATCGGTACACAGAAATTAACTAATTACAGAAAAAATAATAGTAAAATAATGTTCATACTTCATAAGAATTCTGCAGAATAATCGTTATTGTAAAAGATAAAGAAAATGCCATTATGAATAATATAAAGAATATCAAAATTAAAGGCCATCCCCTCCTCATTTCCAGTTCCTGACAAATATTAAACAATATAGCCTATATACAATACAATTGATATATGTCGCTGGTGTGACGTAAGGGGTCACGTAAGATCATAAAATTTAGGTAGTTACATGCTTTTCTCATCACTTGGCGTCCGTCGTCCGTCGTCGTTAACTTTTACAAAAAATTTCTCCTCTGAATCTACTGGGCCAAATTATAGCCTGGCATCCGGCCCAATCCAGCTGCGCGTCGTAAGGCAAGATAAGCCAGGACCCCAGGCTAGGCCAAATTAAACCAAACTTGGCCACAATCATCATTGGGGTATCTAGTTTTAAAATTGTTTCCGATGACCCGGCCAATCAACCAAGATGGTCGCCATGGCTAAAAATAGAACATAGGGGTAAAATGTAGATTTTGCCCGGGCTTGTAACTCTGAAACCAAAGCATTTAGAGCAAATCTGTGACATGGATCAAATTGTTTATCAAGTCAATATCTATCTGCCCTGTAATTTTCAGATGAATTAAACATCCGGTTGTTGAGTTGCTGCCCCTGAATTGGTAATTTTAGGGAAATTTTGCAGGTTTTGGTTATTATTTTGAATACTATTATAGATAGAGAAAAACTGTAATCAGCATTAATGTTCAGCAAAGTAAGATTTACAAATAAGTCAAAATGACAAAAATGGTCAGTTGACCCCTTAAGGAGTTACTGCCCTTTATAGTAATTTTTTACCAATTTTTTCGTAATTTTTTGTAATCTTCTACAAAAATCTTCTCCTCTGAAACTACTAGGGCCAAATTTAATTAAACTTAGCCACAATCATTATAAGGGAATTTAGTTTTTAAAATGTGTGCCGGATGGCCAGGCCAACCAACCAAAACTAGAACATAGGGGTAAAATGTAGATGTTGGCTTATAACTCTGAAACCAAAGCATTTAGAGCAAATCTGTGACATGGATCAAATTGTTTATCAAGTCAATATCTATCTACCCTGAAATTTTCAGATGAATTGCACAACCGGTTGTTGAGTTGCTGTCCCTGAATTGATAATTTTAGGGAAATTTTGCCGGTTTTGGTTATTATCGTGAATACTATTATAGATAGAGATAAACTGTAATCATCATTAATGTTCAGTAAAGTAAGATCTACAAATAAGTCGACATAACCAAAATGGTCAGTTGATCCCTTAAGGAGTTATTGCCCTTTATAGTCAATTTTTAACAATTTTCATTAATTTGGTAAATTTTTTGTAAATTTTACAAAATATTTTCCTCGGTAACGAAAAGGCCAAGTTTATTATAGATGGAGAAATTTGTAAGCAGCAAGAATGTTCAGTAAAGTAAGATCTACTAATATATCACCATCACCAAAACACAATATTGTCATGAATCTATCTGTGTAATTTGTTTAATATGCACATAGACCATGGTGAGGGACACAGGCTCTTAAGAGCCTCTAGTTTTATGAGTAAATAATTTGTAACTTTTACCAAAAAAACTTCATTCCACAAGCGACTGTCACGGATAAACTTTTCTAGTCAAAATTATTTGTTTCTCTCAATTCGAAAGAATTGGAATAAAAACTTTGTTCATTGTGTGGTCTTTTTTCATTGTACTAAAAATATCTTTTTATGTATGGTCATGTATCTTTTTCTTACTGTCAGTAAGTACACGACCCCTCACTGCGGCGGCTCAGTACAAGTTAAACCCGCGTTATTTCTTCTTTGTATTTATATGGGTCATTTAAAAAAAATGTCGAATTTTGAAATTGAAAAATTTATTAAAAGTTACTTATTCAAACAACCCTCTACATAAGCAAATCAAAACAAACAGTACTTTAAGAACAACATATTAAAAGATGCAATCTTAATGATGTCATACAAGAATATCTTGAAACATTTTTTGATCGGTGGCACAATATTTTGTCCATCCTATTAAACTTAATTTGCTAAAAGTGAAAAATCGATGACAAAGTACAACAAATATACATGTACAATGTAACTTGTGTAACCAGATAGGCGAACATGCATGCAAGAAAAGTAGCTTTTCTTCACAAATACTTCACATATTTATTAAAAACTAAATCTAACTTCTATATTATTTTTCTGGTTTAAGATTTTATCAGCAAGGAAGAATAATGTTTACAGGGATGTTAGATATAAAAAGGGATAGATATAACGCCTAACGATCATTAATCTTAAGTCTCTCTATATTGGCTAAGATAGAGAAAAAACAAAACCTTTAAATGGATTATCAAAATTTAATACAAATCGTGTTCACGGTTGCAAAATGAAAGTTTTATCTAGTAATATTTTATCGAAGTTGCTTTGGAGTGTGCCTAATTCTTATAAATTCTTTTGTAGATCCCATTGAGGACAGTGCAGTTGCTTTCAAGTGTGAAGCCATTTCTTGTTACAGTCATTACCAATTCAATGTCAGTCTCAATAACTGTAGTTCGACTACCTTCGGTTTCCTCTACGTAAAGGGTAGGATTATGTTTGATTCAATAAAAAGTGTTAAAACAGACGGCTACATTGCAGCTCTATGCGCAAAGTTCTAAATTACGTGTTTTCATTAAGGATAGTCTGTGTTTTTTTCAGTTGAGATAAAGGCTTGACACATTGCTTACTATTTGATGCGCTCAATGTGTCTATCTTCTATATAAGACTCAAGCGCTCGAATTATAAATTTGAAAACCTAGAAATTGAAACAATTCGATCAAAACGTAACCTTTCAAATAAGCTAAGAAATAAAATTTGTCAATATTGCTTTAGGAATAAAGAATTATTATTCCAGAATTCAAATATTTCTTTTTGTCAAAATCTATTTTGTAATTTTGAAACCGGCGTTGGAAGTGTTTTTTTTTTTCTTCTAAATGTCAAAATGTGAAGCAACGTTTGCCATTTTTGTCTAAAGTTTCATCAAATTTATGGTGTATGTATGTCCCTAAGCTTCTTGTGAAAACCTTTCAAATTGAGAATATTATGAGATCTAAGATGTTACTACAAACACGCACATATCTAATCAACCGAAATATGTATTTCCAAAGTTATCCAATAACATATGAAAGTTCATTTAATAAAGGAAAAGTATTCTGGTACGAAGATTATTCCAAAAAATATCAAATGTCGTAACTATTGTAAGCTGTTGCTCATTTTCAATCGTACCTTATATTAAATACAAGTTTTGTCACTTTGGGTCCATATGTCATCACAACATATTCTTGAATCCACCATGACTTAACTCTCATATTGTTTCGGATAGAAATACCGAGGAGTTTATTATTAGATTAATAAACCTAGTCTTTCAATGTAAATCTTATATTCAAATTACTTCCTCATCTTTATCAAATTTATTGGACATCAAGTCACACTGGTGCCCATTAAACTTTTAGTAATTAAAAAGAGATTTAACAAAATTGGGACATTCGAAGCGTTTATCTAAATGAAGTTCTTTTAAAAACATAATTTTTCCAAAGACACCCTAAAATGATTTTCCTTTTACTTTTTTGGTCAATTTTGGCCTTGAGCTTACCGTAACGGGATTCCGCCTAATGATTGTTTTTAGAAAATACTTTTTATGATATTTTTTGTTATAAATATGTATGATGAGTAATAATGCATTTGTACCTCTCCTTTCATTCATTCAATTTATAACTACATGTAACGATACACGATTGCATCAGTGAGAATCGTAGATAACTTCTAAACAATCGTTTCAGTTTTGTACTTACATCAGTAATTTGGTTGCCTTATTCTCTATTTCAACGTTAATAAATTTATTATACAGGTACGGATAATTCAACAAAAGTAAGAAATATAAGTTCAACAATAGGCATATCACCAGAAACGACTTCAGCTGTTTCTAAATCTCTACGTACATCACCAGAAGGATCTCTGCACCAAGAGAGCACAACTATGCATACAACTGTTAGTACGATTACAACGTTAACACAATCGAAATCTCAACAACAAACAAGCGAGGTACAATTTCTATCAAGTGCAGACAATATTACAAACGTCCAGGTAGTTATTACATCCCCTGTAAACACTGGTCCAAAACTTAAGTTCGAAACAACCAGGCAACAAATAGCACCTTCCAAGAAATCAAGTTATACGTTTACCAGCAGCCACGTAACTAACCTTAATGAAATAAATGTTTTGGAAAGTACAACTGGTTCAGCGACACAGTCAGAAGGTCATTCTAGAATAGGTATGGTTAATGTTTGGTTTCATCAATGCCGATAGTTACTGTAGTAAAAAATAAAGAGCAAGTCATAAGTAGTTTTAAAGATAGCCTAATAACTATATAAAGTCAATTTCTTTCTTGAACATAATAGTGACACTTCTGTTATATTGCCACGTTTTCTTCCTGTTGTTTTTGTTCAGTGAAATTTTTATTTTATCTCTCATCAATAAAATATTAATGTGTAATCCATTTTAAGGTCCCAATGCTTTTGATGGTTTCGTCTGCAAATCTTGACTACAAAAAGGCCTATCCAAAATTCACATTTTAATTATAAATGAAACTTTAATATCATTGTGCATTTCTTTTTAATGTTATCCTAACTTACTAAATGTAACTTTTTGATTCACTTCCACAGACATTGACAATAAAATATTTTGATATTTATAAATTGGAGAATGGTGTTTTTTTTTTTTTTATTTCTAATTCAAACGATCTACTTATACTGAAATTATTTGATCTGTTAAAGATCTTTATAAAGAAAACATGTTTTTCAGGGTTAATTTTTGGTTCATTGTTCGCAGCCATTGTTGTTATTGTAGCTATTGTCGTGCTGTTTATTTGTCGAATAAGGTTGGTATTCTATTTATCATTTTTAATTTGATAAAAGGTAAATATGATACAAATTTCCATACGATGCAGTCCTTAAAGAAAAAAATATTATTCATCAAAAGTGATTTCAATTTGTTTAATATTATTTTTTAAATTCCTGTTTAGGAAAAACCAAAAGGGGTGGTGGTTACAAAGGGGCAATTAATACCATTAGTCGAAGAACGGCAGGCAAACAATGACCAAAAGTAAAACAAGTTAAATATAAACAATATAGTCCCCCTTTAAAAAAAAACAGAAATATCAAATATTCTAGTGGCTCTTAGTATGAATTCATTATATATGGTTTTACGGTCACAATCAAGAATTGGTTGACCAATACGATGTATTAATGTCTCAACTCTCTAACTAGATATGTTTTTCATACTTGGATTTAAATATAAAACTTTGGTGTGGATTCACACGCCGGAAGTTGCATGCATAGGTAGATACGCATATTATGTTGACACACTCGGTCAGAGTTTGTAGAACGTGCCATCCCTGCATGGTTTGTAATCTTGATTTTGTATGTTATAAATAATGTATGAGATATGAGCATCGATAAACTACTGTTGCCTCCAGTTCAAATTAATATATATATAACACTAGTATTAATTGAAAAAAATGAGTAGGAAAGCAAAAATGCCTTTAGGTGCATGTACATTTCTTGAAATAATACCAAACGTTTTCTAGTTGCACATACACACATATATAAGACTTGCAAGTTCAGAATGTTTTACATTTTAGTCACCTCGGACAATTTAGGAAAAAGAGATTTGTTGATCAACGTCAACTGAATGATTCGATTCATCAAGACAGTGGTGATACTTCCTTTCGATCATCTCGAGATGTTCATAATACAATGTACGACATACATACAGCTAATGGGGATAATAGACAATTTGGACTTGTAGACATTGCTACCAAAAATGAAAACAACATCCAAAATAATGAGTATGAAGTTGTGGTAAAGGGTAAACCATCGGGTAATCATGTGATTGGGCAGAATTGTGACACGAGTGGGGGACATTCTGACGATCTACTAGATAGCGAATATGACAGGCTTAATCATGAGAGGCCTTGTAGCGATAGTGATTCTAGCAACCTATATGATACCGCTCTAGGTTTTCGTGAAGAGTGCGATGCAACATACAATACCACAGATTATAGAGGTATCGATAAGGGAGATGACTCGGTGTATGATCATACCTAAAACAACTTATCAATCCCATGCGTGTCAACAATCACCAGTTCAAACTGTACGCTTAGTGTTCGTTTGTATGTCTGTTTGTTTGGGGTTTCTTCACGGCTCTTCATGTATTTGTGATGAAAAAACATGCAACGTGAATCTTGTTAAATCCTAAATTCACTTCGCTTTGGGAGTGTTTATTCGTCTTACGTAGAAGCTTAATCGTCTAAGTTGGATGCTATTATTAGTATTTTAATTATTAAAGACAAGAGATTATCTGCCCTTATTTCGCGCTTTTGAACTAATAAAAAAAAGCGCAAATCTTGTTTATATTAGTTTAATTTCACCATGTATCTCATTTGTCCGTTGGGTTTTTTTTGTGTTTTTTTTTTTGTGTTTTTGTTATTTCATTTTAGGTCTATTTTTTGTCTATCAACATTGAAGCTTACGAAAAATAACCAGCATTTTAGACTAACTCATGCAAGAACAAACTTTGGGCATCTTCATGAGTAAATATTACATTTATTAGCTGGAGGTTTTAAAATCTGTTGAATTATGACTGTCAGGATAGGTTAGCCGAATATAGAAAAGTATACAAAGAAAAATTAGTAAACATTATAAAGAACAGCGAAAATTACCTTAAAACTAAGAAAATAGGAATAAAGGAACTTCATTCAGACCCTCATTCAAGCTTGACATGATATGTAGACCCTTAGTTCTGCATTTTATGCACTATGTTGAATCCGTGCGATCTAATTATGTTGTTGGGTTGCTGTATCATTGACTTGTATCCTACATTTCCTTTTATTCATATTTTAATTTAAGAAATTGGTAACAAATGTTTAATGAATAATTAAAAAAAAATGATTATGATATATAAAAGTCTTCTGTTGGTTCTCTGTAACGTATTTTCGAAAAAACATGTAGTTTATTTTTCTTCGTCCTTACTGTTCACTTTCCCATTACCGTTTCCTTTCACCAGATTAACAATCATTATGAGTACGGCGATCACAGCAATACCCATTCCTACAAGGGTTAAAGCGAAACCCCATCCGTAGTCAGCCTCTATTCCATTGACCGTAAAATCATCGATGTTCTGTGTTAAAAGTATATCTGACGTAAGAATACAAATTGCTGAAGAAAAAAAAAATTCCATTATTAGTTTTATGTCAACCTATTTATTTGTCTTAAATTATTAAACAACATAATTTGATATTAGTAATGACAGCTTAACATCACCCTCTCGGAATAGTTACAATTTATAAAAATTCAAGTTGATAGCAATAATGCAATAAAGTACAAATAGACATTAGTTTTCTATGTTGTGTCTTCTGTGCTATTATTTGTATGTTTGTCTTTTCATTTTTAACCGTGACATTGTCAGTTTATTTTCAATCTATGGGTTTGACTGTCCCTCGTGTATCATTCGTCTCTCTTTTAGACACAATATAATTAGACAAAATACATACATAAAATCTATCATCTTTCAATACTAACAGTTGCTTCTTTTTCAAAATCAAAAAAAATCCTTAAAGGATAAATACTAGTAAGTAACTCGTTTTGTTCAAATTTTGTGTGATTGGCTTCTATCCACTTATCATTACCAATGTACGTATGTAAAATAGGCGAGATTTTGAATTATTAGGGTTCTGTATAATAGTTATATTCAATAAGACATTTAAGTCCAAAGAAAAATTCTCAAGAAAATAATAAATATAGATAGTACAACATGCTTTCTCCTGTGTTTTTTTACTTGTGTATTTAAAGCGTGTCAGCAATGGTCAGCATGTTTTAAAAATTGTTTCTACATTTCTACAAATTTTATGTAAACTGTTATCATGTTTATTAAAATTTGTTTCAATAACTAACTAAATGGAGTTTATTTCTTATGCTTGAAAGTTTTTAATCATCTATACATCAACTTCCATACAAGTGGGAGGTTTGGCTAGCTATAAAACCAGGTTTAGCACATCGTCCTCGTTTTAAGATTTATTACCTTGGAATTTTTGTTGTACTTTTGTTTAATCTTGTATTAAACTGACACTAACATATATAACATGGCTTTTAATATAAGTTTTACCTACCTGCAGTTAGTATTGTACAAATTGCAGCGATGAGTAATGCTTTATTCTCCTTCAGAGCAAACACTTTTAACCCAGTACAAATGGCACCAGCTAGGAAACATATCAATGCAATGATGCTTAGAGCTCGGCAAGATCTGAACCAATCTAATAACAGCACAAATTAAAATCATTAGAGTCTGTTTTTGGACAAGCAATAGTGTATAGTTGTCACAGCTTTCTGAATATTTTACGATGTTTTACCTTTTAGTTTAACTTTATGGAAAGTAATTATATCGTAAGTATGCTTGTAACCTTTATATAATTATGCTAATTGTCAACCTTTGTGTAAAGTCTTGTAGCGTTATGAAGTCAACTACTGCAAAATGCAGGCTCCTATACTTTTGTCAGGTTTTTGCGTCTGCGTTCGGGAGATCGCTTCGCGCTTTGATTTGTTTTATTTGATTTTAGGCCATTATGGTGCTGTTCTCTTTGACCACCCCTCATATCGCCTTTTATTTATTTACAATAGACAATAGACAATATTTATTAGCACAAACACATTTACATCAAATGGTTATGGCATACAAAATTAAGACAATAAACAATAAAATACGGTAATCCATGGTTTAAAGATGCACTCGATTATGTTATAATGTTATGTGAATCTGGTTTATAGGTGCACTCCTTTATGTTATAATGTTATATTATTTATAACTAGTATTACATTCTAGAAAGATATTTCTTTTTTCACTCATTGTCATATAAAAGAATATAAGTATTATTACATGTATACTATTTTTTTCTGATAATACAGTGCACTTTTTCAGCCTTCTGCTTCCCGGACAGTTGGTTTAAATGTAAGGCAGCAACCATTTGATTTTCTGGGGGGGGCTATGGTTTTTTTTGGAAAAAAAAGTTTGTTTCCAGTTTTTGGAGAAAAAAATAATTTGTTTTTGATTCTGAGAAAAAAAAATTGTTTGTTTCACCCTCAGCTGCCACTATATGTAATGCTAAAATTGAAAGAAAAAAATTGTTTTCGACTTGTCGTGAAAAAAATAGATTGTTTTTCGCCGCAGGCGAAAAAAAAAATTTGTCCAGAAAAAAAAACCATAGCCCCCCCCAGAAAATCAAATGGTTGCTGCCTAAACGGGAATCCACAGTTTGCATCCTGGGCAACTGAGGAAATTGTAAACAGGAAATATTTGGAATAAACAAGTATCAATTTAAAAAAAAAAAGACAATAAACTGACAATAGTTAAATTGATTATAATTATATTAGAGTGACAGTAGTATTCACAGCGAAGAAGAAAAAGACTATAAATATCAACAGTTAACACATTATTAATGTTCATGAACAATTAAAAAAAAACACAAACAAAAATTATGTTGCATATTAAAAGAAATACAAGTTATACAGATGTTCTCAATAAAAAAAACAATCATTAATATACTGTATGGTGATTTTTATAATGACTGGTAGACTGCTATTTAAAAGTGCAGTCAAATGCTTCAGTGTTATAGCGGACTGCAATTTAATAAAATTGAAATTAAGATTTTTATTAATATTTTGTATCCCTCAATGATGTATAGCATGGACAGATTACATTTGGATATGATTCGGAAAAAACAATATCAGACAACAATATTGTATCATGGATTTTCCGTGACTTTTCAAAATATTTCAAAGTCGTTGGCCATTGGGTGAGACTGGATATTTAACAAAACAGAAATTTCTACGACATTTGACCCAATCCTAATGTCAAATTACATGTAATTGACGATTTATTATTAAGATGGAATCGAAATATTATCAATAACCTGCGCTTTTCTAATGAACTGGTACTTTTTTTTTAAAAGGTTCTATAGGGTATTTGTATTGCTATCTGATTTATGCATATATAACCTAAATACATCTCCTTTCATGTATTTCATTCCGATCCATGCATTAAAATAATATATCAAATATGGCCCTGTCGTCCAGAGGTTGACTGGGAGATATAATGCTGGTCATTTTTGTTTTCTTCGGTAGTACATTGCATAACACTTCGCGATAAAGAGGCTCGTGCTGTTCTCTGTGCTAGATGTACAAATACGCATCCACGTCCGATCAGAATAGGGACGTCAAATACTTTACATCGTGTAGAGAGACTGAGACGATCTCTGCACGTTTTTGAAAACGGGCCTTGAGACAAATCTTTCAGGGGTCCTCAGGTATGCGGTTGGAAGGCTTAATTGCTATCCTTATCTAATAACTCAGTTTCTAGTGGTAGTCCTAATTTCCCCGACGTATTACAGGATCTATAACTATTAGCGTTATTGTGAATTTGTTTTCGTCTTGAACATGCGTGAAATATTTCCCACTGGACGTTAAGCAAACGTCCATCAATTAATTAATCATTTCAAACACCGGTACAACATTCAATTCCAGTGAATACAAGCAAAATTCTGACAAAAACAACTCTCATAAGAGGGTGCTGATGAGGGTAACAGAATAGAAAATAACGATCCAAATCAAAAGACCTTTGTCCCCTTAATTTCAAACCATTTTACAAATGAAATAAAAACAAACTTATGGTTTTACGATAGGATTTTGTTTATACTAGACATTTATAGGAATTTAAAAAAATGTCGTGACTACATCCCATCCCCTTTTCATGAATGTGACCTACCGGTATACCGAATTAGACTTTTGCTCGGTTTTGTACTAACACGAGCAACACGTGCGACGGGTGCCAAATGTGGAGCAGAATCTGCATACTCTTCCGGAGCACCTGAGATCTTCCCAGTTCTTGGTGGGCTTCATTATTTCTAAGTCTGTAGTTTTCTATGTTGTGTTTTATGTATATTGTTTGACTAAGGGAGCTACCATTTGATGTTTATGGGGGGGGGGGGGGGGCGGCTAGGATGAAATTTTAAAAAAAAATAGCAGGACGGCAGGAATTTTGAGTAAAAAAAGGCAGGATGAGACACTTGCAAAAAAAAGTCAAGATGACAATTTAGGTAAAAAAAAGTCAGGATAAACAAAAAAAAAAAGGCAGGACCGAATAGAGTGAAAAATAAAAATGCAGGACAGAGATTACAACTAAAAAAAAATGCAGGACAAAACTTTTCATCCTAAATTTCGATTTATGAGTTTGAATGTCCCTCTGCATGGTATCTTTTGTTCCTCTTTTTAAACAGATTTATAAACCAAACAATACTTTAACACAGTACCTTTATCTGCAGCTGAGTCAGGAATGTCTGAACACGTTGTAACATCATTGACTGTTACACATTGTTTCCATAGTCCGCCATGGACATCAAAACTGGTACTATCAATAACGGTATGGTATGTGGTGGAGAACCCGATAATATCAAACAGGTAAGCTACCAGAACCAGTATAAAGCTGATCAGTAATGGTTTCGATGTCTGTGTAGCCATTGTCTATCTGGAAAAATGGACATAAACATTAGATAGTGAAAAGTTTATTACAATTTAAAACAATACCAGTAGAGTGTAAAATTGTTAGAAAAAAAACTATGTTAAAGAACGTCATAAGAAATTTAACCGCTATATAGAAATATGAAGATGTGGTGTGAGTGCTAATGAGACAACCATCCATCCAAGTCACAAAGTGTGAAAAGTAAACAATTGTAGGTCAAAGTATGGCCTTCACCATGGGGACTAGGCGCACACCGAACAGTAAGCTATAAAAGGATTAAAATGACTAGTGTAAAAAATATTCAATCAGGAAAACCAACAGTCTAATATGTCTTTTTGGTAGAATTAAATTGTTTAGACATGCATATGAAACCTCACAAAAAATGATGCATATGTTTTTTTTTATAACAAAATGGATAGTTGTCATTATTAAACTTATTTACATACACTATTTTTCTGAAGAAAATTCTTTAATTTGTCCACATTTAGAAGTTTACTTTTTTTTAATTGCTTGCTTCCAGGAAGCAATTCGCCGACATTTTTTCCGTATTCAAATTAACCTTAGCGTGACCCTACTCGTAAAAAAATCTGCTGATCGCAATACGCATTGATCTGTCACTGAAATAAACTATTATCTGATTGTACATGTTATACACGTGCTCAATACCCATGCTTCTTTGTTGATTGTTTACTATAAGGTGGCAATCGGTAAACTACGGCTCCAATTGATTGTTTACTATAAGGTGGCAATCGGTAAACTACGGCTCCAAAACATGACAATTAATGAGCTGCCATATTTTCACTTCATACCAGACAGAGAGAGAGAAAAATAGACGATTATACAATATTTTTGCGTAAAAAAATATAAAATCGTGCACAGAAGACTAAGTTGATGATACATACCTACCTGCATTGGTTCAAGAATTGGATAAACATTTTTTTGCACCTGTCACTCGTTTCATATGACTTTGAGTTGGAATAAAATACACGCTAATATGATTTAGCAATCATCGAACTATTGCTGTTCTTTATCCATTTCTTATTTTCGGATAGACCAACTTCGTTGCACTGCATGGCCGACACTCGGCTAACCGAGAGATTGGTCTGTTAATCTATATTGAGTATGCGGCTATATCGGCGGTTGGTCTGTTAATCGGGTTGGTTATACGTCTGTTAAGAGTAAAACTCACAATTTAATGTTAAACTCTGTTAAATATACAGATTTTTGGCATATTATGAGAACCACTTCAAAAAAAGAAAAGTGTCTGACAAAATGATATCTATCATAGAACATTTTCCACCAGTAAACAAAATGCATAGCCTGCGCAGTTTTAAGTAAAACGAAAAGGCGTCGCGCAAGTATGTGAATTTTATGCTTGTACGCATAGCAATATTTTGAATAAAAGGCTAAAAAACATTTTTAGATATGATCTAAAGGACACAAAAAAGTATTTTGGTTCTAAAAAATTAATTGTCATTAATAAATATTTCCTAATTGTTATATAAGTTGAGTAATACCAAATTTAAATGAATATTAGGGGAATACAGTCTGTTAATGGGTTAGACAATTTAAATCGTGTCAGTTAAGAGTTATTTAGCCACGACAATAGTCTTACTACCTTTAGTTTATATTTTCACATTGAAAAAAATGAGATGTACTTGTGACGAAAAAATTACAATACGGTGCAACAGTTTCCTTATAGAAAGAGCACTTTTATTTTGATTTTATTTCTTTGCATTTCATTGAAGGGTGTGTCACTTCAATATAGCGTTATATTGACTGATTGGCCGCCCGAATTCGCACGAATTTATTATTTACGCCAAGTTATCAATCAGCCTTTTTTTTGTCTGTTCAAAGTCTGTAACATCTATGAATCTGTCATGTGTTGCAATGCAGCTGGTTAAATTCAATGCGTTTTCTTTTAAATACTAAGACTTTTCTACCTCAGGAATAGATTACCTTATGCCGGCGTCACACACATTGGCGTATAGACCGGCGTGCACCAAACGTACAGAGAAAATTGACAAAGTCGGTATACGTTAGTTGCACGACATATGAACGCTTAGCAATCTTTCAAAGCGCGTTGCATAAGTTTGAAGTACGTCGAAATACAAAGGTAAAATTGAGAAATTGGGAAATGGGGAATGTGTCAAAACGACAACAACCCGACCATAGAGCAGGTAACAGACAAAGGCCACCAATGGGTCTTCAATGTAGAGAGAAACTCCCGCACCCGTAGGCGTCCTTCAGCTGGCCCCTTAAAAAATATGTATACTAAATCAGTTATAATAGACGTCATAATAAACTCCGAATTATACACAAGACACTAATATTAAAAATCATATAAGACTAACAAAGGCCAGAGGCTCCTGACGTGGGACAGGCGCAAAATTGCCGCGGGGATAAACATGTTTATGAGATATCAACCCTCCTCCTATACCTCTAGCCAATGAAGTAAATACGCTTGATGAACGCTACAACCCGAGGAAATTTTTATGCAGCATACAACATACGCCAACATACGTTTCTTGAACGCCGGATAAACGCTTAGGTACGCTTCTAGTACGCCCAATACACGCCTAAATCTCGTTTTGCACACGTTACAAATATGATTGACAGGTTAAATGCATCCAAAATTACTAGCGTATTGGCAGCGTAAATGAACACGCCGGAGTTATACGCTGATGTGTGACGCCGGTATTAGTTGTGTTTCCTCAATGCTTTTCAACTTCGTATTTTATTTGGCCTTTTAAACATTTTTTTCGAGCGTCACTGATGAGTTTTTCGTAGACGAAACGCGTGTCTGGCGTAAATATAAGGCGTAAATATATAATTTCAATCCTGGTATCTATAAGGAGTTTATTTCCGGTATGTATTGTCTTTTGTACCAAGTCATCATTTTCATTTTCTGCCGCCTAAGGAAATGTCTGTACCAAGTACGGATCGAATGACCGTTGTTTTCTAATCGTTGATAAGACGTGGTTCTAAACAAGAAATTGACATTAGTAAGATTTTTTTATATTTGTGTTGGGTGCTGATTTAATGTGTAACAAAAAGAAAAATTTATATTCCTGGAAATCACAATAAATGCATAATATTAATTTTATTTTTCGAGTAATGATGTATTCCTATGATATCGTAAGTCATTTTGCCGACTCGCAGTCCGCAAACGTGCTTGTTTTTCTAATGACTGACCTTCACGGTGGTGTAGAGAAAGTGAAAACTAAATTATGCATATGTTACACATGTTCTTATAATATTAAACGTTTAATTTGAGTTTTCCGCGATGTATAATCACTACAAAGTAACTACCAATCGATTTATCAGTACTTTAGGAAAACGTGTGGGAACTTAATGTGATGATACAATGCATGTAATATCAGATTCATCAATGGCAACATATCACCATAGTTTATTGTAGATTAAGATCAAGTAGCAACTTGAAGTGATTAGATCACACTTGATTTTAAATAATGACTTAAAAATTTAATTATACTTGTAATGTCATTCATAACTCTTAACAGACCAATTAACAGACCGGGTTTTATACATCCGACCCATTAACAGACCACATTTTTATCAAAAATTGATTTATGTCACCAAAATACAGTTTTTCGTGTAGATTTTTCACATATTGATGTTAATATGGTAAACAAACATAATGCCTGTCTTTTTTCGATGTTCAAAATATTGCATGCAAGTAAACTCAACCAACTTGTCATTTTTGTGTACATTGTGTGTGTGTAAAATGTGTATAAATTTACTGATGAGTAACTCGCCTTTTCATTTTATAGATCGTTTATTGAAGCTAGAAAAAAAAAATTACACCACTGGATTCAGTACTCCAAATCGTTTTGTTAGACATGAATAGTTTTTATGATATAAATATAATTAAAAAGTTATACAATGAAACATACTGAACTTGCAATGATTTTCTCGATAACACCTGATTAACAGACTTTAACCAACCCGATTAACAGACCAACCGCCGATATAGCCGCATACTCAATATAGATTAACCGACCAATCTCTCGGTTAGCCGAGTGTCGGTCGTGCACTGCCTTATCCCATAATTGTTATAAATAGTAATACAAATGTAGGTGAATATGTGAATGAAATCAAAATTAAATTTAAACTAAAAAGATTTAATACAAAATAATATGAGTCTGATTTTTTCTTGCTATAGGAATGAACTAAGTAAGGAAAGCATAATAAGTCTTTCTTCTGATAAAGCCGTTGCTAGTAGTGTGTGTGGGTTTTTTTTTTTAATAATGGTTCACTTATATGTTTCGGAGTTTAGTGTTAAGTCGATTTTTGTAGACCTAGTATGTATTATTGTTCAGGGTCCAGCTGAAGCCCGCCTCCGGTTGAATAATTTTCACGCTGTGTTGAAGACGTAATGTTTATTTGGACTGTTTTGGCTCGTTGGTCGGGATGTTGTCTTTTTAACATATTTCCTATTACCATTCTTACTTTTATTACTTAAAATTATTATTCATTACATGAAAGTTAACCAGGATTATTTTTTTCTCCTCACTGATTTTCGTTGTCACAAACCAGAAGAAAGCAACCGCTTTTAATTATCGTTTAAAATACAATTTCAGTTTTTGACATTTGTCGTCGAAAAAGCTTTTGTTGAACTGTGAAGAAGTCGTTGACTTCGATGTCTATGAAGAGAAATTCTGAAAGCACGTGCTTTTTGAGGACAATATCTTCAAAACGAATTGAAAAGTTGTACGTGAAATATTTCGTTGTTTAAATAAGAAAAAAAGATGCATGTAGGATAAAACTGTTTTATATCTTTTTTTGCATATTTAGAAGTACTTAGTTGAACCTGGTATAAACTAACTATCTATAATACTAAAATTACGAGGTCCAATTTGTCAGCCGTCATCGGGTAAAAACGACAATCAAAAGAATTCAACTCTATATATAACTAATATAGGACAATGGTGTAGATTAAAAATTACACCACTCCAGACCCTTTTGTTTTCCACATAATTAATATTGTCAATAATTAACAAGTTCCGGGTCTAATCCGATACCGATACCAATAGTATATTCACCTGTTAGCTATTACCTTATCTGTACGTTCCGCATTTGACAGGCGCACCACCAAACGGTGTATTTAGAATTTTGCTATATACACGGGTCATATAATCAATCAATCATGACACTACTAAATTCAATCATTGTCAAATTGTTCCCTATTGTAGCTTTATTCAGCAATCAGCAAGACTTTCTAAGATAACTAATATAGGACAATGCTGTTGATTAAAAAATACCCCATTCCTGGATAGCCTGGACCTTTTGTTTTCCAAATCATTAAAATTTCCAATAATTGATATGTTCCAGGTCGACGGGTTCAAACAGAAAGATTTGAAAGCAGAGAAAACTGTGTATCTTATAATCGACATGACTTTATCAGATGACAATACCAATTACTAAAATAAGGCTTAGGCATAGTTATATACTTTAATTCAGTCACGGACCCGCGATATCACGGGTGTGTACTTGTATTTATAACAGTTCCTCGATAAATGTATATATATATAGCTTCGTTGTTCAATATGTGTGTGGTTCAGCGACGTTCTACAAATTCACCTACGACGTTCTACATAGTATTGATTATTTAACAAAATCGTTTACCACACAATATTGGAAATTAAAGCACTCAATGGCCTAAGGAGGATAACTCAGATTGTTTTTGTTGTTTGGGGAATTGTTTGTGAGTGGGTTGCCTAACATGCCCTTGCTTTACGTTTTATGTGCCTGTCCAAACAATACAATGGTAATTCAATGGCTGCTGTTGATTCTGTATGAACTATTTGATTTTATTTATTTTTATTAATGGTTTTATACAAATAAACCAGGACTTTGTTTTTCTCGTTTGAATCTATTTTGTCTAATAGGAACTTTTTATAGCTTACTATACGGTTATGGGATTTGCTCATTGTTAAA
The DNA here is from genome assembly GCA_019925275.1 of Mytilus edulis. NCBI lineage: Eukaryota > Metazoa > Mollusca > Bivalvia > Mytilida > Mytilidae > Mytilus > Mytilus edulis. The sequence goes on along the minus strand of CM034358.1, from coordinate 64,303,444 downwards.
AGCCGTTTCATGCATACAAAAAAGTAACTGACAAATGCATATAGCTCGCAGATGTATACATCTAGCACGAAACCATGATGCAAAGTCGATATATAAAAAATCTGAAAAAGTACAGGCGACATTAAATCATGCTTAACACTTCGAGGAGTTAAGGGGCCGACCATTAGGGGAAGGGGAATATAATTTTCTTGGCATTAAAAGTACTTCCAAAATTGTTTTTGCAACACAGCTTAAAAATTAATATTTGCCTTACAAAACACAGGGAATAATTGTGCACAAAAATGAATATAGATAATGTAAAAATGAGATTGCACAATATATACAAGTCACCACCAGTAATCAAATGACATTAGAAGTTAACAATTATATGTAACTGTTCCAGACCATACGAGTATTTGGACCGTACGCGTACCGAACCGTATACGTATAATCGTACGGTCCGACCATACGCGTACGGTCGGACCGTATTAGTATACTCGTACGGTCCAGCTGACCATACATATTTTGGTATCATATGGGTTAAATTTAAAAAAAAAATAAACAATAACCAAAAGTTTGTAGCTTTAGTTCTCCAAGATGCTATTTTTACATCAGATGGGTAAGTGAATAAGCGTACAATTGAAATTAAATGTTTGTTTAATTCTATATCTGAATCCCATTTTTGTACTCTCGCTCCAGTTGACACTAACTATACCACAAGGAATGTTATGTTTTTTTTTATTAATTTACATTTACATGTTTGCGGTCCATTCATGTTCCTTTGCATATGCATTTTTTTTTTTAAAGTTCACAAATATTATAAAACAAATGTCCTTGTACGTTTTGTTTACATCCGTTAACCTCAATTTCAATGAGCATACTAGCCTTTAATTAATTACTGATATGCTAATTACAGGAGATTAACAGATTAAACTAGCGTGACCTTTTTAAAAAGTTAGAATATTAAGTTTTCATTTCAATATTCAATTGAACTTTTTATATTAATTTGAGATATAAGATTTTTTTATCTGTTATTTACATTTGTATCTGATAAACTTGACCCTCTTCTTATTATTAGTTGGACCGTACGCGTACGGTCCGACCGTATGCGTACGGTCCAAATACTCATACGGTCTGGAACATAACCATATCATACTGTCAACCATCTTCGCTAGCCAAGGCTTGCGATCCAGTTATTCTAAGGGTCTGAGGGGACTGGCCGGATCGTAACCCTTGGCTGGCGAATATGACTGTAAAGCAGCCTTGCAACAGTTGAAAATGAATATGACATCCGTAAAAAAAACCATCTTCACAATCCCATCTCCCAAAAATCAATTGATAATCCCAATGAATAGTCCCAAAATGATTTTTACGAATAGGACGTTTCTGCAAAACTCCAATCATCGCTAAAAAAAAACACAAAGTCGAACGGATTTAACTTGAATTATAAGGATGCATATACAGTGAATTACAAAAATACGTTTTATTCATAAGTTTACTTAATCTACTACATTCTGAAGTACTTACGTACACAAGAGGTTAATCCAAATAATGCAGAAAAAATGTTTGGGTCTTATTTTATTACTTTGAATGAGTACGATGAGAGCAATACTGAAAAGCTTTACATTTTTATAGAAAAAGCATTCAGTTGTCATAGCAGAACAAAATATTGTTATTAACTTTCAAAAGTAGGACGTTTACCGAAGCAATTGCATTAATTGGAGAAAATTACAAACGTCAATAAAGTCCGAGACAACCTGGGTGAGAGAAATAACAAATTAACAATTTAAACAGCGAGCCAAAGGTTAAATATCATGCTCAACTTGTTTTTTTAAACATCCATTGTTATTGAATTAAAAAGCAACGTTCTACATTCTCATCTCTAAATTGCAACGGTCTACATTCTTCATATATAGGTCAGCAAAAAAAAAAAATCGGTATTCAAAATTTTTCATCAAACATTGTATTTAAATTCATAACATTGCATTTTAAATTTTTAAACAATGTATTTAAAATTTTTCAAACATTGTTTGTACATTTATAGAAAATAGATTTCTTTTTGTGTTTATTTTCTGTTATAAAGTTTTAAGTTCTCAACCATCGATTGCAACAGTCTACATGTTCACCTTATAGGCTAGAAAAGAAAATGGGTATTCAAAACTATTCTATTCTTCACATATTGTATTTTAAATTTTCAAACATTTTATTATAAATTTATAAAAAAATACATTTCTTCTATCGCAAGAATATTACATTGTGTATTTACATAAATAATGCCGTTAGTTTGCTTTTTTGAATTGTTTTACATTGTCATTTTGGGGCTTTTATAGCTGAATATGCGGTATGGGCTTTGCACATTGTCGAAGGCCGTACGATGACCTATAGTTGTTAGTTTCCAGGGGCGTAGCTAGAACGAAACGATGTGGAAGCAACTACCGCCGAGCGGAGCGAGGCGAAAAGATTTTGGGACCCTATTATGCAGATTTTTTTTTTTTTTTTTTTTCGGTTTTCGGTCATAGAACGGTTAAAAGAGGAGCTATATGTAGATAAAAATTTATGAATGTAAAACTATTAATAAATCTTCTGAATATAGTAATACATAAACAACACATATTTGTGATACAGAATTTACTCAAAATTGTCCAAAATCTGCTCTTCGGGTCTGGACAGAAACAAACTTCTCTATTACTTTGTCAACATTCACACTGAAATCCCGATGAATATGCAGTAATGCTATGTAACTTTCGTTGTTCATTGTTGATCGTACATCGTACATACGTAGTACCGTGACTGATAGATCTCAGGGCCATCATGGCATGGTAGCACTCGCGAGATGTTATAAACCAGCGTACGTGTCCGGCATCGAGCGACCTCCCAATTGAATTCTTCAGAATTACATGCTAGGTCAGTTTCGTATGTTTCAATATTGAGATTTGTTCGTTTGTGATACATTGTATTTCCTACAACACGATGAAGCAGATACAGCACAAAGAAGCGATTTTCTGATAACTTGACGCGACTCCACTCTCCAGTTGCCTTATCAAGTGGTCTATGAACGCAAAAAATAATGAGACTTTCCAATACTGTTTTGGCGTGGTTGCAGGGTGATTGGCTCCGGTAGTCTGTGAACCACATCGCCTCGGCATATTTTCAACGATATCGAAGGGATCTGATAATTCTAATGCCGATTGGTACATCTCATTCCAAACTGATGAACTGTACACTGTAAAATGTGCTCCAAAACTACATATCTTAGACTGAGTGTTACAAATTCAAAAGTAAAAATCTTGTAAAAGATACAAGTAACCTTCGATTTTGTCATAATCTCCAAAAAAAATTATTATTTTGAAACCAAATGTCGTTATTTAATGATATTTCATCAATTAAAAAAAGTGACAACATAGGTGTTTCCTTTAACATTCAAATTGACAATCTATAAATTTTTATTTTGCCATTTCTTTTTTTGCATGCCGAATCAATGTGCACGCAACTTCGGAGCTACGATCTTTTTCTGAATGAACAGCTTCATCAACACTTGTAACTAGGTTGTCAAACTAATATCCGGAATAGACGGAAAAGACACCAACAGTCTACATTCCGATTGACCAAATCATCTCTCTCTTCTGATTTTTTTTTTTTTTTTTTTTTTTTTTTTGTGAAAACGACGTGGAAGCACGTGCTGTCGTGCCTCCAGGTAGCTACGCCCCTGGTTTCTGTGTCATTTTGGTCTCTTGTGGAAAGTTGTCTCATTGGCAATCGTACCACATCTTTTTTTATATATATATTAAACAAATTAAGCGAAAAAATAGAAAGACAACTTTATAAATAGTTTTGTATGAGTAGAAACATTTTCAACTTTTTACATGCCTTTTAATTCAGGTGATCTAATATATCGAACCCAAATTTAGTACGCACACATAAGTACCACATAAATGTCATGTTGTCTTCTTACTAACCCTACACAACCTTTTTGTCTCATTGGCCCAAAATATATTTGAATGTTATCGTATATATGGCATTGTATAGTTGATCAATAAGTTATCAAATAATAAAATAAATTATTGTTGTTTGTTAAACAATTTCAAATACCCGTATAATTCAAGGAAGATGATCCCATGTAGTCAAAGGTGTCATGGGTTAATGTTGATTGCCTGAATTGAAATGAACATGTTGTACTGCTACACATCTTTCCCGGGTTATAGGGAAGGTTTGACGCCTTCTAACTTGTTTAACCCCGCCACATATGTGCTTATCCAAAGTCATGAGCCTGTAATTGAGTTATGGTTGCTGTGTGTTGCTGTTTAACGTATTTGTTTTTCGTTTATTGATTTTATATTGTGTTCTTGTGTTGTGTTAGACCACTGTCCAATGCTAGAGGGAGGGTTGACGCCTCTAAGCATGCAACCTTGCCACATTCTATTTGTGTCTGTCCAAGTCACGAGCCTGTAATTGAGGGGTGGTTGTGTTTTTGTGCTGTTTATCATATTTGTTTTTTGTATATTGATTTTATATGGTGTGTTTATGGTGTGTCGTAGACCACTGTCCAAGCTAGGTTAGAGGAAGGGTTGACGCCTCTAGGCAAGCGTAACCTTGCCACATTCTATTTGTGTTTGTCCAAAGTCACGAGCCTGTAATTGAGTGGTGGTGGGTTTTTTTTGTGCTGTTTATCATATTTGTTTTTTGTTTATTGATTTTATATGGTGTGTCGTAGACCACTGTCCAAGCTAGGTTAGAGGAAAGGTTGACGCCTTGAAGCTAGTGTAACCTTGCCACATTATTTTTGAGTCTGTCCAAAGTCAGGAACCTGTAATTGAATGGTGGTTGTTTTTAGCGCTGTTTATCATTTTTTTTGGTTTATTGATTATATATGGTGTGTATGTGGTATGTTGTAGACCACTGTCCAATGTTAGAGGGAGGGTTGACGCCTTTAAGCTAGTGTTACCTTGCCACATTCTATTTGTGTCTGTCTAAAGTCAGGAGCCTGTAATTGAGTGGTGGTTGTTGTTTAGTGCTGTTAATCATATTCGGTTTTTTTTCTTTTATTGTATTGCAAAGTGTGTTCTTGTGTTGTGCTGTAACACCACTGTCCACGGTAAGGGAAGGGTTGGTGCGTTCAAACAAGTGTAACCCCGCCACATTTTAATTTGCCTGTCCATGAGTCATGAGCCTGTATTAGAGTGGGGATTTCTGACTGTTGTTATCGTCATAGTTGTTTTTTCCTTCAGGGAATGACTATTTAACTTCACGAGGTAGGGGGTATGGTTTTTCTCCTATAAAAATGTTGTGGTCATGCAAGCAGATGAGAAAAAAGAATAATCTGAATCTCCTCAATCTAATTAAAATATAGATCTAGGATTTCGTTATAATACTATATATGAGCAATGAGTAGTGTAAAATTTTGAAGAAACAAATAATTTGATTGATATCGTCGGAAAGCTTAAAAAGAAATCAGTCAGTTATTTTGTATACGATTCTTTTAATTTTTGTAGTTATTCTTTATATATAATTTAACACCCCATTATTCTTCATTCTGTTTTTTTTTTTAACCATTTTTCATGAGCCTGTAATTGAGTTATGGTTGCTGAGGTGACACTCTTGTATAGTCCTTCGGAAGGAGGTGACACTCTTGTATAGTCCTTGGGAAGGAGGAGACACGCTTGTATAGTCCTTGGGAAGGAGGTGACACGCTTGTATAGTCCTTGGGAAGGAGGTGACACTCTTGTATAGTCATTGGAAAAGAGGTGACACTCTTGTATGGTCATTGGGAAGGAGGTGACACTCTTGTATAGTCCTTCGGAAGGAGGTGACACTCTTGTATAGTCCTTGGGAAGGAGGTGACACGCTTGTATAGTCATCGGGAAGGAGGTGACACGCTTGTATAGTCCTTGGGAAGGAGGTGACACTCTTGTATAGTCCTTGGGAAGGAGGTGACACTCTTGTATAGTCATTGGAAAAGAGGTGACACTCTTGTATGGTCATTGGGAAGGAGGTGACACTCTTGTATAGTCCTTGGGAAGGAGGTGACACTCTTGTATAGTCATTGGGAAGGAGGTGACACGCTTGTATAGTCCTTGGGAAGGAGGTGACACGCTTGCATAGTCCTTGGGAAGGCGGTGACACGCTTTATAGTCATTGGGAAGGAGGTGACACTCTTGTATGGTCATTGGGAAGGAGGTGACACTCTTGTATTGTCCGTGAGAAGGAGGTGACACTCTTGTATAGTCCATGGGAAGGCGGTGACACGCTTGTGTAGTCATTGGAAAAGAGGTGACACTCTTGTATGGTCATTGGGAAGAAGGTGAAACTCTTGTATAGTCATTGGGAAGGAGGTGACACTCTTGTATAGTCATTGGGAAGGAGGTGACACTCTTGTATAGTCATTGGGAAGGCGGTGACACGCTTGTATAGTCCTTGGGAAGGAGGCGACACTCTTGTATAGTCATTGGGAAGGAGGTGACACGCTTGTATAGTCCTTGGGAAGGAGGTGACACGCTTGTATAGTCCTTGGGAAGGAGGTGACACGCTTGTATAGTCCTTGGGAAGGAGGTGACACGCTTGTATAGTCCTTGGGAAGGAGGTGACACTCTTGTATAGTCATTGGAAAAGAGGTGACACTCTTGTATGGTCATTGGGAAGGAGGTGACACTCTTGTATAGTCCTTGGGAAGGAGGTGACACGGTTGTATAGTCCTTGGGAAGGAGGTGACACCATTGTATAGTCCTTGGTAAAGCGATGACACGCTTGTATAGTCATTGGGAAGGAGGTGACACTCTTGCATAGTCCTTGGGAAGGAGGTGACACTCTTGTATAGTCATTGGGAAAGGTGACACTCTTGTATAGTCCTTGGGAAGGAGATGACACTCTTGTATAGTCCTTCGGAAGGAGGTGACACTCTTGTATAGTCCTTGGGAAGGAGATGACACGCTTGTATAGTCCTTGGGAAGGAGGTGACACGCTTGTATAGTCCATGGGAAGGCGGTGACACGCTTGTATAGTCATTGGGAAGGAGGTGACACTCTTGTTTAGTCATTGGGAAAAGTGACACTCTTGTATAGTCATTGGGAAGGAGGTGACACTCTTGTTTAGTCATTGGGAAGGCGGTGACACGCTTGTATGGTCATTGGGAAGGCGGTGACACGCTTGTATAGTCCTTGGGAAGAAGGCGACACTCTTGTATAGTCATTGGGAAGGAGGTGACACGCTTGTATAGTCATTGGGAAGGAGGTGACACTCTTGTATAGTCCTTGGGAAGGAGGCGACACTCTTGTATAGTCCTTGGGAAGGAGGTGACACTATTGTATGGTCCGTAGAAAGGAGGCGACACTCTTGTATAGTCCGTAGAAAGGAGGTGACACTATTGTATAGTCATTGGGAAGGAGGTGACACTCTTGTATAGTCATTGGGAAGGCGGTGACACTCTTGTATAGTCCTTGGGAAGGAGGTGACACTCTTGTATAGTCCTTTGGAAAGAGGTGACACTCTTGTATAGTCCGTAGAAAGGAGGTGACACTATTGTATAGTCATTGGGAAGGAGGTGACACTCTTGTATAGTCATTGGGAAGGCGATGACACTCTTGTATAGTTCTTGGGAAGGAGGTGACACTCTTGTATAGTCATTAGGAAGGATTAGTACTTATAAACTCTCTTGTTTGCTGGATGAGTACTTATAAACTCTCTGGTTTGCAGGATGAGTACTTATAAACTCTCTGGTTTGCTGGAGGTTGGCACATACACTTAATGCTCTCTTCGCTCTAAGGAAATCATTTAACAATATATAAAAAAGTAAGTGGTTGTACTATGGCCAATGAAGGTATTACTAATATAATACTTCCATCGTTTGACTAAGGGTCTGGAGTCGGTTTCACAAAAAAACTTACGACTAAGATTGGTCTTTAAGTCATGAACAAATCAGTATACTTACGATCAATCTTAGTCGTAATTTTTTTTGGTGTGAAATGGACTCCTGGAGAGGGTTTACAGAATAGAGATAAATGCCCCCCCCCCCCCCCCCCCCAAAAAAAAAAAAAAATTAAAAAAAATTATAATGAATTGAAAATGAGCAAAATATATCAAAATAGAGGATAATTTTGAAAGTGCAAAAAAATAAAGAATAACGATCGAAAAGAAAAAAGGGAAAAGACCTAACCTGGTATTTTATACTGATGAATAAAGTGGATGATATTGATATACAGAAATTATCTAATTACAGAAAAAAATAATAGTAAAATAATGTTCATACTTCATAAGAATTCTGCAGAATAATCGTTATTGTAAAAACACGTTCTCATCTAAAATTAGAAATTCTCATATGCCACTTAACTTATTTTTGTGTGAAAAGGCTACAACATTTGGGATTATTGATATATTTCGCGTTAAAAACTCACTGTATAGCATTAACAATATTTGTTTGTCATCTTTTGGCAAGATTTGTGATCTTTCTTAGTAAATGCGAACCAAAATTTCATCATTTTATCATAAACCTTTTTCATAGGATGCTAGAATGAACTATTTTAACACCAAGGAAATAGTTCAAGTAAATAAATCTTAAAAAGATACTCATTCTGCATTTTTGTTATACTTTTATGTCATTTTTGAAATATATACATAACATAGCATTTACCGATCTTTATTTCAGATGTTTCAATGAAAAGAATGCTAAATTAAGTCTTTTTTCTCTTACTTGTATTTGTCAGGTCTATATGCCTGCATACCACCCTGGTGTATGCTAAAACCTCACTGTATGTGTATACTAGAATTTGTCAGGTCTGTATGCCAGCATACCGACCTGGTTAATGCTAAACTCTCACTCTATGCATATACAAGTATTTTTCAGGTCTGTATGCTAGCATACCGACCTGGTTAATGTTAAACTCTCACTCTATGCATATACTAGTATTTTTCAGGTCGGTATGCTAGCATACCGACCTGGTTAATGCTAAACTTTCACTCTATGCATATACTAGCATTTTTCAGGTCTGTATGCTAGCATACCGACCTGGTTAATGCAAGACTCTCACTCTATGCACATCCTAGTATTTGTCAGGTCTGTATGCTAGCATACCGACCTGGTGTATGTTAAACTCTCACTCTATGCATATATACTAGTATTTGTCAGGTCTGTATGCTAGCATACCGACCTGGTCTATGTTAAACTCTCACTCTATGCATATACTAGTATTTTTCAGGTCTGTATGCTAGCATACCGACCTGGTGTATGTTAAACTCTCACTTTCTGCGTATATAAGTATTTGTCAGGTCTGTATTCCTGCATACAAATCTGGTGTATTTAGAACCTTAAATATATTTATTTTGGCATAGTTAAGGTCTGTATGCCTGTATACGAACCTGGGATATGTAAACCGATTTTTTTTTAAATTTATTTTGGCTTTTTTTCTGCTTGGTACTTGTATGCCTGCATGGATTCTAAAATTTTATTCTGGATTCATGTTTGTATTGGCAAGTCTGTATGCCTGAATGCTAAGTATTTACTGAGTAGTAACATTTCTTATTTAATTATGTTTGCAAACCTCCCTTAGAAAATAAGGAGATGTGTATGATTGTGAAATGAAAAGGTCGAATTACATGGATGTAAGGAATTACTTATGTATAGCCTTCAACTTCATTTAAATTTGAAAGAAAGCTCTTAATTCTTAACTGCAACACTCAGGGGTTTATTCCTGTATACTAACCCGCTTTTCAATAAACTCTTGTCAAACAATGGAATTCATGGGTTTGATTGTCGGCATACCAACATATAATCCTATACACATTGGAACATAAAAGTTTGCATATTGTTTGACATTTTCAGTTCACGGTATTCTTGCATACAACACTGGTGTACGGTGAAAGCTTATTTTTCTTACATGGATACATACAAGCTTTAATTGCTTGTATACCAATCTATGTTTTATTGAATTGCAGTTTTACATACATTCTAGTATTGTCAAACCAAGCTGGTGTTCAGTAAGCTTGTGTTATTGTGTATGGTTTGTCCCAGTCTTAAATGTCTGCATATTTGGTGGCACTTATTAGATATTAAGCAAGCTGAATGGTTTGCATTCTAACCAGGCTTATATTGTATTCATATTTTGAATTGCAAAACTATCATTTTTCATCATTCTCTAAGTTATAGACTTCAAGAGGGGCGAAAGATACCAGAGGAACAGTCAAACTCATAAATCGAAAATAAACTGACAACACCATGACATGAAATATACAAATTAAAGTACAGAAGAAACAGCATAGAAAACAAACACAGTCTGAGTAACACGAACCCTAACCAAAAACTTGGGATGATCTCAGGTGCTCCAGAAGGGTAAGCAGATACTGCTCCAAATGTCCAACAGTGGCATCGTCGGGTTGCTCATGTTTTTACAAACCCGATAACTAGCTTTATCGGTCGTCCCACTGTCTATATCACTCTGTTCAGCTCTTAATATTATTCCGTATCATGTCTTTGTGACGTCAAATACGTTGACCCGGCCTTAATAACTTTGACCCGGACATATCAGCGACGTCATAATGTTTGAACCGACGTTAATAACTTTGACCCGAACTTATCAAGTCATCTTTTGTGTGCTGGTGAAACAAAGAAAACACTTCTGAAACACGCAAAATTTATATAGCCCGATAAATCGATTATCAGATAATCTGCATATTGATATTGTAAAATATCAGCTGCTTGACATTATATGAAGGCTTTTTGATCTCGTTCGCTACGCTCACTCGACAAAAATCTTCATATTATGTCTCGCAGCTGATATTTTACGATATCAACATGCAGATAACCTGATAATCGGTACTTATACAGTAAGTCAAATTCATGAAAAGGGAAGGGGATTGTAGTTATGACGTGAGAAACATATCCGATATCATCTGTGAAACGGTTATTCCATAACGGTCAACCAACTATATACTATGGTAACAATTGTGTATACACTGCATGGAGTTGTAAAAACAAATCCTTCAACCAGGAAAGCCAAAGAATTGATGCCTTTTCTAGTGAAGCCATGTATACATTATTAGCAGGAACAGCAAAAAGACTGGTGTTGTTCATTGGTGTCATAGTTTTCTAGGAAGGCATTGGTTTAACCTATCCAGTCACTAAGAAGTGTTACAATTAAATTCATAAGCAACACATAAATAGTTACATGAAAGGTATAGCCAATGTTTGAAAAATGCTGAAACGAGAAATGGAAACTACATATTATATACTTATACATATGCGAGTAAATATTTTACACTTCACAAATTTAACATTGATGTGGCGTGGTCAACTACATCAAAGATTTGATGGTCAATTATACTTAATTTGTTGAATGATCTTTCATCTTGATTATTAAATGTGACAGTTTGCATGTACGGTACATTAGTTGCACAGTAGAATTGTAATAACATTTGGACGTTTATCAAGGCAAGGTTTAATGTAATTTAAGGACAGCGGTTCATAACACGGTTTTGTAAGAAACTTTTTGCATTGATCACTTATATTGGTGTAGTAGCTTGAAGTAACAATTAAGTTGCGATATAGATTATAATGAATTAACATGTTGTTTTATAGAGTTGGAACTAAGTAACGTTTTGTATTGGAATTTATAACTGTGAACCTGGGCTGTGAACCTTTTAAATATATCATATATACATGTACTTTTATATGATTAAACGTGAACATTAAACAGACTTCGTTACTAGTATATATAGACGGTAGTGAGTCTCTCTCTATATATATGGTGAAATATTTAATAGCTATTTCCTTATGTAAACGGGCAAGAAGGATTAGATCCCAGATACATATATCCAAAATAATGACTGTCCAAAATACACAGAACAAAGACCCGTTTAGCGTTACATTTATATCACAATTACTGATTTTAAAGTTTATATGAATTAAGGGTTCTTTATAGTGGTTGAATTGAACTCGTTCCCTTGAAAAACAAATTGTCGCCATGCATGTGATTGATTGAAGATCAATGAAATATGTCATTTCCTTAGTATAAACATTCATTTTTCCAATTTCAACACTCTTGACAAATAGACAAGATGCAAATTATTGCAAGAACATAGTGATTTATTTAAGTACTTCATCTTGACAGTCGCTGCATGATTTAAAAAAAAAAATAACTTACAAGGCCAAGACGACCCCCTACTGACGAAGTGGTTGTCTTAAAAGTTTAACATTACAGCAATTTTGCGCCTGTCCTAACTTGTAGCAAGGAACCTCTGGCCTTTTATTTTTCTTATAATGAATTTTGCGCAATAATTGCATGCTTTGTAATGACACAAAAATGGAAACAAACTACAAAACCTGCAAGACAAAGACATTAATATACTTGATTTTTTTCAAATTGTCGAGTAAAAAATGCTGCTTTTCAGAAACGATTTTTAGTGGCAGGAAACGCCCAGAATGCAGGATTTTAACGCTATGAACCCCAGAGCTTCTTGGGGACTTGAGCGGCCCCCATACCCTCTGCCGTAAGACGCTGGCGGAATACTTCCGTGTCCCATATGTCTAATTTGCCAAAAAACGTACCATTATTTATGGGCCTGCTACGCCTATGTATTAGTGAAATAAAGTATCTGAAGTATCTTAAAAAAATAAATTACCCTGTTACAGTATTGATTTAAACAGTCTAGTGGCGGATTAAGATATTTTCATAAAGGGGGAGGGGGTTCCAGCCAAGGTTCAGTAATTCCTATATAATCAACCAATTTTTTCCCACAAAAGAGGGACAGCTATCTTTTGTATCCGCCTATGGGACCCAACATGAAAAATAAGAAATAATAATGTATACATGTAGCAAAACAATTTACGAAAAAGAAAAACCGGAAAAATATGAACCCCCAACAGTCAGGCTCCTGACTTGGGAAAGGCATATAAAGACTATATAGTGTGGCCGGTTTTAACATGTGAGCGCTCAGCTTCCCCCTTTTTTTTACCTGGGAAAGTTGTTTCCCTAAAAGTTGTAAGAATAAGACATGAATATCTAGAAGTTTCATAAGGGGGATGAGCACACGTGGGATGAGATAGGGAGGGCACTGCATGACTTCTTTAGAGATGGATGCTTCAGTACTGTTTCCCTCAATGAATAAATCAACTAAAGTTTTCCCACAAAGCACTGGCATAGCACCCCCTTATCATGTTATATAGATTCTACTTCTTGCTACATGTGTACATGTTCAAGTCGACCTCCAAAAAAGAGGGTGTTAAATGAAATCGATGTACAAAAACAGCTAAGTTTACTTACCATAAATATATCCGACATTCTGTTTTGCTTCTGGTTTATTCAAATCAAGATAATAGAGCGTATTTTTGTCCATTTTCTTCTCCGTGAGGGGAACTCCTTCATTGATCATTCAAATTGTTTACATTTATAAATGACGTCATCTAGATGGAGTGCGTGACTCCGCAGATAAATAGTTCTTTTTTCTTTGACTTTTTAATAATTACCAATACCAAGTATAAACAAAACAGGTTGTTTTGTAATCAATTGCTATTATTCTAATTAAGTGTACTGGTCCGTAACTTGTGTAAGTCAAGGCTATCCGATGAAGAAAATGCCATTATGAATAACATAAAGAATATAAATATTAAAGGCTTCCCCCTCCTCATTTCCAGTTCCTGACAAATATTAAACAATATCATGAAAATATGGAGGGCGTACGCCTCTGTTAAATACTCAAGGATATTCTTTATAAATCAAATAACGTTAACCGCAATATTCTATTCTATTCTATTCTATAATCGTAATTCTGCCAATCAAGGCACACCTCCATTCACACAGAGGAAAATGTCAATACGCAATATAACACAATACAACGCGCATCACTTTGTATATTAAAATTTTCCGCCACCTCAAGAATTTATGTTACATACACAAAATAAAACATTAGAAAAACTTTGATAGAAATAACACTAAAATGTTCTTTGAATACAAAAACAACTCATTCTGGGACCATGTGTGCCCGATATGTACTTGCAAGGCCAATCTTACTAAACTACACTATTAAGCAATTAGAAGTTAGATTTTCTACTGCCTTGCTTATCTATATTAGCTAATAAAGCATAGCGTTTGTTATGCATATTATAAAGCAACTGTCTACACAGGGGTTCCAAAATGTTACTGGTTTCCTTAAAAACAGCTCTGTTTGCATTAATGTCTACATAACAGAACGGATTGATGATTAGTTGGATAAGATCAATTGGAAACGAAGTTGCAACTTTGGCTAGGATCAGGCTTCCATTATCTAAGATCTTTGACAAAAGTGGTATTCTTGTCTCTTCTAACTTTTCACACAATAGAATAAAATGTTCCACCGTTTCATCCGCTTTACCACAGAGTTTACAAGTTGGACTTATAAAGTTATTCTTTGAAAATGATGCCTTGTGGGTTTGCAGGATATAGTTCCCAGTTGAAATTTTAAGACGTACAGGAATTTTTCTGATGTCCTTTAGATTTGCATTAACTGATATAGCTAAAGGATGTACAGATCCAATATTATATTTATGGTCCATAAATTTAAGAGTTGAGTAACCTTTTGACTCATCAGTAATTTTAGATGTCCAATAGACATGAATTTTGGATTTAACTAGCTTTTTCCATTGGAATTTTGATAACGGATTGGTTAAATAAGCATATAAGTCATTAATTTCATATTTTAAACATAATTCCTTGACTTCAATAAACCAGCTGCAACTATTATGAGATTTTATCTGTAACTGTCTTTCGGCTAGCCGCCATTCAATTGAATCACAATTCGCTCTAGATATGTTTCCAAAGAGATTGATAGCTTTGACGTGGATTTCAGCTTCTATAGGGAGTAAACCAGATAAAGTATAAACTGCAGAATCTGCTACGTTGGAATTTAAAGACAGAATTTGTTTGATCCATTTTTTATATTGAATAGATATATTATTTAGTATTTTTCCTTTAGGTAATAAAATTTCCAAACCATAAGTTAATATTGGCAGAATATATGTTCTTATCAATGCTATTGAAGTTTTACTATCTAGACCATTCTCTCCATGGAGGCCTGTACCCATTAAACTGTACATTGCTCTACGTGCTTTCTTTATATTTTCATTTACTGTCGATTCAGCAGAATTTTTGTCAGATTTTTGAATTCCTATGTGTGAGGCGTTCGAAACAATTGGCATGTTTTTTCCATTTAATTTCCAAAATCCATCTTCAATTTCATAAAATTTGCGGCATGTTTTTACTGGAATAATAACGCTTTTTGTAGGCTGTAATAAATACCCTTCTCTTTTGCTAAAATCCAAAGCAATGTTAATCATGGTTTGTAATTCTAGAGGGTTGTTGGAGACAAGTGCTACATCGTCAGCACATGTAGGAGCACAACAATTTATGTTCCCTACTCTTCCACCAAGACCTGATGTACTTAAAATGTTAAGCAGAGGATTAATGTAGATTTTATATAAGTCAGCGCTGAATGCACCTCCTTGACGGACCCCCTGATCAATAGTGAACATCTCTTTTGATATTATATTATTCCATTTGATAAGAAGATGCATTTACATATAGATTATTTAGTAATAGTATGGATTGTTCCGTGAAGTCTATCTGGAACATACGACGGATCAAATTAGCATGTACCACAACATCAAAAGCTGACTTGCCGTCTAATAAGGCTATGTAGACTGGAAGTTTAAGGTCTTTGCTTTCCCTTTCAAATTCTTCTATAAAAAGTTCACAAATCAGTGGAGACGTGCCCTCAGTGAATCCTTTTTGAAGAGGGTTTTGTGAAATTATAATTTTTGGATTTTCTCTTTCTTTCAATATTTTTTCTATAATTTTTGAGTATGTTGGAGTTATAGTAATTCCTCTATAATTTTTGGCATTTTTTACATCCCCTTTATTTTTGAACACAGGAAATAAAGTTCCGATTTTCAGTAAATCCGGTATGTAGCAGAATTTAAAGCAGATATTCAACAGATGTTGTAAATGTTGTAATAAAGATTCGCTTCCATGGATAAAATGTTCAGCTGTTAAACCATAAAAATCCTCAGCTTTGTTTGTATTGAGTTTTGAGACAGCTCTTTTTATCTCTTCAGTAGAAATTTCCTGATGAATATATGTATCTTTACATTTGTTAATAATATGGGTAGCTTCTTTTTCAATTGAATTTAGATAAATAGTGTCAAAAGAGTTATTGTTGGACTTTTTTGCTAGGTCACCAAAATGTTTATTCCAGCCCTTCATTACATTTTCGGGAGATTGGAAAATTTCTTCATCAACAGTTAGTTCCTCAATAAAGCGTGAAAGTCTACCTCTTTGTTTTTTTATAAGGCTGTAGAAAAGTGCCGGATCATTATACCCTGCATCAATGATTTTCTGCCGTTCTTGTATTCTCTGTAGTGCAGTTTCTATTCTGCATTGTTTACGAAGAGAGGAAGTTGTGATTTTCTTCTGAATAGTAAGAGGATGGTTGGGGTCAGGTGGACGACCATTTTGTTTCCACTGAAAGAATGCTATTTTTTTCTCTGATATTGCTTGAGAAATATTTTCAGTCATAATTTGTAATTTCTTCTTCCGTATCTTTTTTTTCTTTTTGGGAGCAACAGCCAAAGTAGCTTTAGTAAGAGTATGGTTGAGAGTCTGAAAAGCTTGATCCAGTTCATTAGGGTTCATTGGATCGACTTTTAATAGAGCTATGCCTTCTTCAACTAGAATTTTATATCTATCTCTATCTATATTGTTCCATTTGACCTTATGGTGGGTAGTCACCTGTGTTTGACTTACGGAATTAATGCAGGGAAATTCATATTTGAGTTGTAGTAGAATTGGAAGATGATCCGAGACGTTTGAAATAATGTCAGGTTTTTCAATATTTATTATGAAGTCTTTAAATTTCTCTTGGTAAAGTATATAATCAATTGCAGAAGATGATATGCCACTGGTATGTGTATAGGTAATTCCAACTTCTGTAGTAGACAAGTTATGGTCTGACATGAAATCAAGTATATAATTTTTTCTATTAGAGTTATTTTCTTTAAAAATATTTTCATTAAAATCTCCACCAATAATTATCTGGTGAGTGGTTTTATAAACCTCCATGATCTCATGTAATTGGTCAATACATTCATAAAGTTCATTTAGATGGTTATCTGACGATTTGCAAGGAAGATAAATAGAAATAAATAAAAGTTTCTGATTTCCAGACAACTCAATACACTGTATTCTCTCATTTCCAATTGGTAAAGTTGTAACAAGTTTGTCAAGATTCTTTTTCCACAATATAGCTACACCTCCATAGCCACGAGGCATATGAAGAGGTTGAATAGGATCATTAGAATCAACTGCTTTACCCGTTCCAGTAAAATCACTATGTAGTTCTTGTAATAGATTTAGTTGGCAGTCATATAGCCAGTGTTCTTGGAGAAGAAATATATCAATTTTGCTTTCCAACTCTTTAAATAGTGGACCACATGTCAATATGTTTTTGCAGTTAAAATCTAAAATCCTCAGAGTAGAGTTGCTACGTACATCTTTATCTTTATTTACACAATGTACATTTATACAGTCATTTTTAAAATCTAAAACATCGTATTCAATAATTCCATCACTGCTTGTATTCATTTGTTCAGTAAGTAACGTGTCGATGTTTATGACAACATTTTGTGCCTTTCGAATTGGAACAGTTCCTTGTATAAAAAATCCTGCTCAGATTTGTCTTGTGAATAATATAGGGGTTGACCTATTCTTGAACCGTGAAGCATTGGAGAAGTTTTATCTTTCTCTTCTGGAGTGTTCGTTATAGAGGAAGACGAAGAATTATGAAATCTTGCAGTAGATGTTTTTTCTCTACAATTTGCCTCTGTATTACTAGCAGAATTAGCAGAAAGTTGAGTCGGAGTAAGTGAGATTAAATTAGAAAAACAAACATGATTTTCTGCAGAATGCCGATTATGAGAATGATGGAAGGTTTCTGGGGGGACGTTGTGGTAAGTCCCACCATTGCCCCACCAGTTACCTTGGGTATAATAATCTGGAGTACTTGTTTCCGGGTAGTAACTCTTGCGGATATTGTCCTGATGATTATTCCAGTTGTGAGAGTGTGGATAGCACGGATCATGACTATCAGTAGGGACGTTGTGGTAAGTCCCACCATTGCCCCACTGATAATGTGATGTACTATTATAATTAGTGGCTGGAATATTGTAATCTCTGGAATAGTGAGTGTTGTATGGGTAGCTCGGAAAATGTGGATTTGCATAGACAATGTTGTGTTGGACGGAACTAGTTGGAGCACTATTGCGATAATTTGCATATTCAACGTTGTGTTGGACGGAGCTAGTTGGAGCACTATTGCCATGTGTAGATTTCTCTTGTAGAGGACTATCTGTATCCAAGGATTGGAGAAGACTAAGTTCCCGATCAACTTTTTTAGGACGTACTCGGTTACTCTTTCATGTATACCTCTGATGAGATCTTCAGCTGGCTGTTTTTGTTTATGGTTGTCAGTTGTCTTACTATCCATGTGGGCTTGATTCTTCACAGAGTTATCTAAACATTGATTTAGGGTTTTAAGAGATTGTTCTAGTTCTAGGTTTCTACTTTCTGCTTTGAATAGTCTATCTAAAATACTTGACTTGTCATTTGATTTGTCATTTAATATAGCTTCTTTAATCTTTAATTGTTCTTCTTTTTTCTTTAACTTTTGCTCTAGAAGTTTAAAGTCTTTGGCCGAAATTTCAATAAAGGTTTTACTGTTTAAAAATTCCGCGTAGTCAACTTTGCGTGAAAAGGGGAGATAACTGTTAACACAAACATGGCGGAAGTTGCCGAAAAGAGTGTTTATCTTGTCTACATGGTAAAATGTCCTCAATAATACCACCAATACTGTGAATAAGGTAAAAATCGAGAAAGTTAAACACCAATTTATTTTACTTTGATACATCTGACATGAAGGAACACAATTCATGTGAAAATCAGAGAACAGTGACCGGTGCATTTTTACAAATTATTTTGACAGCTGATTTCTTCACAATTTTATCGTACAAAATTATATAGCCTTGCCAGACGTCATAATTATTTTGACTAGCTTATGGATAGTTTACTTCATTGCAATTTGGCAATCAAATTATATTGGATCTCCTTTTTCTAAAATGAATGACTTTAAAGCAACCTTTTTCTGGACATTGAGATCAGGTGTATTTAAGCTTGGGATTTCGGGACTGATCCTTTTGGGATCTGGGAATTCTTTTTTCGAATTTCAGGATGTCTGGATTTAAATTTCTTTAAATTTGGGACCTTGGGATTTCATGTTTTTAAACCCTGGATTTCGGGATCAGACCCCTCCAACCCCTCTTTACAAATGGCGTAATATACAATGTTACTGTGACTTGGTTTCACCACAGTCGCTTGAATTTTAGTGATATATGTATGAAAAAAAAATAAAAAAAATACTGTTATATGTATAACAGTATTTTTTTTATTTTTTTTTCATACATATATCACTAAAATTCAAGTTTATTTTTTTTTCATACATATATCACTAAAATTCAAGCGACTGTGGTTTCACAGATTCAGCATTATTTTGGAAAGGAAATACTATAATAAGTAATATGATTCACAACTGACCCCCTACAGATCCATAGACGGTAAGTAAAATCCAGAGAAGTTGACGCCACAGGCCAACATGGCCAAAAACCGTATAAAAAATTCATTGCACTTGAAACTTTTCAATAAACAATCTGTCTTCATGCTTAAAAAAAAGTCCTATGGCCATAGCCTGTAAAATTGCTCTCAGGCTTTAAATTACGGCTTGTGGATTCAAAATTAAAGTTTATAATGTCAGAAGGCTGGTTAAACAATGATAGACAACAACATTGATGAGGGCCCTCATGGGGTTTTTGATTATGTGATTACTTGGCCGTTTTTTTAATGATTATTTGATTATTAAGTCAAATATTTCATGATTATTTGATTACCTAGGACTGTATTTTTATAGTTTATGATTATTTGATTACTTAAGATAAGCAAATATTTAATGATTATGTGATTATATTGGCAAAAAAATGGTGATTATGTGATTACTAGGACCCCCCCATGAGGGGCCTCATTGATAGATGTTGTCACCATTATTGCATGAACAGTACATTTTGTAGATGTGTCGTCATTTTGTGTTCCAGATGGATACCCCATATCCTTTGTTTTTCTATAATGTATTAATGGTCATTGATAAAAATCATATGTGAAATGTTTTAACATGATAAAAATAAACTTGACATTTGAATTTTCATGGTCTATTACTTTTCATCTACAAAAAATATATGACATTAATTTTGTATGTACTGATACTTATATTGAAATAAAAGTAATCATGGGAATTATTTACTGTCTTTTGTGTATGCAAATTAACTACTGTGAATTATGTAAGCTTAGGGATATGTAAGTTTATTTATAAGACATTTAAACTTGATGTTTATTGACTATTTAAATGTACATGTACATGTATTATACTCGATTGTCCTATTCTATACAAGGATTCTTACTATACAAATCCTTGTTCTATATGACTTTGGGCTGCGTTGTACTTAGATAAGATTTGTGGCCTGTAAAATTGGTAGAGTTTCTGTTTGTCCCCAGTTTTTCAATTTGTTTTTATTGAACATTTAGGAGTAAATTAGTATGTTTTAATAGTTCAATTAAATGTATGGATATATATACGAAAGATGGATTGCTAGGTTGTCTACTTAAACTGAAGAACAAAATGTTTACAAAAATATAAAATGTTATGGATCACATACATTTGTCAATGTAAAAAATATACCCACATAACGCATGTTATGTAATATATACATGTATATAGACAAAAGATATCATGTCTGAGTATTATATATTCTAAGTAACAGAAACAAGTACCTGCATACAAATGTACATATCAGATTCCACATAGATAAGGGTCTTGATGTTATGATGTATATATGTGGGTCCTTTTATAGTTTCTGCATTCTTATATTTTTAGAACACGTTTCTCTTTTTTTAAAGTTTGAAGATCTTTGGAAATAATATGAGTAATGTTTATTTTACTAACATTTTTTTTCAGAAATTCAGTATTTTATTACATCTTTAACATGTACATATATTTAAATTCTTTTACTTTTGACAGTTATCTTTTTAGCACCAAATTATTCTTGTTAGTTTACAATGTACATGTATGATATATAATTTTCTCATTTTCTCTATAATTTCTCTATTTTGTAAACCCCATTCAACTACATGTACATGTAACTGTCATAGTTTCTATCTTACATGTATGATTTTAAAGATCAAACTTTGTTACAACAAATTGCAATTTGAAGAAAATAATTATCTAGTAAGAAATTAACACACAATTGAAACAAATTACAAATGAACTATAAAAAGGTGGTTAGATCAATAAAGCATCAGACATAATTAATCTGTAGGGATCTTCTTTGTGTCATCAGCCTAATCACCTGTGGGCATTGGATTGAAGGCAATGGTCAATTAGGAATCATTCTTCTTACTACACATTGCTAAAGTATAATTGAAAGCAGATTCAGATTCAACCCTAAGATGTCACCACATAGAAGCATATATATATATACAGATGCAGGTTCAAGAAATTTGAAAAAGGGAGGGGGATAGGCCCCTCAAAGTAGACAAGGTTAAAAGAAGAACTGGTATAATTTTTAAATTTAACCTAGAAATAACTTCATAAATAAGGGAGAGCTGGAGCACCCCTCCCCCTAAAAATCTGTAACTGATATATATTTAGATTAGCAGAATAGTGTAATACATGTAATGTATGCATGAATCTTTAAATGATTTAAGAGAGAGTTTTAAGACACAATCTTAAATCATTTTTACCCATCTACATTTATAATTCATGTTTGTAAAACATTTTCTCCTCTCTAAAATGTTGCTTTTCAGGTTTTGGCTACAGTCTTCTTTACAATTGTACATGCACATTAGCTTACTTAAATGGCAACATATTTTAGCTTTGCTGTATTATACTTAAAACAGTATAACACTTGGATGAATGCTTCCATATGAATCACAGTGTTATTGTATTTGGTGTACCTAAGTTGTTTCCCCTTGACATTATTACATTCAATAAAACTATTACGGGGGTGTTTAATGACCTCGACAACCCATAAGGGTCTCGCTCTATCAGTTCAATAATTTCATGAATGAAGTACATACATTATTATATATATTTACTTTAGAACGGTGTATATTCATGTATCACTATGTTATTTGTTTTGAACTCAAATTATAATGATATGGTTAAATGTTTATGCCATTCAAGACCCTTAATTGAAGTATAATAAAATGTTCTTATTCTTCTCCTTCAGTCTATTAATTAATCAAGTTACTCAGGCACTTACATTTCTTAACTAGAGGCCTAACCATCCACAATATGAAAATTACATATGGGTACAATGTATTTTCATGAAAGTTAAACTTTAAGGGGCCCAACCCAAATTTCAGTAGCATTGGCTGCTGGCCGTGGGCCCTTGCTAATCTTTTCCCCTTGGCTGTCTCTCCTTATTTGAAATATTTTTTTAAGTGATAATCATGATAATCAGTAGTTTCATCTGATGTCAGTTAGTATTAGATGTATCCTTTCTTAAAAGTGTTATAGCCCTGAAGTTATGAGATGACTACATCAGATTTACATAGAAGTAATAAATAATTATTTATCTTTTCACTAGTTCTTAATGCGGGGTTCACACATTGCCGATTATTGCTCCCGATTGAGATCAGACAGCAATACGACACGAAAAGTGAAAAAGTCGGATTAGTATCCTCAATTATCTGGAATGTCCTATCATTGTCTGAACGCATTCGTTTTAGTTCGTAACAGATTCCTACGGATCGGGAAGGGCCCGAATAGTTCGGCAAAGCATCCCGACAGTTAGGTGCGTCCCGTAACATTCGGGGCAACTCAACCGATTTTGTCTAGTCGGATTACAATCGTGGCTATGTCGTGACAGATTCTGCTGTATCGGATCGAATTCCGAACAATGTCTTGTGTATTCTGGACGGTGTCCTGTGGAACGGGAATGATCCGGAGTAATTTTTCATAGTTGTTTTTCTGCCGATTGAGTCCAGATTGCATCCAGATCTTGTCGATTGCGAACCGTTTTTTGCAGAAACCGTTCCGAAACAGTCCCGTTATTAATACGAAATTCGTCAATGATACCCACGTCAGAGTCCCGACAATTACAGAATACAATACGACTGAGACCAGACAAAGCCGTTTACAATGCGATAGAGCGGACTATGATAGGATTACGTTCCGATAGTACTTGATCATCCCGAATATGCCGACAGTTTTCGAACGGATAACTTCCGTCAGCGTCGGTTCACTGTCCGGTCACTGTCTGATCTCAGTCGGATAACATTCGGTAGAGTCGGGACGCAGTCGTGACAGACTCGGTCGAATTTTACCTGGCGAAAAATACAAATCGGATTAGAAGCGGATTCAGAACGGTATTATCGGGACTAATTCGCGTAGAAACGGTTGAATATCGGTGCTTCCTGAATACTATCTGATTGTTGTCGTGATCAAATTATTTTTTTTACAAATTTTAATTTAAGTTTGAATTTCCATCCACGATTCACAGGATCTTGATCAGACTTTTAATAAATTTTAATCGGGAATGGTCCTATCAAGAACGGTAGTAAAAATCGTGAATGTGTGACCCCAGCTTTAAAGAGCAATCAATTTTCATAAATGGGGAATACTCACTATAATACTGTCATTATCTCGACTCATATTTTCTAGATGCAGTGTTACTTTCATATCATGTTTCATAAGTTATGGATTTTGAAGAAATCCTACATGTCTTAATTGCATCCATTTTTCTGTCATCAAATTTATACATTAGTCATGTTAGTACTGCTTTTGTATGGTACGAGGAACGGCTGGTATATCTTGTCTTTTTCTCGTCTAATGCATTGCCAATACCTGGCCTTGAAGGTATAAAACTTTGCTCAGTGCTCAGAGCACAACAATCATGCTCGAAACATGAAATCCAGCAATTTGATTGGTTGATTTTCGAGTCTGAGTACAAAAATCATGCTCGAAAGTTTTATGAACGTTTCGCTGATAAATGATTAAAACTTCTATGTAAATGGTGATACAACTGCATGTAATAAAATTGAGAAAGGAAATGGGGAATGTGTCAAAGGGACAATAGAATACATTGTTAAAAACGAGCATATATGTTGTTTTAGTTATATATATATATATGGGAAATATAATACTTTTCATCTTCTATTGTTTTCATAAGATTTGTGATGTAATACATTGTTTATGTAGTTAACTGTAGTATAATGCACATCTGTTCTACATCATATAACTGTGATAACAATCTTCAAACCCTTGAGAAACAACTTGTTAAGAAAACATACATGTATATATATATATATATAGACATTGCATCAGGGTCTAAAAGGGGATCCTAAATTTTTTCAGTTTTTTCAGTTTTAAGACTGTTTTTCTGTATTCATTTATTATTCATTTTGTCCATCAATCTCTATTCTTTGTATGTAAGTATTTCAGTATCCAAGCATTTTCTTTTCTATTTATTTTAGTACCCAGTTATTTTCTATTTTTATATATTGTTTGTCTATCTTTCTCTATTCTTAATTTTCTCATTGCATACATTTTTTTGTACCTGTAGCCAGGGGGTTTGCATGAACCCCCCATTGAAAACAAATAAGCACTGTTAAAGTCAATGTTCTGTTCCAATTGTGACTGTTCAAATCAAGTTTGAGAGTCCAAAAAACACCCCCTTGGAAATTCCTAGCTACAGGCCTGCATTGAGACAATATAATGACTACTGAAAGACAATAAGGACACTGATTATAAAGGGTTTTTGTTAAGCATCATCTGACATGTTTGACATGTATGACTAATAATACTTTGTAAGTAGCTTATATGTAAGATTATATTACAGTCATGACAATGTAAGTAATAAGAAACATTGTGTAATATACTGACAATGTGTTGATGATGGAAGTGTTTAACAACCTTGACTGGCTTTACAGCTGGCATGGTTGGTAGACAAACTGTTAACAGATTTCAACTTCTTATATATATATATATATTCCCATTGACATATTGTAAAGTCATGACCAACAACAAATTAAACCAAAGTAAATAAAGAAATAATTTTACACAACTTCATCAGCATATTAATACAAGGTTTATAAGTTTGTCATCATCACAATTTTAACATTTACATGAATCAGGCCAGATTAGAATAAAATTAAAAATGTGGGAGGGGAAGGGGGGGCGTTCAACCCACAGAACAGACACTGGATCTCCCAATGATGAAACATAAACTTATGATTTACGTCCTAAAGAATCATCTATAGCCATGTCAAGATATCTGATAAGTTTAAAAATAAAATTAAACATAATTTGAAATTTGATACATTGATTTTTCACTTGTTTAGATCTAGTTATTAAATATTCAATCATAACTCTTTGACATTTTGTATTATATAATTAATATCTGTATTAAGACAAATAAAAACTAAATTATTGATTTGAAAGTGGAGAACTAATTAGTGATTTAGCTTTTGGGTCTTTATACAAGATTAATATCAATAATATGTCATCTACATTTACAATATCTTATCAAGGCGATCTGGGTGTTCCTAAATTAGATTTCCTGTATTTTATAAAATGTTATTACTGTATGAAAATAATATTTTTTTCATCACAAATTGATGAAATTGAATAAAAAACTTGTTCCTCAATTAAATTTCCTGTATTTTTAAATTGATCAACATTGAGTCCATTCATAAAAATCTAAGATTCTAGTGGAATATACCGTAGTGTAAAACATACATGACAAACATGACGTTTGTCATGTTAAGAAAGCGACCTTTAATTTTCCATGTCAAATCTGCTAATGACATAAAAATCTTACTGAAAGAATTAATGTAAAAAATGAAGTAATAATACAAAATACATGAGCTTCCTTCCTTTACAATTAACCGTTGACCGATCTTTTCTCATTTGACATGTAATAAACTCTCTCCATCCATTACATGATAAACCACTATAGCTTACACCGTACAAGGACAGAAACTATATCGTAGAGATAATTAAAAACGATGGTAGTTATTGAATCCTTTAACAAGGATGTGAAATATGTCAGTTAGTATTAATGTTTATCAGATGACATTTTATATAAGTTTGTGTGGGACTTGATAATTTAATGGAAATATGAAATTATGTAGGTTGTATGTTAATGTGCTTTAAAAATTGCACCGAAAATTTTCAAATCGAGTAAGAATTTTAAACATGTTAAAGGGTGAATGGATTTATTTATGAACATTATGAAATACATGGTAGGTTTTTTTTTTCTTTTAAAGACAACAACAATGAGAGTACATGTATAATAATTTTTATTTTCAATATTCATGATATTATTTAGATATACATGTATTAATTTTCAGGATTTTTGTACAAAATGAATATAATTATATAGGAATATCGAGTATATATTTTTAGTATTTACTTGTTCTGAAATAAAGGAGAAGCTCAGGCTTGACTTTTTAGCCTTAAAATCAAAAGTACTGTACAACAAACTGCCTTGATGTAGTGATTGTTACTTAGTTTATAATGTACCTTGATTAAAAATTTAACATTAAACTAAAGCACCCTTTTCATCAAATGAAATTACCAGGTCACCCTTTAAAAGTTCCTAATTTAATGTTGCGTCCTCCATAAAATGTACCAATGACTTGCAGTTGCAGGGTTGCAGGGGCAGATTCAGCCATTTTAAAATTGGGGGGGGGGGGGTCAAACTATATGTCCCCTTTCAAATGCATTGATTGGCCAAAAAAAAGGGGGGTCCAACCCACCTAACCCCCTCCCCTGGATCCGCCAATAGGTTGGGTAGATAGGTAGAGGGTTTAAGAGCAGGAAAAATAGTTTAGGGTAAAAAATTGAAATAATTTTCTTGTATGGTGTTTTTTAAGTTGATAAAAATAGGCTCTTACAATTTGAATTTTACTTCTGACTGCATTAAGTAAGTTACACCAAAACTTGACTAATTCACTTGCAAATTCAAGAAAATAATGTTAAGCCAAAAATATATTAACACAAGAAGTGCTTGCTATCTACATACAGTCAAAACATTTATTTTGGTCAATGCTCGTGATCAATATAGATGTAGCCAAACATGTTCATGAAAATAGTTTATTTTTACAATAAATCAGTGATATCCATCTTTTATACATCAATTTCATCTAGTTAGTGACTAAATAGTCAAAATGCAATATCTAAGTATCTATATCTAGGTAAATGGTAGTTATAAAAAGTCCCAAAAGAAAAGAAACAGATTGAATTCAAATCAGAAATTAATCATGTTATTACTTATAATAGTCAAAATGAAATATCAAAGCATCTATATCGGTTAATGGTAGTTATAAAAAGTCCCAAAAGAAAAGAAAAGGATTGAATATACTTCAGAATTAATTAATCTTGAAAAGATGGTATTGTCAGAGACAATCAGTTGATGGTCTAGCAATATATACATTCATACAGTGGATAAAAGAGAATAATAAACATGCAATATAGCTTTTTCAATCTATCAATATTATGTCAATAGCTCTTCTCAAGGGATTTTATTGGTTTAGGGTTTATATCTTGTGTTATTATTGCTCGCTTAACCTTCAGTTAGCATGGTTAGTGATATTAAAAGTTGATACCGCACATGAATGAAAAGGCCATTTCATATGCACTTTTGGCTTATATATTATATCCCTAAAGTAGATATTTTGATGTACAACATTATGGAAGTGCACAATGCATTATAACTTGACTGACATGGGTATTAGATCATGTAGATAGATGGTTAATACAGAACTGCTATTGATCATGTTGGTCATGTTGATTGCATTACAATAGAAATTTCTTGTATTTCTACTAAGCATAAAATCGTGTTCATTTTATTATATTATACTTACGTATACAACCTTTAACTTATATTACTTTCCCATATTGATCTTAGTATATTCTCAAGACTAACATATGAATATGGACCAAAATCTTTAAAGAAAATTGATTTTATTACAAAAACTTCAAATTTTATTGATTGCATGAAAGGTCAACAAGAAACATGATGGTCAGTGGTACAAAAACATCATGACTTGATTAGTTTCTTGTTTGACTTGCTTAACATTTTTCATGACTACTAATGTGTGTGGTATTGGGTTTTTCTCATTTTGAAGGTGGGTAGTTTAAAGTTGTCTCATTGATTATGTCAGATCTCCCTATTTTATACAAACACCAAACAATTGGTTCTATTGTAAAGTATCATGACTATTAGTTAGTCATTGGGAGACACATGTGGTTTATAAACAATAATTTTAGTTTAACATGTTTAAGTGGATAAGCCTTGAAGAATCTCTATAATATGTTACCTGAAAGTTTTAAAAAAAGAAGGTTGGGAAATTGGGGTTGATTTTGGGGGTATGGTTCATGTACAGTACCAAGAAGAATGAGTGACCAAAAAGGGACAAAAAACAAGCATTTTTGTAGTTTCAAGACATTAACTTGTGTTTAAGTGAATGGATCTCTTTCAACTTTACTACTAGGTTCCATACCACAAAGAAAGGCTGGGATTGAGTTTGTGGGTTATTGTCAAACAAAGAATGTTTACAACCATTATCATTCACTTAAGAATTATTTAGTATAAATACTTTGAGCCAAATATATTTGAAATAGTTATAAATTTTTATTTCTAGGTTGAGATGCATTAAGATTTTAAGTAAAGATGTCAAACAATGACAGTTCCCAGCTGTCTTCCAGTGGTAAAATACCAATCCTAACTGCTTCCCCATTAGCTGCTCGGAAGAAGAAACAGTTTAACAGAGGAGGAAAACGACATCAATTCAGACACAGTGACTCTGACACAGATTCAGTAAGTTCGGATAATAGTACCAGGATTATGATTTAATACGCCAGATGCATGTTTCATCTATATATAATATGACTCATCAGTGATACTCAGATCAAAAAAGTTATAAAGCCAAACATGTACCAAGTTGTAGAGCATTAATAAGAACCATAAATTCCAAAAAGTTATGACAAAAACGGCTAAGTGATGTATTCCTGGGATAAGAAAATCCTTAGTTTTTCGAAAAAATTACAGTTTTGTCAACAGAAAATTCATGACCTAGATATTATGATATTTAAATGTTTGTCAGTAGGCGTGTTTTTGATGTTGTGCCATTGATCATATTTATAGGATATTTGCATTTTTCTAATTTGTTAATGGTTTCTGTTTATTTGTTCTAGATATATATGCATGAAATATTTCCCACTGGACATACATTAAAGTTAACACCAAATGAAATATTCCCTCTTATAATTTTATATAAAGATTGTGCACAGTCATGACAGTCTTACAATTAACTGCTCCATAGGTTTACATGCAAAACAGTTTATCTATAAATAAATAAAAAAATAAAAAATGCTACATAGAAAAGATCATGTATGAACTAATGTGAAATTGTGATTTAATCGAGAAAAAAAAATGCATCAAGCCACGAAGAATAAAAAGTTATGTAACCCTGAAGTCAAAACATTTTTTTTTCTACTTTCTGTTTGGTGTTTTTACTAGGCCGCACCACTTCCAGTAAACATGAAATCCTTCCACCTCTTGGATTGATATTCCCAAAAACATACAAGATATTTTTTTAATCTATATACATGTATATGTTTCAATTCAGCATAAACCTATAATCAAACAGAAAAAATTGAGTTGAAAAAAAACCTCAGAAAAAATGGACTATTTTGTTTCCCTCCATGTTTTGACATGCACCAAAAAGTGAAGTTGTAATACAAGACTGGTATCTAAACATACTGTTCCTTTGCTTTTGGGTTTTGTTTTAATGTAACAAAAGTTGGAAAAATGATCGAAAACATGGAGAGGTGTAAGTATTTGCTATACAGTTATATGTATATCATGTATAAAGAAGCATTGCAATGTTTTCATTTGTACATGCCTGTAAGATAGGGTTATAGAAAACTGATTTATCAAATGTTGTTTTTCTTTCATTTAGGAGAACAGTGATGACGACTTTTCCATTACAAGTTCACAACCTAGTCATCCTGGTCATGGTGGTGGTGTCCCTGTGGTGAAGAAGGAATTACTAGAAACAAAGTCAACAGCTTCTAAAAGTAGGAAACGGAGGAAAGCCAGACAAGATTGGGAAATAGTGGAAGGACTGAAAGATGGACAAACTTGTGATGATAAACCTGGCAATTATCAAAGTTACATGATGAAAAAAAGAAGATGGCCACTGAAAGGATGGCACAAGGTGAACAACACTTTTAAGATGGAGAACTATATTGCAGTTTTTATATTACTGTAAATTCAGAAATTATTGCGTGCATTTATTATTGCGATTTTGTCAATTTCAACTTTAATGCGATTTTAATTTTTACGATTTTGGGAAAAGTTATGCTTTATTCAGTTAAAATATTACAAAATGGGAGTTTTGATAATTGCGTTTACAACTCTTTCACATTATTCGCAATAATAAAAACCTTGCAATAATTTCTGAGTTTACAGTAATAAAGAAAGGAAATAGATTTCTAACTATAATTGATCAGCTTGAACAATTTTGCCACCCATATTGAAACTATAAAACATATAAATTCAACAGTACTATCAATCAGATTGACTATGTATTTACTTAGCAGCTTGGTCAGACTTGTAGCAAGTGTCTTAAAATTTGTGTTATATTTAAAATTCTAAGACAATAGTTCATCAATGTTCATGCATATATATATGACAAATTCAATTCCAACATGTTCCATGGAAATATATTGCCTAATACCTAGCTAGTTATTCTGCTGATTGTTAGTAGTTTACTAAAGTTACTCTGGCATCATCAAACAAAAATCATAGTCAACAGTACAAAAAGTGGTGTTAAACACTAACACAGTTACTGTTGAGTACCCTACAAATATGAGGTAATTGTAAAGTTGATAAAGAATCTCTGTTTTAATATTATCTTTACATTATTTTATTCTTCTTTTATTGTAGAGATTTTTCTTCTTGGAGAAAGGAAAGTTGTTTTATGCTAAAGCTCCAGGAGATGTAAGTTCAGACAAAAAGTTGTGACCTGTTAATGACTTATTATTTTTAAGGTACTGGTTACCGTTTTGGTTACCGTTTTTGGATCAGGTTATCGTTTTTAAAATTGAGGGAAGTATTTATCAAAGGTACCAGGCTTACAATTTTAACATGTATTAAGCCAGACACACGTTTGGTCTTCACCAGAATCATCAGTGACACTCAAAATAAAAATATTTATGAAGCAAAACAAGTCAAAGTCGAAGAGCATTCTACCTGTATATTGAGGACGCAAAATTTCAAAAGGTAGTGACAAATACGGCTAGGTAGATTCAAGAAGATGTAGTATGAGAGCCAATAATACAACTTATATAACATTCAATACTAACAGGTTATATATAATAAGTTATACAAATGAAGTTTTAGGTATTAGCTAATTATTATCTCAAGTTACTGTTTTTATAATTAAAAAAACCTAGTTAACACCCTATTTTAACTAGTTGTATAAGTTACACAAATGTAATTCCAATTATTGGCTAATTATTTTCTCAAGTTACCTTTTTTTTGCAATTGATATATAAAATGATGGCTGTGTTTCTTCTCCAAAGCTACAACTCAGAGCGTCCTGAAATTTTATATCAACCTTCAACCATCACTAATCAAACTCATGTTTACAGAATATTTATAGGGGCAGGGGTTGTGACAGTTCAAATTTTTCATTAGAACATATACATGTATGATAAATGACAAAATTTATATTGAATTTCAGATACAAAAAGGAAAATTCCATGGAGTTATTGACATTGGTTTGTCTGTGATAGCCTTCAAACGACACAGGCACAGA
Source organism: Mytilus edulis (assembly GCA_019925275.1). Taxonomy (NCBI): domain Eukaryota; kingdom Metazoa; phylum Mollusca; class Bivalvia; order Mytilida; family Mytilidae; genus Mytilus; species Mytilus edulis. The sequence continues at coordinate 64,271,522 of CM034358.1, read as the reverse complement.
ATTGATATTGATGCTGAAGATATTGTCTATCATGTTAAAGTAAGTCAAATCATCCTGTTAATTTGAATTTAAAAAATATGAACTCCAGCTTCAATTGGAAGATGTGGTATGAGTGTCAATGAGACAACTCTCCATCCAAGTCACAATTTATCAAAGTAAATCAAAAATCTGTAATATGAATTTTATTTTCCATCCATCAACAGACATGACACATTACAAGAAAAATAACTTTTTTCTACGTTTGTCTTCTAGCTCTGCAGCATTCAAAACCTTAATAAATTTTAGTTTTATAACAAAAATTAAACTTTAAAAAAAATATAAATTACAATAGGATCTAAAGAAAAAGGAGAAAAATGCAAACTGTAGTCAAGATTGAGTAAATAAACTCATCATAGATACCAGGACTAAATTTAAAATATACGCCAGACGTCTTCAAAAGGCTCATCAGTGACGCTCGAATCCAAAAAGTACTAAGTTGAAGAGCATTGAGATCCAAAATTCCTAAAAGTGTTGCCAAATACAGCTAAGGTAATCTATGCCTGAGGTAGAAAAGCCTCAGTATTTCAAAAAATTCAATTTTTTTTCAATGCATACATGACAGAAATACTAAACCTTGAAAAATTAACAATTTTATATACTTTCAATTCAGAAATTATTGCAATGTTTTTTGCAATGTTTTTATTATTGCATTATATGCTCGCTTTTTGATTTTTTTTACATGAGTCAAACAGGATTTTTCTCAATATTGCAAAAAATTTTGTCTAAAATATCAAAATCACAATAATAAAAGCACTCAATAATTTCTGAATTTTCAGTACATGTATAGGAAATATTTGCCAAAATCCCTTGTTTCCATTTATTAAATTTTCATAATTAATTTATTTTAGGTTAAAGATAACAGATCATTTGAGGAATGGATACAGAGACTAAAACATCACCGTCTATACCGACAACATGTGATAGCATTTGGAACTAAAGAATCACCCAAGCTTACTGACATTACTTCACCAACGGAAGACATTGGATTTTCTACAGGTACAATTAGTAAAAAATTAACAAGGCATATCGCCACTCAAAAACCTCTTTGAATATTGTATATCATGAAACTTTCCTGTGTGCCTGATTTAAGCTATAATTGTGGTTGGCATGTTACCAGAGCAATTTAATTCTATGCTATTTAAATTTGAAAAATTCCAAATCAACATTTCAAACACTCTCACCTATGAAATTCAATTTTCCTCAGATGAGGTACGTAGAAACGGAAAAGCCCTAGCTATTTTACTAAGCATAAGCTATGTAGTTCATGATATTAATTAATGAGGAGTTTCCCACAAAAGCAACGATAGGGCTCCATTCAGTCTTTATCGATGAGCAAAACTTGAAACAGATAGTAAGCTTTAAATGGCATTAACATGACTACATTTAAAGAGAAGACAGCAGTAAAAACCAACAAGAAAAATAAATAAAGGAAGACAGGAACCTATAACAACCATAGATTGATTTTGAGCAGACACATAAAGAATGGGGTTGAATTTAATATGTTTGTCAATATAAAAAAGAAGATGTGGTATGATTGCCAATGAGACAACTATCCACAAAAGACCAAAATGACACAGACATTAACAATTATAGGTCACCGTACAGCCTTCAACAATGAGCAAACCCTATACTGCATAGTCGGCTATAAAAGGCCCCGATAAGACAATGTACATTTGTATTTTATACATATCTCGAGAAAAGTTGCCAACTTATGCAGATATCAAATAACAAGAGGTGAAGTTTGAAAAAGTCTTACCATCTATTATAGATAAAGGAAGAGAACACAAATTAAGTGCAGATGTTATACGGCAATCAAGTTTTAAGAAAATTGATGTCCAACAAAGTCGTGTAGCTACGTGGGTGATGGACTCGGCTGGATTTGAACACTGTGATAAAGGTACGAAAAACATAATGATGGCATGAAACCCTATGAAATATTGACTTGGGAAAAGAAGGAAAAACAAAGTTTTGAGGCTACTGTAGGATTTTCAGTCAAACTAAGACAGCAAATTTCAGGAAAACAAAGAACAGGAAAACATTTGGAAAAAAATATATTTTTTTACGAAAATTGAAATGTTAATCATTTAATTTTTGAAAGCTTGACATTGTGACAAGGATAAAAATGAATACTTGAAAAAAAAATTGAGACTAAGATTCAGTTTATCCAAGTATTTATAAAAATTGAAATGAAATTGGAATTTAATTCTTTACCAGGTTTGAATGAGACCCAAACCATTCTATGTGAATTGAGAGATGATTTAGAACAACTTAGGAATATACCATTGACACCAGATTCTGTAATAGAGGTAATTAAAGTTAATTTCTTAAGCTGTGCTCACACCAACCATTTGTTCCATGTAATGAACACACTGTTATGATTGTTATCACATTTCAGTTCTTCTCAAATAAACACCCGTTTGAATTACTCAGGATTATTTATTCTTTTTTATGGTTTGAGTAACAATTTTATTTCTGTTGATGTTTGAAATCATGGTTTTAGAAAGTTTGCATATGTGCCTATAGAAAATAGGTACTTCATCACGTTTGAATTTGTTGTTTAACTCTACCATCAAAATTCGTGAAAAATTGATATCCCAGTATGTATACATGTACATGTGAAATGTTCGCATGATAAAACAAGAAGTACATGAAGTAATTCATATGTTTATTACACATTTTACATGGAATCGAATTTAAAATTTCTCAGTCAAATTCTGTGGCAGTTATGTCAACTGTTCTTCATATTTGAAGCACTTTAGAATTTCAATGGATTTTGTTATTACGTATTGAAATTACACAGGATACAGCAGTGTAGTAATTTTTTTACTATGGCTTAAAACGAACACTTCCTATGAGTATAGATATGATTAAAGCGATTTATTTTCATGAATTTTGTGAGTGGAAAAGTAACGAAAAAGTACAGTGTTGCAAAAAATGTAGCACTTGTGTCTTCTGTCCTACAATTACATCAAGAAAAATGAGTAAAAACAATTGGCGCAAAGTTTGCTGAAAATTTGCAAAATAAAGTATCTGGGAAAATAAGTTGGTTATATATACATGATATAATTAACAGTATACTAAGTTTGTGAATGAATCAGGTCACTGTACACATAGAAAAATTCATCCAACATAATCTTTTTAAAAAATATTCTAGATGCCAAAGTCACACATTTGGAATTCATGCAACATTGAGAAGAAAAAAGAGAGAATTTCAGGAACGACTAACGGATTGAGACATTCTCAAAAGGGGACAGGATTAGGAAATTGCTTCACTCTCCTTGTTAGCCATAAAATTTTCTATATTTTGTTGTTAAAGCGTCTATCTTGACTTCACACTGCTTTGAAGTTTATCTATTCATTTTCAGCTGTGCTGCAACATCCACCCATATTAGCTTTTTATTCAAATACTATATTAATTGTTTCTGTGCATGGTCTTGATGCCATGAATTTATCAATGCCCCTTTCGTCTAGTGTGTCTACTTTATTTCGGGAAGACATTTTTAAGTGAATGATTTCTAGATGATATGTAAACAAATCTTATCTTTCTTTCTTATGATCTGCCAATAAAATATATTCCTTTTTAAGGTTAAATTGGTCATGGTCACAAAAATGTGACATCACAAAAGCAGATTCATATCTACAAGACTTGCAGTCTTCACGATGAACTGTTAAATCTACAGGCCCAGAGTTCAAGTTTTTGAAATTTTTTAGTTACATTCTGTTGGCCTGTATATATGATTTTTACAGGCCCGAGAGCAATTTTACAAGCCTGGGCTGCTACTCAGTGTGAAGACTGGACTTGAGTTTTGACTAATGCAGATATGAGATCAAAAGAATCACACTGTTATAATAAAAATCATTAACCCCTTGGAAAATAGTTTTATAAAGAACAAATCTTATCAATAACAAAAGTTTAGGGAAAAAATGATCAATGTTTATAGTTTGAAGGTTACATAAGTGGTCATCCATAGTTGTCAACCATTTTCCAAAGTGTACAAAACACACTTTTTCAGACCCCCCACCCTCCCTCTAAAAGAGGGACGAAAGATACCAAAGGGACAGTCAAACTCATAAATCTAAAACAAACTGACAACGCCATGGCTAAAAATAAAAAAGACAAACAGAAAAAACATAGTACACACGACACAACATAGAAAACTAAAGAATAAACAACACGAACCCCACCAAAAACTAGGGGTGATCTCATCAACCATTTTCAGATTTCAAGACCAGAATCAATCATTCTTAATAAAAAGAGGATTCTGTCTATTATAATTGCATTTAATATCGAAATTTGCAATGAAAATAAACTGAAATATATCAGACTTGTTTTATTTTTATTTTTTTTAAAAAGCGTACAGTAAAAATGTTGATTTTTTAACCCCCTACCCCCAAGTGTACGTTTTGTACACTTTGGAAAATGGTTGACAATTATGGATGACCCCTAAGTTTAGTGCATACACACTAGTTCTAGGAGGGAGACTTCTTCTTTTACCTGTAATAATTTGAAATCTTCCCTTTTGGAACTCTTGTCTATTAGGGACTAGGGAGACTTGTAATAATTTGAAATCTTCCCTTTTGGACTTCTTGTCTATTCGGGACTAGGGAGACCTGTAATAATTTGAAATCTTCCCTTTTGGACCTCTTGTCTATTAGGGTCTAGAGAGATCAAAATATTCCTACTTAACAATCAATCACCTTATTCTCTTTTGTGTTTTTATTTGTTTTGGTAGTGTTTTCTGTGTTGATTATCACCATAGTGCAAAAACAACGAAATAATGCATATTTGCATATTAAAAAGACATAACTAATTAAAGCCTGGTAGATATCATTTAATTTTATCTGTTTGTGCTGAAATCTTAATATGCTTTGAATCTTATTTCAAAATTAACAATGAAAAAAGGTTTTCACGCATAATCCCTTCTTTATGTGAACTAAAGATCTACAACTTTGAGGCTCCAAAAGGTGGCAGGTATAATGCTTACCATTTTGATTTACTTTTTGTCCTAGAACTCTTAAAGTTACCTATGCTTTACTCTGTAGCCTCTATAATATATATCTTTTCAAAATGTGTTATTTGGTTACCTATTCTAGTCATTAAACCAATGTTACATTGTATTTTAAATGCTTTGGCTTAAAGAATTTTAAATAGATATCGGAAGATGTGGTATGAGTGCCAATGAGACAACTCTCCATCCAAATAACAATTTATAAAAGTAAACCATTATAGGTCAAGGTACAACCTTCAACACAAAGAATAAACATTGGCACATGTGTACATATGTATTGGATGTAAATGTGTAAGTTCCTCAGACAATTAATTTACAATTGTTATTTATTAAATCAAAGTGGAAGAAAGGGCAAGGTAGAATCCAATTGATGTTTAAGATCAGATCAGTAGTCTCTTGATACTTTGAAAATCAAATATAGCCAATTCATGAATTTATTATTGCTTCTTTTTTATACTGGACTTTAAAGTTACTTTTATAAATTGTTATTTAGATGGAGAGTTGTCTCATTGGCACTCATACCGTATCTTCCTATGTCTAATTAAAGACAAGGTTTATTATTCAAAATTCGAACATGTTTCAGGTAATGATGCATACAAATCCTGACATAAAATTTTTAATATGAGTCGTTCTTTTTCTTTTCTTTTGCAAGTTTTTAGCTCAAGTGAGCTTTTCTCATCACTTGGCGTCCGTCGTCGTTCGTCATCATCGTCCTGCGTTAACTTTTACAAAAATCTTCTCCTCTGAAACTACTGGGCCAAATTTAACCAAACTTGTCCACAATCATCATTGTGGTATCTAGTTTAAAAAATGTGTCTGGTGCCCCGCCAAACCAACCAAGGTGGCCGCTATGGCTAAAAATAGAACATAGGGGTAAAATGCAGTTTTTGGCTTATAAATCAAAAACCAAAGCATTTAGAGCAAATCTGACGGGGTAATATTGTTCATCAGGTCAAAATCTATCTGCCCTGAAATTTTGAGACTAATCGAAAATTTCGTTGTTGGGTTGCTGCCCCTGAAATGGTAATTTTAAGGAAATTTTGCTGTTTTTGGTTATTACCTTGAATATAATTATAGATAGAGATAAACTGTAAACAGCAATAATGTTCAGCAAAGTAAGATCTACAAATAAGTCAACATGACCAAAATGGTCAGTTGACCACTTAAGGAGTTATTGCCCTTTATAGTCAATTTTTTTACCATTTTTCGTAAATCTTAGTAATCTTTTAGAAAAATCTTCTCCTCTGAAACTACTGGGCCAAATTTAACCAAACTTGGCCATATTCATCATTGGGGTATCTAGTTTGAAAAATGTGTCCGGGGCCCCCTCCCCCAAACCAACCAACCAAGATGGCCGCCATGGCTAAAAATAGAACATAGGGGTAAAATGCAGTTTTTGGCTTATAACTCAAAAATCAAAGCATTTAGAGCAAATCTGACATGCAGTAAAATTGTTCATCAGGTCAACATTTATCTGCCCTGAAATTTTCAGATGAATTGGACATTCCGTTGTTGGGTTGCTGCCCCTGAAATGGTAATTTTAAGGAAATTTTGCTGTTTTTGGTTATTATCTTGAATATTATTATAGATAGAGATAAACTGTAAACAGCAATAATGTTTAGCAAAGTAAGATCTACAAATAAGCCAACATAACCAAAAGGGTCAATTGACCACTTTAGGAGTTATTGCCCTTTATAGTAAATTTTTTTACCATTTTTCGTACATCTTAGTAATCTTTTAGAAAAATCTTCTCCTCTGAAACTACTGGGCCAAATTTAACCAAACTTGGCCATAATCATCATTGGGGTATCTAGTTTAAAAAATGTGTCCTGTGACCCGGCAAACCAACCAAGATGGCCACCATGGCTAAAAATAGAACATAGGGGTAAAATGCAGTTTTTGACTTATAACTCAAAAACCAAAGCATTTAGAGCAAATCTGACATGTAGTAAAATTGTTGATCAGGTCACGATCTATCTGCCCTGGAATTTTCAGATGAATCGGATAATCGGTTGTTGGGTTGCTGCCCCTGAAATGGTAATTTTAAGGAAATTTTGCTGTTTTTGGTTATTATCTTGAATATTATTATAGATAGAGATAAACTGTAAACAGCAATAATGTTCAGCAAAGTAAGATCTACAAATAAGTCAACATGACCATTTGGTCAGTTGACCACTTTAGGAGTTATTGCCCTTTATAGTCAATTTTTAACCATTTTTCGTAAATCTTAGTAATCTTTTTGAAAAATCTTCTCCTCTGAAACTACTGGGCCAAAGGAGTAAGTTCGGTAAGGGCCATATTTGGCCCCAATTATAAAGTTCATAGTTACAAGGTAATACATGTTTAAAGTTGCCCTAAAGACATGTTAGAAAGTTAAACAGAACTGTTTTTGTCAAAGTTTAATTCTAACACGTTGATTTTTACATCCAAAAAAGGTCAAGATAAGGGATTTTGGTGAAATGTGACAAAATCAGCTAGATTTCAACCAAATAAAGGACCAGGAAACATAGAGCGCAGGCGTCGACAAGCTTAAGATTCAAATATGACATGTGAAATGTCTTCACAAACAATATTTTAAAAGATCTTTGTTGTCGACGTATGCGCTCTATGTTTCCTGTCCAATAATCTATGGAAATTCTACCATTTTCGTTGATATTTTCGTGAAAAATCAATATGAGTACAACTTGTGACGTCATAATGAAACGCAGAAACGTAAAATTTTCAACAAAATGGGTTATATCCTAGCTAGTCAATGTATTAGCTATAATTTATCGTGATATTGGTCGATAAATGCGAATTTTAAATTTATGCTAAAAAAGGGGGCCATTTTGGGACGTTATCGAACATACTCCTTTAACCAAACTTGGCCAAAATCATCATTGGGGTATCAAGTTAAAAAAATGTGTCGTGTAACTCGGCCAACAAACCAAGATGGCTGCCATGGCTAAAAATAGAACATGGGGGTAAAATGCAGTTTTTGGCTTATAACTCAAAAACCAAAGCATTGAGAGCAAATCTGACAGGAGGTAAAATTGTTGATCAGGTCACGATCTATCTGCCCTGGAATTTTCAGATGAATAGGATAATCGGTTGTTAGGTTGCTGCCCCTGAATTGGTAATTTTGAGGAAATTTTGCTGGTTTTTTGTTATTATCTTGAATATTATTACAGATAGAGATAAACTGTAAACAGCAATAATGTACAGCAAATTAAGAACTAAAAATAAGTCAGTATGACCAAAATAGTCAATTGACCCCCTAAGGAGTTATTGTCCTTCATAGTCAATTTTTAACAATTTTCTTAAAATTTAAAGATTTTCAATAACATTTTCCACAGAAAGTACTGTTATAGATAGAGATAATTGTAAGCAGCAAGAATGTTTAGTAAAGTAAGATCTACAAACACATCACCATCACCAAAACACAATTTTGTCATGAATCCATCTGTGTCCATTGTTTAATATTCACATAGACCAAGGTGAGCGACACAGGCTCTTTAGAGCCTCTAGTTGTACAATACCAGAATTTTTCTAAATTTATTGTACCGCTGTATTGACAACAACAACACTAAGGTAAACTGCAGCTTTTATTGTTGACATGTTTCGCCAATTAGATCGGCGTCATCAGGACAAAGTATACAAAATTAGAACCCCTGAAGTACAAAAAATAGGTATCTTGATTATGACGTCATAATTGTCCATTGTTGACGTTGCTATGGGATACTCTATATCATTATGTAATGTTGAACAGAAAATGAATCAACAATGCAAATGAAGTTACTAAATTCAGAGTTAATCTATAATTGTTCTAATTGTCTTTATCTTAAAATTAGTGTAAACTATTCTAATGGTAAGTGTATAAATAAAATGTGTTTTTAAATAAAAATAATGTGTAACATCCATGAATGTGTGTTTGTATAAAGTTTCTTCCTATTAAATTTGAACAATTTTTTTTAGGGCTCACCCCTTCCACTTTGACTGGCTTGCCTATTACAAAAAAATGTATAATAAATTTATTGTAGTAAACATTTTTTTTATGTGTGTTTCAGGAGGCTGAAAGTGAACCAAATGATTTGAAGAAGAAAAGTCGTGGACTAGGACTAAGGAGTAAACGAAAAGAGAAAAAGTCAAGTGACACCTCGCTGACCGATAATGATCTCATGAGAACCAGTTCTTCCAATCCAAACCTTGTACATTTTGAGATGAGCAGAACGAGACCCAGCAGCATGTCTGATGCACACTATACTAGTGGGAATGACTCATTTCTCAGTAGTCAAGACACTTATGTTAATGATAGCAAATTAAGAGAAACTTTTGTGATAAAGGCAGAGAAAGGTATGTTAAGTTAAGAAGGGGAAAAAATCATCTAGATCGCCATATGCTTGGGAAGTAGTTTTTGTTGTTGTTGAATTTTAAATTTAAACAAAAGACATCTAGAAAAGGGGTTGGTAAGAGGAGTTTCATTATGAGTTCCCCCCCAAAAATTACTTTGTAATTTTTTCCTATGGACTGAATTATCTGTCTTTCAAAATCTATTTTTTTTGGATGTTGCTTTTGTGACACCGAAAACGGATGGTTTCTGGATAATAACTTTAGTATAAGTAAATAGAAATCAATAAAATTTTAACATAAGTTTTATAACCACTAAAGGAAGGTTTGGGATTGATTTTGGGGGTTTTGATCCCAATAGTTAAGGAACAAGGGCCCAAAAGGGGTCAAAATAAGTATTTTTTTCTAGTTTTGAGACAATAACTTGTGTGTAAGTATATGGATCATTCTGAAATTGTACCATAGGTTTCCATTTCAAAAAAGGAAGGTTGGGATTGATTTTGGGGGTTATGGCCTAAACTGTTTCAGAATTAGGGGCCAAAAACAATACTTTTCTAATACTTTGTTTAAATTGCTTGTTTCTTGACCAATTTCAATGGAGTTTTATTCTTGAATTTTTGGGGTTCTTAAATATGCTGAATATAACTGTGTATTAAGTTTTTGGAATTTGGTCCTCATTTTTAAATTGGTTCACATGAGGTTCAAATGGTCCAAAATTAACTTTGATTTGATCAAAAATTGAATTATTGAGGTTCTTTGATATGCCAAATCTAACGATGTATTTAAATTTTTAATTTTGGGACCTGTTTTCAAATTGGTCTACATTATGGTCCAAAGGGTCCAAAATAAAACTTAGTTCAATTTTAACAAAAATTGAATTATTGGCGTTCATTGATATGCTGAATCTAAACATGTATTAAGATTTTTGGTTATGGGCCCAGTTTTCAAGTTGGTCCAAATTGGGGTCCAAAATTGATTTAAAACAAAAATTGGATGTATGGGTTTCCTAGGTATGCTAAATCTAAGGTATTTAGATTATGGGCCCTGTTATCAAATTGGTCCACATTGAGGTCAATAGGGTCCAAAATTAAAATTTGTTTTATTTCATCAAAAATTTAATTTTTTGGATTCTTTGATATGCTGAATCAATCCAGGACAATGTATTTAGATTTTGAAAATTGGACCATAATAGGTAAAAAAAAATATTTTAAGTTCATTAGACCACATTCATTCTGTGTCAGAAACCTATGCTGTGTCAACTATTTAATCACAATCAAAATTCAGAGCTGTATCAAACTTGAATGTTGTGTCCATATTTACCCCAACTGTTCAGGGTTTCACCTCTGCGATCGTATAATGCAGCGCCCTGTGGAGCATCTGGTTTCACCTACGCTAATGATCTAGACAAAGTTTTCCATTCTGTGTTAATTTTGTAGATGTATTATTATTTACTATAAAGTTTCAATTTTGAATTCATATATATTGATCATATGATGTTTTTTTTTCAGTTCATAATAATCTGAAATCTTTACTGAACATAATTGGAACAGAAAGAGATCGCCTGAAGAAAGCTGTTGTAGATAATAACAATTGGTCTGGATCATCAGCAAGCTTGAATAAACATTTAGTTGAAGTAAGTTAGTTGACAGATGGGCAAGTTTGAATAAACATCTTATTGGAATACCTTAATTGATGGTTAGGCAAGTTTGAAAAGACATTATCTTGAAGAAAGTTTAAATATGACAGTTAGGCCAGATTTTAACATAAATCATATTGGAGTGAGTTATTTGACAGTAAGGCAAGTTTTGCTTGAAAATATCTTATTGAAGTAAGTTATTTGACTTTTAGGCAAGCTAAAAATATCTTATTGAAAGTAAGTTATTTGACTTTTAGGCAAGCTAAAAATATCTTATTGAAGTTATTTGACATTTAGGCAAGCTAAAACTATCTTATTGAAGTAAGTTATTTGACATTTAGGCAAGCTAAAAATATCTTATTGAAGTAAGTTATTTGACATTTAGATTTGACATTTAGGCAAGCTAAAAATATCTTATTGAAGTAAGTTATTTGATATTTAGGCAAGCTAAAAATATCTCCTTGAAGTAAGTCATTTGACATTTAGGCAAGCTAAAAATATCTTATTGAAGTAAATAAAGCTAAAAATATCTTTTTGAAGTAAGTTTTTGGACATTTAGGCAAGCTAAACATATCTTTTTGGAGTAAGTTATTGGACACTTAGGCAAGCTAAAATATCTTATTGAAGTAAGTTATTGGACATTAGGCAAGATAGAAAATATCTTATTGAATTAAATGATTTGACATTTAGTCATATTGCAAGTTTGAGAAAAAAATCATCTTATTGAAGTATGTGTGTTTTAAGATATTCAGACAAGTTTGAATTGACACCATATTGAAGTAAGTTATATAACAGTTTAACCCAGGTTGAACATACATGTTATTGAAGTAAGTCGATTGACAGTTAAGAGGGTAGGTAAGTTTGAATAGACTCCTTCAGGGCTCGACCTTACCGCTTATCTGATTGTCAGGGACAAGTGAACACATACATCGTGCAAGTAGATTCATCATACTAACTGTCCGATGGGACTAATGACAGATATAAAATATATCAAATTCAATACTTATAAATTTGAATAGAAAAATAAGGAAATGAAGTATGCAATTACAGTTAACAGTACGGCCTTCACAAATGACAAAAACACATACCGTATAGTCAGAGAGCTATGAAAGGTATTATTATGAAAAATGGGAAACAATTAATACTGAGAAACCTAATCACCTAATTTATAACAATATAATCTACGATGAGCAAATCTGATAGAAATGAACCGATGTCAACCACTGAAAAACAGGCTTGGGACAGGAACATCAATAATGTAACAAGGTTAAAAAATTGGCCAAGTTTGAACAGACATTTTATTGAAGTTCAAAGATTGCTGTATAGTTATAGCAGAGTGTCTTGAATTATAGAATTGATAATATAAAATTGAGAATGGAAATGGGGAATGTGTCAAGGCAACAACAACCTGACCATAAAGCAGACAACAGCCGAAGGCCACCAATGGGTCTTCAATGTAGCGAGAAACTCCTGCACTCGCAGGCGTCCTTCAGCTGGCTCCTAAATCTAGCACACTGCATTTACTTGTTTGTAGTTATTATTTATTTTGATTTTATGGTAATGAAATATGTACTTCAGAATAAACTATATTAACCGTGGGCTGTTTTTGGCTCTTTTGTCGGGTTGTCTCTTTGACACATTCCTTGTTTCCTTTCTCAATTTTATTTGTACTTTTAGGCATTGAGACAGAATGCAGAATTAAGAAATAAATTATCAAAGATTCATGCTGAGTCTGCAGTTCACAGTGACACAAAGCTTGTCCCACCATCATCACCTATCTTATCACCTGTGCCAAACCTAGACAAGGTAAGATACAAAACGTGTCCCACCATCATCACCTATCTTATCACCTGTGCCAAACCTAGACAAGGTAAGACTCACCAAACTTGTCCCACCATCATCACCTATCTTATCACCTGTGCCAAACCTAGACAAGGTAAGATACAAAACGTGTCCCACCATTATCACCTATCTTATTACCTGTGCCAAACCTAGACAAGGTAAGACACAAAACTTGTCCCACCATCATCACCTATCTTATCACCTGTGCCAAACCAAGACAAGGTAAGACTCACCAATCATATCACTATCATCACCTTTCTTATCACCTGTGCCAAACCTAGACAGGGTAAGACACAAAACTTGTCCCACCATCATCACCTATCTTATCACCTGTGCCAAACCTAGACAGGGTAAGACACAATGCTTGTCCCACCATTATCACCTATCTTTACACCTGTGCCAAACCTAGACAAGGTAAGACTCACCAATCATATCACCATCATAACCTTTCTTATCACCTGTGCCAAACCTAGACAAGGTAAGACTCACCAAACTTGTCCCATCATCATTACCTATCTTATCACCTGTGCCAAACCTAGACAAGGTAAGACTCACCAAACTTGTCCCATCATCATTACCTATCTTATCACATGTGCCAAACCTAGACAAGGTAAGACTTACACATAACATTCAGGGGTGGAACCAGTTATTTTCAAAAGTCGGGTTTCAATTCATGGCCAGGATAAAAAAGGGGATGGGGTTCTTACCATATTTCCCCATTCAAAAGCATTGATTGTAAAAAAAAAAAGGGACGGGTTCTTACCTTTGGATCATTCCCCCCTTTATCTGCCCCTGATTTTTGTTATCATTTCTTCAGAACCTTAATAGCCAAATGGTGTAAGGATAATTCATCTTCATTGATCACTAAGCTTTCAACAATGGGTTGATGAGTTTGATTCAGGCACATGGCCATGGGTGTCTTCCACAATAAAAAATAATCCATTATGATATGACCTACAGTGATAGAAATGGTGTTGAATACCAGCAATCAATTACCAATCCATCATCAAACCATAAATTACCATCAACCGGTCTCAAAAAATTAAAACTAACTTTCCACCTGTCAACCTCCATTTTAACGGAACAGCCCTGACTTGGGGTAAACTTTCCAAACCAGCACTAATATTTTTCTTTTAATTTGAAGCCATATCAGAATTTCATTTTGAAAAAAAAAAAAGAAAAGCAGAAAACATCCAAATTTTAATTATGTTAATATTATTTGCATGTCATTTTAAAACACATTTAGAAAAATTTTAATTAGATTTTTAGTTAATCAATATCTAAGTCAATTCATTAAGTTTTATTTATTTATTATTTGAAGGACCACGACCATGTTTTATCACAGTCTTTATCAACAGAAAGTTGTTCAATATCAGAGTACTATGATGCTGAGGAGGGGAAAGAAACAGCCAGTGAATCATCTTCTGAGGTGTGTATGGATCAAACTCCACCAGAAAATTTATATTCAATTCCTGTTGTTTAGATATATTAGAAATAATGTAAAATGGAGGCTTTCTTAGCCATGACCCAATGATATTTACCAGTTTACAAATGTCAGTGATAAGAAAAAAAAGTTATGAAGGATTTTTAAGATAGTGGAATATTTTGTTGTGTTATAAGTTTTGTTATGTTTAATTGAGGATATTTTGGTCTGAAATTTTTGTAGCCACTTTGTGGTCAGTTATTTCTGTAGTCATTTTGATGTCTTTAATTTCTCTAGTTACTTTGTGGTATTTTATTTCTTGCCACTTTGTGTTCTGTTATTTCTCTAGCCATTTTGTCATCTATTATTTCTCTAGTTTCTTTGTGGTATTTTATTTCTTGCCACTTTGTGTTCTGTTATTTCTCTAGCCACTTTGTCTTCTATTATTTCTCTAGTTTCTTTGTGTTATTTTATTTCTTGCCACTTTGTGTTCTGTTATTTCTCTAGCCACTTTTTCATCTATTATTTCTCTAGTTTCTTTGTGGTATTTTATTTCTTGCCACTTTGTGTTCTGTTATTTTTCTAGCCACTTTGTCATCTATTATTTCTCCAGGCACTTTGTCATCTATTATTTCTCTAGCCACTTTGTCATCTATTATTTCTCTAGCCACTTTGTCATCTATTATTTCTCTATATTTCTCTAGCCACTCTAGCCACTTTGTCATCTATTATTTCTCTAGTCACTTTGTTGTTTGTTATTTCTTAAGCCAATTTGTGGTCTGTTGTTTCTGTTGCAAATTTGCTGTCTGTTATTTCTGAAGCCCCTTTGTGGTTTGTTATTTCTTTAGCCAATTTGTGGTCTTATTTCTTAAGGCAATTTGTGGTTTGTTATTTCTGTTGCCACTTTGCAGTCTATTATTTGTGTAGCCACTTTGTAATCTTTCATTTCTCAAGCCAATTTGAAGTCTGTTATTTTTCAAGCCAATTTGAAGTCTGTTATTTCTTTAATTATTTTATGGTCTGTTATTTCTCTAGTCACTTTTTGGTCTGTTATTTCTTTAGTTATTTTGTGGTGTTATTTCTTTAGTTATTTTGTGGTGTTATTTCTTTAGTTATTTTGTGTTCTGTTATTTCTATAGATAATTTTGTGGTCTGTTATTTTCTCTAACCACTTTGGTCACATTTTTCTAGGTATCTACAATTAAAATCAGTGTTTCCTGAATTTTGTTATCAGGCTTTGTGTGAATATGATTTATTGTGTAAAAGGCTTAAAGTGGGTATCATTGTTCAGCAATATCTGATAGTTCTACTTGTTATTTTTCTACACTATGTGGATTTGAATTATAAAATATATCAATCACAATTTCAATTTACAGCTTTTGTATTCGGTAAGAAAACAACCTGACATCATTTCATATCACTTAGATTTTTTTTTCAAATTATTTGAAGTTTTGAGTTATCTCAAGTTTTATTATTTTAACCCATTAATATGTAACACTCAGAAACTCCATCCTCCAAAATGTGTCCAATCTCTGAAACATGTCCATTTTATGTTACTGAACTCCAAAACATGTGTAGTTGACTCAACAGTGTCCATACTTAAAAAAAAACACCATGGCTATCAATATTAATTAGATATGTTATTTGAAAACAATTCCAGTGACAAATATTAAACAGACACATTTTGGAGGATGGATATGTTTAAGAGTGTTACAATTATTAAAATTTATTTGTTGGTGTAAATTATATTTATCCTCTCCAAACTGATGGAAAACAATGGTCTTACAACTATATACCAGAAATTTATAGACATATTATTTTAATGCTTTTGGTTCCATTACAGGTGTGAAATACTATTCCCAAATCTCTCTGCAACCTACAAATCTGTAAACTGTCTAGTCTTAAATTTCATTCCTGCATTTTTTTTCTATTTATACGAATTTCAGTGAAAACATATTGAATGCATTTATTTCATAATGAATTTCATCTCAAACACAAGTTGTGCTGAGGACATGCAAATACCTGAAGTCCATGCATGTATTTGTGCAACTGTCCATTTATAACAGAATTGTCTTTGACTAGTTCAAAAATCAATTTTGATCAGTTAATTTTGCTGGACTTATGTCCCTTGGATATACAAGACTTATGTTCCTAGGAAATAAAAATTCTTCCAAAATATGGCATTATAAGCACACTTAAGTGTACAATTCTTGAAATATTTTTATGAAATTTATTCCAAACTTAGGTTTTTAACTACAAAATCTAAGAAGTATTGGAAAATTAGTGCCAATCAAATATTTTTATAAAGGATTTATGCAATGTAAAAAATACAGATCATATGGAAATTGCATTGTTAGCGCTTTCAAGTCTGCATTTTTTGTAAAATATAAAGTCAAGATTTCATTGCATTGACAGAGTTTTGTTCCTTGGAAATATAAAAGTCTGCTTAAAATGGAATGGTTGCTTGCTGTTAGTACCATTACCCTAGCCTGTCTGCCTCCAAAGCCTTTTCAAAATAAATTGTCATATGTTTTGTCTTTCCACGTTTCTGCTAAAATTCTCACACAGTGGTTTTATTGTGTAAACACTCTTATTAACTAACAAATGACACACTGGTACAAATTATCTATCCTTTGGCAATTTTATTGCCTCTGGTGATAACTGGATGAATTATAGTATTCGATACTTAATGAAAACACTCATCATGTTTGACTCATAAACGTTATGTAGACCTCAACAACTTTAATGAAGTACACAATAATCAAACAGTTTTCTTGTTGAATAAAGTTTAAGGTATACAAAGTTTTAACTATATACCGGAAAAGAAATAGTAAATGGTTGTTGTTATTTCCCTGTTTTTGAAAGAAAGTTATACTTCGAACATAAACAAGATTGCATCACTTCCTTTTCTTCCTCTCATATTTATAATACTCCTTACTTGGGAGCACTTAATAACAAATACTAATTTGAAATAATTATGGAAAAAATAATTATCTTTAACATATACTTTAATATATTCAAGTTTTCTTAAAAAAATCAATTTTTATGTAGACCTTTTTCAAAATGACTTGTATCAGTACTAAAATATTTTATTTCTGCTGATTGTACATAATATTTAGATTATGATAAAAACTAATATGCTTAGCTCACTGTATTATAATGTGTTGAATATATATTCTTACAGAGTTCGCGAAAACGGGTTTTTACCCGCCGTGACCGATAAAGCAAGATTATTTGTCAGTCCTACAAAATTTTAGCCAGTCCTAAAAATTCTGTCAATTTTATCCTGAAATAAAAATAATAACATATTTTATCGAAAAATAATTTTATTATTATTAGTTTTATTTTTCACAGCCATGGAAAATTACAATAAAGCCTAGGACCAGTTATGTTCTTCTAATTGATCTTATTTAAAGTCATCTTCACCATCCATTGCATCATCTGAATCACTTTCTCAGTATTTGTTATCTCCATTGAAGGGTTCAATAGCCGATTGATTGCCTGGGATGGCTACATGAACAAATTTAACAGGCCACGTGTAGATCAGCACTTTGGTTTCTGTTTGTACCAGAAATTAGCAGCAGGTACATCTGATGACCGATGTAAACACGTACTGAAATTAGGTGTGGTACAACTAATTACCGATAAAAAGCACTACAACGGCCATTTTTACATCAGTCATCGGGATCGGCACTAGCCTTCAAAATACTGGTCCAAGCCTCATTTTGACCGATAGGACCGACAGGACTGACCATTTTTGCAAACTCTGTTCTTAATCTGGAATCAAGATCAGGAATAAGATAATTTCTAAATACGCTTTAAGGATGTACACCTCTGAGGAGCCAAAAATTTCTAGAATTAAACTTTTTTTCTTAAAGGGAAATCACACTATTGTTTATACGCATCGCTCTCGGCGCCTCCATAGTGTCGTAACTGTATTATGACGTCGCCGTTTTCGATTCCGCCGTAAAGGTTGCTAATTTATGAAAAAGCGAACGCTCGAAGGGATGTTCCACTAAAGCAGGAGAAATGATAATGGACATATCATATTTTTTACAACTGATATGTTGTTCTAGCGAGTTTGTAGATTGTATTAGGGTTTACCTGCGGAATACAAAATAATGGGCAAATACTGCAGAATAAAAGACAAAAAAAAAAAAGATTGAATGATGAGATGCTAAAATATAAAAAATAAAAAATATTGGAAACACAAAATAAACATTAATAAATGAATGACCCACTATCCAGACCATTATGATAAAAAGTATCTACCAATACAAAACACATAATCATCATGCATAATCTACACTAAGAACGTTGGAATTTCATAGCATATTCAATGTAACTTAGTACCCTCTCCGACCATTTTCTCGATACCGAAGTCGGTGACATATATTTTTTTTTAATTTTCTGATGTATATGTTCAATATCTAATTGAATTTTAAATTTCCAAAAATATTATGGACTCATCTTGACCTTAAGTGCAAAAATGAAAATGCTACTCGAAATGGACAAAATGTATGGCAAAAAAATAGCCGAAAGTGGTCATGAAATGGCACAACTTTGGCAGCGTATCGCCGCGATGCGGTATGTAGGGATCAGCGTATATTTTCGGGGGGGGGGGGGGGGGGTACATATAGACCAAGAGTACCAGCATGTTAGCGTATAGCTATCGGAATCTGTTACAGTAGTTTTCTGTTCAAAAGAGGGTTGTAAATAAGAACAATGAGTTTCAACTTACAGTTTTCTCATATCACATGCATGCAACGTCATAACTATTATAGTCTTCTATACTACATGTATAAATAATTCATCAAACATCTCATTTCATATAAGTATTTATCCAGCTCAGCCTGTTGGGTTTTTACAAAGCAGAGTAAAATTCATATGTTCTAGTTCTGAATATGCATTAAACTTGCCACTGGACGTAAATATGGGAAGTCCTATTTGAAATCGTTATTTATTTCACATGTGACGACAGAAATGATCTAAGTGTGACTGTCGTTCATCTTTCCCAAATGTTCCTTTGATATCTAACGCCTCTGAACCCTGAACAGTTGGGGCAAGTTTGGATACAATATTAAAGCTTGATACGGTCTAAATTTGGATTGTGATAAAGTTTTTGACATATTATAGGTTTCTGACACAAAATAAATGTGGTCAAAGGTATTAAAAATCTATTGTGCAATACTGTTCAATTGGAAATTTCGTTTTGAGATATTTCGAAAAATTTGCAAAAAAAAATAAATGAAACGCCACCCCCTCCCCTCTTGGAGTAATTACCACAAAACTCAATCCCAGCCTTCCCTGTGTGGTATGGAACCTTGTAGTACAATTTTAGATAGATCCATAACAGAAGTTATTGTAAAATAGTAATTTTAGTAAAATGCTTGGTTGTGGCCCCTAATTCCTGAACGTTTTGAGCAATTACATGTACCCCTTAAATCAATTTCAGCCTTTCATTTGTGATATGGAACCTTGTGGTACAATTTCAGAAAGATTCATTACTTTTCAATGTCATATTAGAAATTTATGAAAATCAAAAGGGTATTTACATCAACAGATATAAACAATTTATCAAAGTTGTATGAAAATTGATGAAAGCGATATTGAGTTATAATTGTCCACCTTTTTTAATGGATAACTCGGAAACGTAAAATCAAAATTTATAAAAAAAAAAAGATTTATGCCAATTGGTTAAAGCGTTTTTGGGTTAATGTCCGACATGTTGACGACGGACGGACGGACAGATGTATACCATAATACGTCTCGTAACCGGGCGTATAATAATTCAACACGTACTATACATTTGGTTTTACCAGTCTCCAACAAGAGAAATATTTAACACACACACACACACACACACACACACACACACATATATTTATGTAGAGATATACACATGTCTCACAGAGTACTGCTAAACTGTAACAAACACATTAATGGTCCGTCTGGTGAAAGAATATTCCACTCATATAGACAAATGTTTTGTGCTAATGTTCATGTAATATTTGCCACTGAAAGTTTTGCAAAAATCAAGAAAACAATGGTAAAAAAAATAATAAATAGTAATAAAAGTTCAGATGAAGGTTCGAGTTTAGATCACTCAATGTGATCACTGTCTACAGTGATAAAGGGATATGGTCGGAGACCGTGACTGAAAAAGACATCCAGTTTTTTTACTCTTTATTCTTTGGTTCTTTAAACAAAAATAGCCAACATGATATATCAGAGAGTGCTTAAATATTGGCACACCAATTCAATTATTTATTTTCAAATTAACTATCATTAATGAAAGGGAGGGTCAGAGGGGTCCTGATCCCGAAATCCCGGTCTTAAAAACATGAAATCCCGAGGTCCAGAATTTAAAAAAAAAATCCTGACATCCCGAACATCGGAAAAAGAAATCCCGGATCCCGAAATCCCGAAAAAGGTCCTGCCCCCCTCATTAATCAGTATTGGCAAAAATAGGTGCATTTACCACAATGAAAGATAAATGTGATAAAAGAATTTACTTTTTAAATTGTTATTTGTATGGAGAGTTGTCTCATTGGCACTCACACCACATCTTCCTATATCTATTCAAACAAAAAGAGGTGCACCAACAGAAAATAGAAACCACATTCTTACTCTTAATTTCATCGGATCTCAAAATTTAAACTCTTACCAGAATTTTTACTCTGTCTAACAGTATAACTCGAGATCTAAGTGTAACTCGAGCTTAAACTAGAAATCTTACTTGAAAAAATATTCGAAATCAAAATAAAACTGGAACTCGAACTTAATTTGTGTCGATTATGGAGCGTTGTGTAATAACAGAAATGTTAGCCAATTTTAAATTTCTTCTGAAAACGGTGTCATTGAGGGCTTTTTTTTTTTAAAGTGCCGAGTTTGTGGCTTTTTAAACACGGCATTTCGGGTTTAATCTTCCCGGTGCAATGGACAAGTTAGTGAATTTATTCTGTTTCTAGTCTAAATGGAACGTGTTACTTTTCAGCCCAGATACCCTCAATCTTCCGAAGTAGAAGATTCTAAATCTGCAAGCCGTAAATTAGTTCTTTTTAATACGACATGAGGCACACATTAGTTTTTCCTATACAACAAATGCAATTAAAAAATTTAGATGACTCCAACTTTGACAATTACTTTTTAATAAACTGTTACTGTATGTTTAATAATGAATAATCAAAATACCTTAAAGGGAAACTTCGCAAAAAAATCAAAAATTGATATTATGTTCATTCTGTATAAAAATGTTCAAATTCATAGATATTAAAGTTTTATTCCGCTAGATAAGCGATCACCATCGATTTTAAATTTAGAGTATCAATTCTCCGAGATCCGCCATCTTGTCTTCTTTCCCGATGAATAAAAACGATATGTCTATAAACCACAAAGAAACAAAACTACAGTAACCGATGTAGTCGTAATTGCGTGTCGATATCTTGTCAATCGTACGGTTGTTTAATACGGCTAACTAACTTGATACGGAAAATATTCTTACTTTTTTTAAATTACCATGGTCTGTTGTTTTTAAACTGTTGATATTGGAATTAGGTGAAAAGTCAAAGTTGAAATCATAAATAAGTGTTCCGTGAAAATTGTTTTCGAAAATCTAATTTGTTCATAATTCTTTAAAGTAATAAACTTTTTTCAAATATATTTTGATCTTCCCTTATCTGATCACCAGCATGGCTAAAGGTATTACTTCCAAAGGTATTGTGAGGGGTGTGAGGTGACACGTCCAGGTATTCAAGCGATTTCCTGTCGGGCTTGCAAGTTCATGCATCGTTTCACTTCTGCAGGTATTGATCAGTGTACACGGCTGATAACTTATAACTTATAACTTTCCATTTTGAACTATCAGATGTATAATATACAACTCTGTCTTACTTGTCATTACTAAACTCATACGCTTGTTTATAAATAACATTTCTGGTGTAAAGAATATAATTCATAATATATAAATAATACCCAAAAAATAAGATTTGATGAAATTAAAATCTATTTAAATATTTTTTCCAAGGGTGAATTTTGGAAAATGTAATATATAGTCATTGTCAATAGTGAAGGACAGATTGGAACAGACCAGAAATATTGATTTAAAAAAATGTACGCACTTGCCGACGATTCGTTTATACGACTGGATATAAAGTTACGGAACTATAGCGCAATTTAAAATATATACGTGTATACATTGAACATAAGAAAAAAAACATATATTTTGAATAAATAGGGGTAAAAGTGTTGTAAATAGACTAGCCAACGTATGCCAACAGTATGTAATCATCGAATGTCGATAGACTACAGTTGTATACCAAAAGAAGAAGAGAACCAATTTGATTTAAATACAGGTCGATGTATAACTTTTGCTTTGGTTCATTGAAGCTGTGGACCTAGGAAAATCACAGATTTATATTTCAATAAGATTGTTCTCAAACAAAGGAAGGAATTCGTCATCACAATTGTTATATATGCCACTGGACGAACACTAATTATCCCAGGGGATGTGAATATTTTGCTGGGAAACTTTTGAGTATCAAAGTTTCAAATTAATTTCGGGATTTATTTTCTTTCTTGGTATTCAATAACCGAAAAAAGAATAAATTACTTGTTCGCTAAATAGGGATATTCTTGTCAGATAAAAGAATTTTAGTTATATTTAAAAAATAGGGAAATATGACATTAAATTGGTTCTGTCTTTTTTTAAACATCGTTAAAACGATGTGTGTCTAAGGTGAACGCCACAAGAACCCTGTAATACTAGTACGAGAGTATAGCATGTAAACATTCCTTCTCAATAATATGGTTGTATTGGAAAACTTTTCATACAGATTGACAACTCATTGTCCGATATGCATGTAATATTTGCCACATGACGCCCATAGTTCTTTCTACCATCATCACCTTATTCCTTGATATTGCTGTAAACATCGATGGTTCACACCCAAACAAAATGGGAGTAATGAACCTTCAGAGCTTCTCCGTGTTATACACTTGTGAAATATATAGACGAAATTTCTGTATTGAAATGAATCTACATCTCACAAACAGGATTTTCAAATAACGATTTTGAGTAATCACCTTACAAACCAATATAAACGTATGGCAAGATATAACCATGAAGGAATTTAGTTTTTGTCAGAACTCATCACTATATATAAAACGTATACGTATATATATGCATACAGTTTCAAATATCAAGAACAAGCGTTCGATGTCGATAGTCTGTTCTCTAACTGTTCAGAGTTAGACATGTCACTTGTTCATTCTTGGAAGCCTTCATATTCCCCGTCTAACGATGGGAACTCTTTCTGATTGTGTTGACTATAAATGCTTGTATGGTAATTCTGTCGTTTATCTGTACAAGCGGTTGCATTTCCTCTCCTTTCCCAACAAACAAACGAACGAAACGCAACTAGTCTGATTTCTCTGGAGCTCATCCTCAATGGCTCTTATACGTCAGGAAACTTACATGTATACTAATAATGATTGTTTCATGAACAACGATGTATGAACGAACTATTATAAATTCGTCAATATCTGTAATGCATGACTAAAGTATAACTTTTATTACAACTACTGTATTACTTATTTGGATTAATGACGGCTATCATGTTCAACATTGCACAACTATTATCATAGAATTTAAAAAAAAATCCTCAAAAATCCTCAAAAGATATAATGCCTTAGCTTAGATAATTAGTATTCTTTTCACAAAAAGTTCGTGTAAATGATTGTCAAATGAATTTAATTATGTAAGAATAAAATGTTAAAAAGAAACTAAAAAAAAATTATGCATGTTGTATGTTGTATTTTTTTGTCAATTAAAAACTTTAAAATTGCAATAGTTTTATTAGCATTTAAACACAGCCAGATTTGAATACAAGTTAAGAAATTCCGGTAAAGTCAATGATATCAAACAGATGTACAATGGTATATCAAATTGGGTAATATTGCATTTAGTTTTTATTAAAGATTAAAACTACTATTTTTTGCTTCATATTTGAATCTTTACGCCAATGCCGCTAAGAAAGTAATCAAAAATTGTTTCCTTTTATTTTTATACACTTTCGGAATTACGAATCTGAATTTTATTTTCAATTAATTTACACAATTTAATTATTGTATCTTTATTCTCATCGTGTATTTAATCTAAGTGTATTAACATCATGACAGCATATACTCTAATCCTTTCTATTTATCCTTTCCAAATAACAACATTTATACCTGTGTACGCTTGAACTCACACCTGCGGCTAAATAGCTACAAGGTAAACGAATTGACCTCAAGCCGAGAAATATACAGTGACCTTTACAAAATAATATACACACTCTGCTCACACATTAGTTGCATTGAAATGATTATCAAAACAATAACGGTAAATAGAACTGAAATATTTTCAGTTCAATATCAGTAAAAATGTTCAATAAATATTTTATGAAAAAAATCTCAACAATAATTAATTAAATTTATTCAAAAACATTTACTAGAGATAATTTTATAGGAGTTTAATTCAATCAATACAAAACGGTATATATATGCATATTCACTTTCGTTCATTCTTATATTGTGGTTTATAACTTCGACCATTCGTCAGCTGTGCGCTTTTAATTACGTATATTGTCGATAAGCTATAAGAGTTAAACAGATTTTATTTTTTCCCAGAATTCAATAAATCGGGCTAATACGTCACGACCCACTCGAGAATTCAACCAAAAAAGTTACAAATACTTGATTTTCTCCGTTATTAGAAGGAATATAAATTTAAAACTTTGCAAATGTGTTTTTTATGTTAAGATGAACATAATTAGATGATAAGTAAAAAATCGCGGAATTTCCCTTTAAAAAAAATATTATTATATAAAAAAAATATATATATTTAATTTTAACCCAATAGTTCCAAGCATTGCAAGAAGTGCTGCTATGCTAGCAACGTCGTTCTATAACGTTAAGAGAAAAAGTTAGAATTCCCGCCATAAATTGATAATATGATTATTTCCACTGTAGCGGATTTAAAACATCGGTGACCCCCCTTTTTTATTAATGCTTTTAAAATCTCCCCTGAAGCTGCAACTAATGCAGAAGTTTGAAGGAAAAAACATTAGTAGATTTTTTTTATTTAAAAAAAAATCTATAATAAACGGCAATTAAAAATGGCGGGAAATGTAAAAAGGCCTTAAAAAATAAGGAAACTGAGAAAAATAAATGTGTATAAGATAAAAGTTACAATTGACTGTTTTAGTTAAACCAGTTAAACATCGTTTTTCCATAATTTTGCCTTCTTTTAGCATTTTTGAGCGCTATTTCTATATTACGGTATAACGCAATTCTTTACTTTTTGATGACGTCATGTCTCGAAAGCAACATCGGTGACCCCAATTTTTTTTTCGCTCTAAAATATTGAAATAAGTATGATCTGTCTAAATGCAAAATTTCAATGAATTGTTATTAGTAGTTTAAATAGTGTGATTTCCCTTTAAGCTGATTTTTGGGTTTATAAGACTGTAACAAAATGATTGGTGAAGAAAAAATCATATGGTGGTGCACTTCTTTTTTTGCTACAGCCCTTTGAAAATGCCCTATTTTGATGATTTTCCCATTTTTCATCGATTTTTACCTATTTTTGGGCTATTATCGTGTAAAAAATCACAGTTCCACAATTAAACTTTTTTTCATACTCTCCATAAAGATGCAGTGGACCAATCTGAATAAATTTTACTTAAAAAAACTATAGGTAGGTGTTAATATAAGAAAGTTTTATCATATTTTGACGCTTTTTTGTGTAAAATTTACCATGCTGTCAATTTTGTATTTTTGTGATTTTTCTCAGTTTTAAGAACAAAATGCATATTATTTCAACTTTTTTTGTTATAAACGATTGAAAAAATACATAGCTAAGAAATTTGAAAAGACCAAAATGATATGGGATGCACATGATTCTTGTAAAACCATTTTTTGTATCCCTAACCCGTTTTCTCAAAATTTTGGCTAAAAATACTGACTTGATTGGTCGTTAAATTTGAAAAGTGGATTACTCAAAAACCATTCTTTGTAAATACATAATTTTTTCACAGAGTTATGTTAGATTATAATATTTTTGAAATTCATTGTTATTTTCCACTTGTATCACATGTTTTAGGGATAATTCAAGAACGAGATTTCAACGAGACTGAACGAGACTGAAAAGTCAGAGGAATACATCCTTAAATACATGTTCAACTATTATCCTTCAGCTGGACCTGGCCTTGCAATAATGAATTATGTTTTTAGGAAGTGAGGCTCAAAATTGTTAAATTATTTAGACCATTAGACCACAGTCTGCATAAATTGATAATAGTCTATAGAAAATTTGTTATTGGTTGATAATTTGAATTCTTGGTTCACCTGTCCTGTATCTACAAAATCCCGAAGTTGGTATCCCAGGATTGATAACAAATTCAGAGTACTTTCCTACAAATGTAATACTGCTTTAATATCTACCTGTGTCAGACAAGACAATGTATCAGACAAGACAAAATATTCATGGGTCCCTTATTTATTAAATAGATCAATGTAGATAGTGTACATAATTTTCCATATCCATTCCTATATCATCTGGAGGCGTATGCTGAGGTTCTGGAATAGGTTTGAGGGATGATATTGAGACTAAAACACAAAAGTAAACTGTCGTACATCCTTATCTTACATTTTTAATGCAAAATTTTTTTTCATTATCACAAATAAATTAAATTCAAAATGATAAATGATTTTACCTTTAAACTATTAAATATTTTTACAAAAATATTGAACTTTAGGTAGCCTTTTCAAAAAGACATATCAGTATACTTATAATCATCTTTGCTTCTCAAGTATTTTTTTAGTGTGTATTGTTCCCTATTGTAAATATATAACATCATATGCATAGCTGATTTAGAATTGGGCTCATATTTAGTAAGATATGAATATGTAATTTGATATAATTTCTAAAATGAAATACTTAAATGGTTTTATATTTTGTAGCAATCCGATGAAGATGAGATTTCAAGTGAAGAGAATGACACAGATTATACTGCTGTTCATAGTGGTAGATATATACATAAATATACACACATACACATACACACACACACATACATATGTACATATTATACTGCTGTTCATAGTGGTATATATATATACATAAATATACATAATTGCTCTAAACAGCAGCACAATAATGTCAAATTTGTTCTTCCCTCGCAAGGATTCGAACTCGTGCTGTTGGGATATCTAGACCACTCAGCCAACTAGACTTAACATAAATATACATATACACATATGCATACACATGTACATATATACATACAGATACATATACACATATGCATACACATGTACATATATACATACAGATACATATACACATATGCATACACATGTACATATATACATACAGATACATACAAAAATACACATGTATATATACGTACAGATATGCACATACATTTGTGTCTAATCAGGCGGATGACCTTTATTCAAAATTTAAACATAAACTGGGTTTGTTATATATAATAAGATACACTTTGATTTTTGACTAAGCTTTAACAGGTAATCTTTTGTATCAATGAAGGGCAGGATATCTTGGATATCTTCCAGAAGTGGGTTTTATTCTGATAGTTAGAAAAAAAGTCCTATTATGCAGGAACCACACATAAATAGCATCCAAAAATGCACAGATGAATAGGATAAAGAATGAATATTTTACGCTGAACATAAAATTTGAAAAAAAGCTGTTTGTTTGCTATTTTACATATATACAGAAATCAGGGTGAATTATAAGCATCAGAGAGGAAACTTGGGAAATATAAATTCAAAATACAGGATAATAATATTTTACCGCCTGTATCTAAATAGAGAGAAAAATACTTTATTTTTCATACATTTCAGTATCAGAAGACCAGTTATCAGATTCATTTGAGACCGGGAGGAGATCAAAGTTACCTGTTCCTAAACCAGACACTGGTGATATAAGTCTATGGAATCTCTTGTATAAAAACATTGGAAAAGATCTGTCCAAAATCTCCATGCCAATTACATTGAACGAACCACTCAGCATGCTACAGGTAGGTAGATATAAAAACATTGAAAAAAGATCTGTCCAAAATCTCCATGCCAATTACATTGAAATAACCACTTAGTATGCTACAGGTAGGTAGATATAAAAACATTGAAAAAAGATCTGTCCAAAATCTCCATGCCAATTACATTGAATGAACCACTTAGTATGCTACAGGTAGGTAGATATAAAAACATTGAAAAAAGATCTGTCCAAAATCTCCATGCCAATTACATTGAATGAACCACTTAGTATGCTACAGGTAGGTAGATATAAAAACATTGAAAAAAGATCTGTCCAAAATCTCCATGCCAATTACATTGAACGAACCACTCAGTATGCTACAGGTAGGTAGATATAAAAACATTGGAAAAAGATCTGTCCAAAATCTCCATGCCAATTACATTGAACGAACCACTTTGTATGTTACAGGTAGGAACATAAAAACAATACATTTCGTTAACATGTAAAGTAAAATATGATAGCTTACACTGATGAGTGATTGATTTTCATCTTTCCAGATTTGTTATCTTTACAGATAACATCTATCAAAATAGAGCGGAAATGCATTTGGATAGCTATTACGATTGCATAACAAAGTATTGGGTTTTAAGATTTCTATATTTAGATATTTTAAAAATACTTGCATAATCACTTTTATATACCATTTTGAGTCTGAAAATAAGTTTGTAAATATGCATTTTTACTTTAAAATTTCAGAGGTTATGTGAAGAACTTGAATACAATGAGTTAATAGAAAAAGCTGTTGGATTAGAAGATCCTTATGAACGAATGGTAGGTTTTTATTTTATCTAAAATTAATTCTCAAATTAATAACATCTTAAATCTTCCTTAAAGATTAAAAAGAAAATTCAATGCATGGTAAGAAATTACAAATGTAAATATTTTACAAAAGAATTCTGCACCACCAAAAATAATGGAAAAGAAAAAGATAAGGTGTAATAGTTCATGATGAAAATCTCTACATGCTGAAAATTCTAGAAATTATCATGCTAATTAGGCTAAAAAAGAAATGGGGATACAGCACAAAGGGTATTAAGTTTTCATGGATTGAGGAAAACTTGCAGTATATATATTTGAATTCTTTCCTTGTTTTGCCAATCTCTTAGGGCCTTAAATGCCAACCGACATGAAGAGGGTAGGTTAGGTGAGTTTGCCAATCTCTGAATACAAAGCCTATAGAAAATAAGTATCTCGTTGAACATTTGAATTAGTGGATCAACTATATCCACGAAACCCACGAACATTGTTATCTAACGAATAATAATGAATCCACAGTAATAACTATGTACGTTGGAACAATATTGAAGTTGATCTCCTAGAAATACATGCTATTTTCTTTACCCAGTCAGTTATCTTATAAAATGTGAAACCTAGTTGGAATCCCCTTGAATTACAAATACATAATTATGCAAGCATACATGTATGAATAAGTAAAATATCATAATTTAATTGAGATGTAAGACAAATCTAAAATGTAATGAAATGGGTGTTATTCCGTCAGGGTGCACACAAATGATGATTTAATAGACTTTAATTTGGTTGAAATGATTTAATATTCATTTACAGATCCATGTAGCTGCATTTGCTGTCAGTAGTTATGCAAGTACAGGGTACAGAGCTGGGCACAAACCTTTCAACCCACTGCTGGGAGAGACGTACGAATGTGATAGGCCAGACAAAGGATGGAGATTTGTGGCAGAACAGGTACAAATATGAACTTTTAAGGTGGTACCTAACACTACAGGGAGATAACTCTGTAAAATCAGCAGAATGTTTTAATGACGTTGTGTTCATAAGGGAATATCAAGCTTCTCAATGATTAAAATAAGTGTTTGTCAAACTGCTATATAACCAGTGTAATTTTTCTGATTAAACAGTTGGTTCAGATTTTTTGAAATTTTTATATTTTTGTCAAAGGGTCAAAGTAAATAATTTGTCAAAATATTAAGAAAATTAAACTAGCCAAATTAAATTTAGTTAAAGTGTTAGGTACCACTTAAATCCACTACTGTGCAATTGTAAATTTGTGCAGAAGGTTAAAAAAAAATCTTAAAAAATAAAAAAAACTTTTAGACATATTTCAAAAAATAAATTTGGGAACTGATGCTAATTCGGAATTAATAGAAAGAAAGATTGAACAGTGACAGTCAGTAAATAAAAATCAACAAATGAATGAAACGTAAAAAGAGTTACACAAATTACCAAAAATACTGGACAGTACAACAAAATAAAAAAATAATATAAACAATATAAATACATGTAGATTTACAGAAATTTGGGTCTAACTGAATTTTCTTGAATTTCAGGTTAGCCACCATCCTCCAATATCAGCTTGTTACTGTGATTCTAAAAACTTTATATTTTGGCAAGGTGAGTTGTAATATCAGAGTAGCTAACACTAACAATACACTGAACTTCTAAAATACCAGTTTTTGTCATACAAGCAACGTTTTGCAGAGACTTTTATGATGGGAGCTACGCTTTGAAATATCGTCTTCATTTTTTCATTATTTGTCTTAATTTATGCACTTTTCAAAGAAAATTAAATTTTGTTTGCAGTTAACATTAATGACCACATTCTTAGACCATTTTTTTACTTTTTAAATATCAATAAATTTGTCTTTTTTGGTATACAATCTTATATTTATAGAATATTTGAATCTAGACAAGAATTTTAAAGAAACTTAGATTAAAAAAACAAAACAATGTTTACATGTAGTTTAGCCACTAAAGTAATTTTATAATTTTCAGAAACTCGAATAAAGACAAGATTTTGGGGAAAATCTATGGAAATACAACCTGTAGGCATTGTCAATCTAGTTCTTCCAAAGTAAGTTTTTATTTTTGTGTTGGAATATTGATATATTATCTGTATGCGTGAATTTTTATCTAAACTGTCTATAATGACAACACATCCTGCAATACTTGGATTTTATTGGTCCTATAATTAAGATACTGTAAACCAACTTATTTTTGCAGATACTTTATTTCGCATTTTACCCTTTCTAGACCACTTCGCGGGTATTTAATTTCGCAATTTTCTTATTTATTTGATGAAGTTTAATAAGGAATAATGGAAGTTTTACATATTTGCGAAGATTTAAATTCACGTTTTTTTTTCTTCACGCGAAAATAAGCTGGTTTACAGTACTATATTTTGTTTAACGTTTAGATACTCATTGATAGAGTAAAGAACTTTTGAACAAAAGGAAAGAATTTATCTTTTAAGTGGAACACTACAGGGAGATAATTCTGCAAGAATCAGCCAAACATTTTTATCACATTCTATTGTTAAGGGGAACACATAGGGGTTGGAATGTTCAACCATTTTACATTTTGAACTATCTGATGTACATAGTATTCAAAAACCGTGAAATACAAGTTGTTTTTGCTTGGTGTTCCTAATTGAAAGGACAAACAAAGAAGAAGAAGTAAACTTCTCAATGATCAAAATTAGTGCTTGTCAAACTATACATCCAATGAAACTTTTCAATAAAATAGGTGGCTAAAAAATTTGGAAATTTTTATATTTTTTGTCAAAGGCTCAAATAATTTGTATGATACTAGTAGATTTACAGAAATTTTAGTTTAATTTTCTTTATTTGCAGGTTAGCCACCATCCCCCAATATCAGCTTGTTACTGTGATTTTATGAAAGCAAAACGATCCAAATTGATTTTAATCAATATCTTCTTATTCAAATATGATGTCATTATATCGAATTGTAACCAAAACCTTGTTCTAATTAGCACAAAAATATGTTTGACCCATACACACAAACAAGTCAGATACTGATTGGCAAAAGTTCTTTTTAAAAGTTGCACACATTTGTTTTAACAATAATCATAAAAAAGAAATTACATTTTATACTGATTCTTTCAGTACTAATTTTGAATTTATATTTCAGGTGGAATGAGCATTATAGATGGAACAAAGTTACCACATGTGTTCATAACTTACTAGGGGGTCAACGATGGGTCGATCATTACGGAGAGGTCAATATTACCTGTGGAGATATCACTTGTAAACTTACATTTAAAAAGGTGAGTAGAGATTGAATGGAGCACTGTTAATTCAGAAATTACAGCAAGTTCAACATGACAGACCAAAATGTTTATTTGTTTATTGCAATTACAGAAAAAGCTGCTTACATATAGATGTGTCAGATTTCAGAATGCGAATTCTTATTATTGCAATATTGACACAATTACAATATTTGCAATATTGCTGAAATTAGATTAATACAAAGACCTAAATTTGGCTCTTAAAAGTGGACTTTCTAAAATATGAGCAATATATATATATATGTATTTTTAGATAAGACATTATTTGATAGTGATGACTGCGTAAAATGCAATCAAGACCATTATATATGAAATCAGCTTGAAAACTATCGTTCTAAACAAGTTGCACAATAATTTACTGATAAATAGACTTAGATTTTGGCAGTAGACAGTGCACTATCACATTGACAGCAGCAATTACAATGGAGACACAGGGTTCATAGGAAAATTTTTACTATTTTTACTGCCGTTTAATATAACTTGTGGGTTAGTAAAGCAGAGAGAGGTTTTTCTTATACATTGTTGTATTTAATGTTACAGTGCTAACCTTTTTCTGTTTTATTTGTAGGCTAGCAGCTGGTCCTCAAAACGACATGAGATCCATGGTCATATTAACAATCCTGAAGGGAAGGTTGTCCATCATCTATCAGGGAAGTGGAATGAAGCTTTATACTGTGGTACTCATCATGGTGGCAATCATCATCAGGCCACCAGTAAATTAGTATGGAGACCAGGTAAGTCAGGGAGACATGGGTAAAGGGTGATCCATGGGCAGGTACTACTAAATTAGTATAGAGATATGATAAGTAGGAATGTCAAGGATAAAGAGTATATTGTTGCTATTTAAGGTCAATCATCAATATATATTTCCTTAAATAGAATTTTCTTATACTTTGTCAAAATGGAGGTTTTACTATACATTTTCCAAATATATGATAAAAGGATGGGTCATCTTTCTGTATTTCAAGCTACTAGAAGTGCAAAATTGGCCATACTGCAGATTATACATACAATGTTTTTTTTTCAAAAATAAATTATAAGTATGGGTCATCATTCTACATTTCAAGCTACTAGAAGTGCAAAATTGGCCAAGTTTGCATAGATTATTCATGAAAGTAACACTTTTTTGTGACTAAAAAGAAATCTATGAGATAGAATTTTGAAATAAAATATGATATAATTTGTTTAAAGAAAATGAAGATAAAAATGGTGTAACATTTTACTTGGTACAAGTGAAAAATAGATGGTAATATTCCTTTATAAAAAAAAAATACTATAATAGTTATCTCCCCTTATATGGCAAAGTTGAAAAATTGAATCCAACAAATGCAAGTATTTGGTATTTCTTAAAACAGTCTAAATATTGCAATGATTGCTGATTCTTGGACTTCATTAAAATAATATCTGATGTATTATCTGTATTCTTAAACAGGTGCAATGCCAGATGATTATGAGCTGTATTATGGCTTTACCAGATTTGCAATAGAATTAAATGAGTTGGATCCTGATGATGCTAAGACACTGCCACCTACAGATACAAGGTTTAGACATGATCAAAGGTAAACAGTATAATATATATACAAGAGAGTTAATTGGTGGACCCACCAATTTTTTGGGCCGGAAATATGGAGGTTTTTGGTCACAATAAAAAAAAGTATAAAGTATTATATAAACAATCTGTATATTGAGTTGACTTTAATCCTTAATTGCCAGAACTGGTACAATCCAATTACTCATTGACTAATTGTACATGTATCAGTCAGGTATTTGGTCAGGTTCATTGAAATATAAGCAACTATAGACAACCATACCATTTAAACAATTTAGTACATTGATTTGTACACCATACAGTCTTTTCACAATGAGCAAAACTGTTTCCGTAAAGCAAGCCGAAAAAAAAATCAGACACAAAAATGAGAGACAATTTATTACATTGATCTGTACACCATATAGTATTTTAACAATGACCAACACCCAAACATTATAGCTAGGCCATAAAAACACTAGACAAAATAAATCAGAGACAATTTATTGCATTGAGCTGTACACCATATGGACTTTAACAATGAGCAAAACTAATACTGTACAGCAATAAAGTCATAAAACTACAACAAAAAAATAGTCTGATAGTTTAATATGTGGTTCTTTTGTTGAGACAAACTTTCTTTAACAGTCATATTCATTGTTTTACGGGAAATATTCTGTGACTTTTTGTCCTATTTAACCTATGAAAATTTCATTTGTGACTTTTTGTCCTATTGGAATAAAATTGTCAATTGTGACTTTTTGTCCTGTGACTTTTGTCCTGTGACTTTCTGTCCGTTTACCGTATCTTAGATATTGACTCTAAAGCAAACTTTTTAAAATTAGTCACTCAAATGTGAAATGTAGGTCAAGATTATCTTATTTTTATCTGGACCCCTTGGTTATTCAAGATGCATCTATGAATCAAATCTCAAGAACTATGACTTATACTTGCACAGATAGATGGACTTTATCTCTGTGACGGACAGATAAAACACTTTATCCCTTACTGAACTTCGTTTGACAAAAAATATAAAAATCTTAAAGCAATAAAATGTCAAATTATTCATCCCAGTAAAGGTTGAGAAATCCTAGACAGAATATTTTCATTTCTATTCGGTTTGGTGAATTTTAAAAGTATCAACAAACAGTCATAAAATTAGGAATGTAGCTTTGTATGATATTTATCCATGAATTCTGCTCAAACTAAGTATACCAGTTATGAGAAAATTTGATCATCGTTGAATGCCTCATGGTGACTTGAAGATGAAGGACAACAATAAAAACGTTCCATGACTGCATATTTGGGTTTTACCACATATTGATATTAATATTGTCTCGTGTACATTTGCTCCAGATCCCTTCATATTTTCTTTGGGTATACAACAGACTAAAAAACTGCTATATACTACAACTAAAAATCAAAAAGCTTCAGACAGTATAACAAAGTATTCTCTTCGTAACAACTGACAAATCCTTGACAAATTGTTCTCAATGTAATCTGTTTGGTTGTTCTGTAAAATTGCAGAGTATTAACAAAAACTGAGTGGATATTTGAGAGGTTTGAAAATCAATTTCAGTGACTGAAACATGTTGCCTATAAAAACTCCCGAGACCGTTTACGTTGAAAGTAAAGATATCTTGAAACCAGTACTGGTATAGATAATAATCAATATAAAAATAAAATAACTATTTTGAGAAAAAACGAAATAGATAAATCATGTCCCATGTTCTGACAAAGAGTTGTTGTAAGTCCTTGTTAGAACTTGGTACAGTGTTTACATTTCTAAAAATAACCTGGTTTGGGAAATCCCCAAATACGGGTCACGCATTCTGTGCATAATAAAACAATGAACATTTATTGTTATAAATTTTTGGCCTCTTCTTCTTTTATAAAAATTAATAAAAAAAAGTATTTATTTCAATTACTTAAAATCTTTAATTTTCATATACCGCGTAAAAAAAATATAGATTGGCAGAAACGCATGTAACAATCTCAAACCAGTATCATATGATGGACCTGCTTATTGCCGGCCCATAATAATTAAATGAATTAGACCCTGATGAAGCTAAGACACTGCCACATACAGACACAAGTTCCACAGCTACATAGATAACAAAGATGTTATTGCCAGTAAAATATTTGAACTACTTGGGATAGATCAATGATATTTATAAATACTTCATATTCTTCCTGTTTACATTAAAAGAAACTTTGAATAACATTAGTTCTCAGTCCTTTATATTTGAATATTTGATAATTCTATGAATAAAATTCTATATTATATTGTATTCATTTATAATTTTAGACTATTAGAGGAAGGAAAGATTCATGATGCTGAGAATGAGAAGACAAGGTTAGAACATTTACAGAGAGAAAGAAGGAAGAAAAGAGAGACAGAAGGATTAGATTACAGTCCTATGTGGTTTAAGTAAGTGAAAGTTAAACGCCTACATTTTAAAATCCTTCACTAAACTATATGAATTTTCAAAAAAAAAAATGAGAAGGAAAATATCAAGAAGACATGAAAAATTAAAGATGGAGAAAACAACATGGAAATTAATGATCAATTACAGAAGGACAAAGAAGGGCATGAACACTAAAAAACTGTGAACAAGTTAAGGTACTCTGACAAGGTAATTAGATCCTGATCCAGGCGTAAATGGGCAATCCACCAACAAATTATAGGCGTGTTTTAGATACAAAAAAAAAAAACACCAAAAAACTAAAGTAATCAAAGAGGCATAAAAAAAATTAAGTCGGAAGAGAAACTGGCAATGCCATAGCAGTTAACGATAAATTACCATAAAAGTCTAAAAGCACTACAATCAATCCAAGTTAGAATCTAAATAACATGGACCACATCAGTAAAATTGTGGACATATAACAGCCATTCATCTTCTTTTGTCATAAATGTTTCTTTTTTTCCCCAGGAAAACAGGAAAAGAGAGTTATGAATACCTTGGAAAATACTGGGAATGTAAAAAGTCACCAGGATTTAATAAAATGTCTTTTGTGAAACTATGGTAAATAGTAACAGGAAACCAGTAGAAAGGCTGACAGAAAAGGCCCAGTAGCTACAAAACTTAGACCCCTATATTTATACAGATGTATAACTTGTGAGACAAACCAGGGAATGAATTAAAAGAGAAACATTACAAATTGATATCTTCCAATGATTTGACAAGACAGAATTATTTCTTATTGTCCGAAACTTGTGATCTAATGTGTCAAGGCCTGCAGTTCACAAAAGGATGTATGATCGAGGATCATATCAATATCCTTAAAATTACCATCAATTTTGAAACACAGGCCTTGAGTACAATGTATTGAGGCATTTTTTTTTCTTTTCCCACCTTATTTTTAAACCTTTTTATTTTGGGGCCAATAATGGATCTTTAAGCCCCTACTCCTTTCACCTCATGTATTATTGTATTTGTGAACGTCTTCGGGCCCTTACACCTTTCACCTCTTCTATTATTGTATTTATGAAAGTCTTTGGTCTTTATTTCTTCCCTGTAAATGAAAGAATAATGGGTGATTGAATTCCGATGATAAAGTTAGATTCTGCAAATGAATTTTTTATGTAGATTTAGGTTTATTAGAGAAGATTGCACAAATTTAGTGTAGTAAATACACATTTATTGTAAATTTGTGGATTTAGAAAGAAATTTCAAAAAATTATGATGAAGTAGCTTGTTTTGTAATCAATTAAATAGTTTGTCAACTCTCAAAATGAGAGAAAGAATTTGACCGAACATGCATGGAGTTGTTCACTTGCTATTTTTATTCCTTTATCAAATGATTATTCAGGATTACCATACCAAATCATAAACTTAGCTAGTTTTGGTTATGTTATTTGGAAACAGCAGACGACACAAGTCTTCCTTTGAAAACTCACACAACCTTAAAGTAGTTTCTTCTTAGACTCTATTTAGCTTTTGTCTTTCAGTGCTATATTTATTATTGGAACTCATGACCAAATGTTTGTCGGCTCTCCATAGTGTTATGTTGAAACGATAGTATATATGCCCATAGCAAACTTGTGATTATCGAATTTTAAAATAAAAGTTGAGAAAATGTTATTTTCATTATAATAATCCTAATGTGATTCACGAATATATTCATGTGTGAAGTTTTTCTATATAAATTTCATTTAGGTATCATTTCATTGTTTAAATATAACTGTGGATGCATTCATTTTTGTTGGAACCAATTTTCTTGGATTGAGAAACAATTGTATTTTCATGGAATTTTGATTTCGCAGTTTTGCTAAAGACTAAATACAAGCCTATAAAAATGTGCATTTCAATGAACATTAAAATTGAGGTTTAGGTTTCCTCAAGAATCCGAGGAAATTATTTTCCCACGATTGATATGAATCCACAGTATACCTTTTCTATTAATTAACCATTTTGTTTTTATATGTATGTGTGTTCATTATCAAATGTTGAATTATTGAATTGAATATACACGAGTGTGTTTTCTCCCTCAACAATATAAATAGAATTTTATGCAATTATATGTGCTTTTTATGTTTATGCACCTGTGTGTGTTTGTGATTTCATATATGTAAATAATATATAGTTATATTTACAGTTTTGCTAGATTTTTTCTGTTGGGTATGATATTTTTATTTAAATTATAGACTGGCAATATCTATTTCATTGTTGAAATAAGCAGGTAACCATGACTACTGTAGTAGTTCTTTACTCTAAAAAATTGACAATTTTTGTGTTTCTGTGAAGAATGAAAAAGAGGGAGACCACTACTGTAACAAACAAATATGATGTATGCATTAGAAAGTTTGAGGGGATATTACTAAATGAATCAATTCATGAATTCATGTAATATCTTAATGACAACTTTTAAACATACAACATTGTGTAAAAAAAAAATATAAAAAACTGCAAAAAACTTGAACCAAACTTTCTTGGAAAAATTTCATTGGATACATACATGTAGCAGTTTAACAAAGTATAATTTTGATCATTGAGTAGCTTAATATTTCCTTAACCACAATAGAAATCGATTAAAAATGTTCAGCTAATTTCTACAGAGTTATCTCCCTTTAGTGATGTGCATCACCTTAAAAATGTTATTCAGCATAAACAGAAACTACTAATCTGACCTTCTTGTCTAACATTAATCTATTGTGTAGGATGTTAAACATCCCCAACTTTTAAATTTTAAACTAATTGGCAAGAGTTGCAGTCAAATTTAATAAAATAATTTAATTATCAAATTTATTTATATTCAGATAATAGTGCAAGTATAATCACAAAGGACAAGTAATAATCTTTATTTAATGTGAATGTAACTAATTTTCTGTGAAAAATAGGGGAAAACATGTAAAAATTATTGAAACTGATGATTGACCTTATTTATAGTTTGTAGAACAATTTTTAAAATAGGACAGATCTAACTATATATTCCAGTTTATTTAAGAGAACTAGGAATATTACAGTATTCTATCCTCATTTTTGTCAGGCTAATTAGTTTCTCCATTACATACTGTTTCTAGCAGGGAAAAAATATTTAAAGGAAAAGAATGGTACATGTCAATTTAAAAATACCTCTCTTTGTATAAACATATTGATACTTGTAGGTTGAAAAGATAAGTGTGAAGACTGTATTTATATATATATATATATATATATATTTGCTTCCGGAGTTGAATATACAAACTTCAATAATGGTAGGTAACATAAATGTTATGTCTTCAAGTTTAACTTGCTCTCTGTCCTATATATAATTAAAGGACCATGTAATGGCATAACTTTTATATATATGGCAATTCTACTTAAACACAAATATTCACAACGAATAACTCTTGTCTCATCTTAATTAAAAAGTAATTTGAAAATATTAAATTATATAATTCATCCTGGAAGTTACCTATAAACAGATTCATGAGATTGAAGCTGTTGATGTACCCAAGAATAAAGCACATATTTTCACACTGTCATTCCCAGTCTACTACAATAATGATAATGCAGGGGCGGATCCAACCATTTAAAAAAAGGGGGGGGCGGTCTCAACCCAGGACAAAGGGGAGTTCCAACAATATGTCCCGCATACAAATGCATTGATCGTCCAAAAAAGGGGGTTCCAACCCTGGACCCTCCCCCTGGATCCGCCACTGTAATGAATGCACAGAATGTGTAGTAACAGAATGTGATATAAATTCATGAAACCAGTCATGAAAGATCACCACCCCTGCCACCAAAATGTAAAGTTCTTGATCTCTCAAACAGCTTTTTTTTACAAAATCTTTAAAAAATGATGACTGACTGTGTGGATTGGTTTTCCATAAAAAGGATGTGTTATGAATGTAAAGACCGGTTCTAATGTATGTGTCTAATGTGTTTGAGTTGTGTTTTCCACATGATTTAGTGTTTGTTTTCAATATTATTTTACAAACTGCACATGTATAACACCTATGTTTTTATAGCTATTTTCTATTGCATATCATTTTAAATTTTGTTAATTTCTGTTAAAATAAATTTACTCTGTTATAATGCTATAGAAATATAGACAAATGTTACACCTCAGTTTGTTTTGTGTTTCTTTTTTATTACACTTAGTTTCTACATTAAGATGGAAAAATTCTACTGGTTAGCATCTTTATCTTGCTTTTTCAATTTTATGTAATCGAAATATGAACTAAAGATTAAGTGTATTTCATTGAGATTACCTAGACAATATACAGTAAATTCAGAAATTTTGAGTGCATTTATTGCAAAAATTGTTGAACAAAACAAAAACAATTGAGATTTTTTATTATTGAAGTTTCAGTAAATACTGCATGTGAAAAGTGCTTTTACAATAATAAGCAATATAGGAAAGGTGTACTGACATAAGAGGTCTCTAAAGACATGGAGCTTTCGTTAGTAGAAGCCATCTCAATTGTGTGTATCAGCGAGGAAAAATGTAAAAGCATAAAAACATAGTATATATGCCAATATACATGATTAACACTGCATGGTGATGTTGCATAGCCTGACTGGTTTCGGTCCAAATAGCATA
Organism: Mytilus edulis; assembly: GCA_019925275.1. Classification (NCBI taxonomy): domain Eukaryota; kingdom Metazoa; phylum Mollusca; class Bivalvia; order Mytilida; family Mytilidae; genus Mytilus; species Mytilus edulis. The sequence goes on along the minus strand of CM034358.1, from coordinate 64,230,529 downwards.
TAAAAAGAAGATGTGGTATGATTGCCAATGAGACAACTGTCCACAAGAGACCAAAATGACACAGACATTAACAACTATAGGTCACCGTATGGCCTTCAACAATGAGCAAAGTCCATACCGCATAGTCAGCTATAAAAGCCCTGATAAGACAACATGGACAATGTAAAACAATTCAAACGAGAAAACTAAAGGCCTTATTTATATAAAAAAAATGAAGGACCTTCTTCAGAGGCAGAATGGTGGATTAATGTTTGCACCCTATTTATATAGATATGGTAATGGCGGCTCAATTAACCCTGTAAAATATGATCCAGGGCACAGCCTTCATTGAATTAAGTCTTCATGCAATGAGGTAACAGTCAAGTTTCCCATGAGAATTATTTGAAACCATTTCCTGTGTAGAAATTTTTATGGGGAAACAGTTTCCACAAAATTAGCCTGTTTATATCGACATTTTTGTTGTTGTCTAGCCTGCAACAAAAACTTCAGAATGGGAGACGTAGGGATTTTAATCTGCCCATAGGGGCAACTGTGTTAATTACTTGTATAAAGCTTTATATTTCAGAAGGTAAATACCTGATTGCTTCGTTTCTTTTAGGAAGATGCCTTATGTAAGGAAGTTTTTGTCTGTAATGATTCCATTGTCCTTCACCTCATTTTCATGGTTCAAGGACTGCTCAATTATGAGTAATAAGATAACTATATTTGGTATATGAGATTATAGCAATGTCTACATATCTGTCAGACAGAATTCACCTGACCTTGAAATCATTTTCATGTTTAAGTCTGTAAGATACTATCAGAAAAGGTCAACTATATGAATGAGAATTGAGAATGGAAATGGGGAATATGTCAAAGAGACGACAACCAAACCAAATGGCAGACAACAGCTGAAAGCCACCATTGGGTCTTCAACGCAGCGAGAAAATTAAGAATGGAAATGGGGAATGTGTCAAAGAAACAACAACCTGACCAAATAGCAAACACCAGCTGAAGGTCACCAATGTCAATGTTAATTTGTTTGTATGGCCTTTTTGTCAGATACAGTTATCAGCAGTGTATGCAATTGATCAGTTGTATTTGGTGAAAGGAATCTTACCATGACCTGATTTTCATTGTTCAGTGTAAAGTTTTTAAAGCTTGGTCTTTTCATTGGATACTATAAGCAGTAACATATTAGAGAAATGTACATTGTGTACTACAAATGTAACAAGCAATACAAAGAGTGGCGAATCTTTATCCTGGGTTGGGAACCCCCCTTTTCTTAAAATGTCTGGAATCGCCCCTGACATAGTCAGTCCCCTACAGGTTTAAAATTCATTGTATTGTAACAAAATTTCTAACTTGATCTATAACTTGTCATGTATAAACTCTATAATAATAAATATCAAGTCAATATCTTCATTCATGACGAAAAAATGTTTGAAACTGATTATTTAAGTGAAAAGTCCCAAGGACCATTACTCAAAAAAAAAATCATCAGACTGGAACCAAATTCAAACTGGATCTGTAAATTGTCATGATAAAAGGATATACCAACTTTTATTATTAAAGTGAATTTTCTAAGTCCAAGGACCATAACTCTGCACAAAGATCAGACCAGAACAAAATTCAAACTTGATCTGTTATTCTGTTACTTGTTATGATAAAACTATATACTAATTATCAAATCAATATCTTCAAGCATGACGAAAAAAATGTTTGAAACTGATTATTTAAGTGAATTTTCTAATCCCAAGGACAATAACTCTGCAATAAATCATGAGACCTTAACAAAATTCAAACTGGATCTATAAATTGTCATGATAAAACTATGTACTACATATCAAATCAATATCTTCAAGAATGACAAAAAAACTGAGGAAAACTGATTATTGTAGTGAATTTTCAAAGTCGTAGTACCATAACTCTGCACAAAATCATGACCGGAACAATTTTCATATCTTTAATCCCTGAAAGTAGGAATCATAATGTCATAACATTACAATTTAGAAATTACGATTCTCTGCCATAAAACTGGTTTTTTTTTATTGTTACAAAATTTGAACTTGATCTGTAACTTGTCATGATAAAACTATTTACCAATTTTCAAATCAATATCTTCAAGCTTGACAAACAAAAGTGTGAAAAACTTACTATTTTAGTGAATTTACAAAGTCGTCAGACCATAACTCTGCACAAAATCATCAGACCAGAACAAAATTTGAACTTGATCTGTAACTTGATCTGTAACTTGTCATGATATATATATACTAATAAACAAATCAATATCTTCAAGCATGACGAAAAAAAATATGTGAAAAACTGATTTGCTGGACAAACCTAAAGTCCCTTTCTACTTCGTCAGGAGGGGACTAAAACAATTGTGCAATTCCTCAGCAGAAACTGCCTAAGTAATTCGAACAAACCAAAACAATGAATCTCTTAGATATTTATTAGAGTGTCTCTACATATAATAACAAAACTTGAATAACAAAACAATGAATCTCTTAGATATTTATTAGAGTGTCTCTACATATAATAACAAAACTTGAATAACAAAAAAATGATAATAACAAAAAAATAACAAAATATACAATTGTCACGAAGTATAATTGGGTTTAGATGTTCACAACAATTTACATATTAACTCAAATATTTTTGTCAAATATATAGCCAATTTTTAGAGTGGTCAATTCTTTTCAGAGTCATTTATCACAACCAAAAATTCTCAAACAGAACTGATAATAATAATATATCAATAATAATCTTAAAGATAGCATAATTTATATAAAATGAAAATAAGACACTTTGGACACCTATTAAAGAATATAATATTATATGGATAGTATATACAAAAATAAAATTATACATATCATGATAGATCTGAAGAAAATTTTGATAACAAACAGAAATATGGTTGACTTTATCATCACTTCATAATGTACAATTACTATTTAAAGAATTCGATTCATAAAACTTAATAAATTTCCCAAAATTTTTGTAGGGCAAATATTTAGTTTTTAGAACTTTGATTTTTCATAATATATGAAATCTCATTCGGTATATCATTATATAACATTATATAAATCAAACTAAAAAATTAGTTTGTAAAAAGTTTAAAACATAAATTAACATGATAAATGTGTTATTTTGCTTCAGAATAACAAAAGATAACAAAACAAGATCTTAGTCAATAACATTATAATAACACAGTAACATTGCAATGTTTAATTCAGCAGAAAATACACATCCGTTACCACAGAAGCAAGGCAGCCCTATGTTCTTAATTTATCAATGGAATATATGCATGTTTTGCATGTAATAAAATAAAATGTAAAAATCTTGAGCCTACTTTTGAGGTGAAAATAGAAAATTACCTTTTAAGCAATTTAAGAAAAATACAATAGTTTTGTAGTAAGGATTGCCATTTAGACAACTATGCACCAAAGATTAAGTTTAGTGACGATATTGAGATTGAAAGTTATACAAAAACTTATCTCTGAATCTGAAATATAAATAAATCTTTATCTCTTATTAACCTTACTTTCATTTTTCATTAAGATAATTACGTTTGAAACTTTATACTAAGTGAAATTTTACTAAGATGATGGTAAATGTTGAAAAAAAATATTAAAAAAAATTATAACCATAAAGAATTGATGCTTTTTTTTTTTTTTAAAGTTTTACCTTAGATTTGAGATTCAAATAATTCAAGTTCTGCCTAGCCTTAGTTCAAATAATTATGACGTCTTGAAAGGCTATTATACTTTTTGCTTTGACGCCTTACATCGTAGCTGTAAGGCATCAAAGCAAAAAGAAAATGCTTTTCAAGACCTCATAACTATTTGAACTAGCCTAGCCTATGGTTCAGGTGAGTAAATAAAGTTTACAATGCATTCAGTATAAGTCCATGAGACATTTTATACATTTCATCAGTATAATTTTGACTGAATTAAAACAAAAAGAGACAATACCATATATCAGACAATTTTATATGCCATTGAAGGGATTAGTTTCAATTGATCAGTCTGTCATACTGTTACCATGGTTACATTAAATGTTAAATATTGATATTTATGGAAATATTTTTACTTCCTATAATAAAACCATATTTTAATCCCATAATCATGATTTTAGTGCTGAGATTATTTAAAAAAAATATGATGTTTTTTGGGGATTCATTTTGATGAATTTTAAGTACTTCTTAAAGTGTTGATTTTTATAACTTGATATATATGTCATAGAGCAAAAACATTAAACCTAACATTTAGAAAAGTACATAGCACCAAGCTTGCTTTTAAGCCTAATAAGTAAATATGTAAACAATAAACGGAACAATTTTCATATCTTTAATCCCTGAAAGTAGGAATCATAATGTCATAACATTACAATTTAGAAGTTACGATTCTCTGCCATGAATGTTTTTTTTTTATTGTTACAGATATTTGCAATCATATGTCTCATGAATAAAGCCTATAATAATGTGTTAATAAAGGTCTTCCCTGTACTGTAAGATATACCCTTGGACCTCAGACACTTTTTACAGATATTCTGAAATGCACAACCTATGTATGGAAAATAACATAGTTTATTACAAACATGAACAGAAAACTATTTAGTGAAATTCACAACCTTTCTTCAAAACCAGTAACAGAAATTCAGAATCAATGGCAAGAAAATGGAAAACTAAAACGGTGTGGACAAAACACTGGAACAATCTGCAGTTTGAAGATATGAAAAAAAAAATGAAAATAGTACTGCACAATGCAAAACAAAACATCTATACTTCCAATGATTTGTAGGTTGTAGTACACCTATAACGTATGACAAAAACTTCTATATTGCATTTAAAAATAATGAGTCTATTTCATCCTCAGTTTGAACCAATGAAAGCAAGATATGCAGTTTAAAGTCAATTTTACTCTTTATGATATAATATAATCCTATCTGTAATTCCTATGGAAATACTTATGAAATTCTAAAGCACTGAAATTGCTTTACAAGTTCCATACATATGGGAACCAGCTATTTCCTTTCACCAGTTCCAAGGGAACCAGCCATTTCCTTTTTACCAGTTCCATGGCAACCAGCTATTCCCTTGAGATTGTTTATCCTCACTACTACAGTCTGTTGATTTCTCACTTAAATTGCTCAATTCAATATTTGTGATTTTATCTTGTCTTGATTTAATTATTCTCCCTCCAGTAAAACCTGTAAATAAATCAAGGATTATCATCAATAAAGTAAATCATAGAAATCTTAGAAGGTTAAAAAGATAAATATTGTTAAATACAGTACAGTACTAGTATACTGTGAATTTGTTTATTTTCAAGGGTACCAATTCTCATAGATTAATGGAAATTATAATTTTGTGGATGATTGATTTCATGGTTTTACAAAAAATCTGCATACAAGGCTACACAATCCTAGAGAAAAATGGCAATTCTTTGAACATTTCAATGCATAGTTGATTTATCTAATAATAATGAAATCACAGTATATTGACCTCAAGGTTACTCTAGTTTTGTTTGTTTAACCCTGTTGCTGTTTCATACCTTACATTTCCTTTTACCAACATCTAATGTCAAGCAGCAATTCATGGTGAGGAATATTTCAGAGTCGATATTGGTAGTTTTTGACAATTTACTTCAGTGTATTAACTATTTTATAGTATACAAGTTGTATCATAGCTCCAGCCACTAATCCTAAAGGACTAGCCACTACATACTTACCTACAACGCCACCTCCAACAGCCCCTGCCACTCCACCAATCTTAGCTCCTGCCACTAATCCTAAAGGACCAGCCATTATTGTACCAATCACAGCACCAGCTATTGGGAAAATGGCTGCCTTGTATTTTGAAGCCTAAAAGTAGAAATACTACAAAGCTAGTAATTTATCTAAGCTTTGAGATCTCAAAATAAGCAGTTGGACATTTTTTAGTACCATAAACAACTTCACCTGAATTTGAAATTTAAAATATACATGTATATTGCTAGAAAAATTGGGATGATTAGGCCAAAACATATATAGTTCTTTTTTCTACAATAATGGATCATCCCTTTTAACTCCTATGAAGGTTCATGTCTACTCTAAGACATTTTTGGTTAGGCACATTTAAAATCAAGATATTATACTGATACTTTCAGTAAAGCATCATTAAATTCTGAATTTTTTCCTACTTGTACATAGTGTATGTAAGATATTTCAATAAAACTAAAAACATATTTTTCCTACCAAAATTTTTGGAATATCCTATCTTTTTCTGCCTAAATTTAGAACATTTTAGAGACTTACTACAATTGCTCTTTCATGAATAAAACTATACTATTTTAATGCAGTAACAATAAGTAAAAGTTTTTTCAAATTTTCAAGTAAAATAGTTTTGAACCTTATCTATGTTTGCAAATATGCAAGCAATGCAATAATTTTACCCCGCCAAGTGATCGTGTCCCATCATTTATACTTTGTTGAGCAGTTTCTAAATTATCCTGGATGTTGTCAACTTTTTCTTGTTGTGACTGAAAACATAGCATAGGTACAGTTAAGGTGGTACATAACATTACAGGGAGATAACTCTGTTCAAATCAGCTGAAAACATAACATTACAGGGAGATAACTCTGTACAAATCAGCTGAAAATGTAACATTACAGGGAGATAACTCTGTACAAATCAGCTGAAAATGTAACATTACAGGGAGATAACTCTGTACAAATCAGCTGAAAATGTAACATTATAGGGAGATAACTCTGTACAAATCAGCTGAAAATGTAACATTACAGGGAGATAACTCTGTACAAATCAGCTGAAAATGTAATCATGTTATTTATACATTGTTAAATTGATACATGATTATACTCATTTTAGTTTTCAGCTATTAATCTTTTATAAACATTGCCTCCAGTGTTCTCCACAGATATTTCATTTAGCATCCTGGTAAACAGGGGAAATTGAAATACCATCTTGTTTCTAAAAAATATAGCATCACATCAATAACATAATCTTTAAGAAAAACACTTCAGATAGCATCACATTTAAGATTATAGCATCACAATACAATGATGCTAAAAGGCCCTTGGGGAGAACACTGGCCTCTGTGTAAGTTTGACACATGGTTACTGATATGTCAATCTGAAAGAATTATATTGACCCAGGAACAAATAATGATGTCTGTATATTGTAAATTTAGAAATCAAAGGTTAAAGTCAAGGTCAATATGATGCTTCTGCTTACAAAGTTTTGTTAAGTGCTACAGTACAAAAGTTACACACTAAAAAATACACAAGATAATGTTTTCCTATCTAAGGTCAAATTCAATGTGAGTAACTTGACTATGATATAATAGATTTTAAATTAGTCTTTCAATTTTACATTCAGCTGATTGCTATTGTAACGTTATACTTACATGTATTTCAGTAGAAAAATGATGAATCATTGTGTTTAACTCCATTAAATTCTAAAATAAAGAAATCCATCATTTAATTCTTCTTTGTCTCAGCACAGGATAATACTGTACATCAAAAAGTGAAGGTAATAAGATTTCTTGATTCTGACTGATTTGCTCATTGTTGTAGGCCTTACTGTGACCTACATGTAGTTTTTATTTCCGTGTCATTTGATCTTTTCTGGAGAGTTGTCTCATTGTCAATCATACCATATCTCCTTATTTCTATGATTAATGAATGTTTAATTTCACCAGGTATTATTCCAATAAGTGTGATTTTAAATGACATGAAGCAAGGAACAGGTGTTATTTTAAGATTATTATAAAACAAAACACATTTTCACTCCTTTCCGCTACTGGATTTCTCAGATATTAAGGAAAAGTTATGTTTCATAAATATTTAATTTCATGGTTGAGGCAAATTTGGAATTCCAACCTACTTGCATCGGAAATTTTGCTTCATTGTACAATCAAAGGAGTATGTTCGATAAGGTCCTAAAATGGCCCCCTTTTTTTAGCGTAAATTTCAAATTCGGATTTATTTACAAATATCACGATAAATTATAGCTAATACATTGACTAGATAGGATATAAGCCATTTTACTGAAAATTTCACGTTTCTGCGTTTCATTATGACATCACAAGTAGTACTCATATTGATTTTTCACGAAAAAATCAATGAAAATGGGTAAATTTCCATAGATTATTGGAGAGAAACATAGAGCGCATACGTCGACAACAAAGATCTTTAAAAATAATGTTTGTGAAGACATTTCACATGTCTTATTTGAATATTAAGCATGTTGACGCCTGCGCTCTATGTTTCCTGGTCCTTTATTTGGTTGAAATCCAGCTAATTTGGTCAAATTTCACAAAAATCCCTTATCTTGACCTTTTTGGGATGTAAAAATCAACGTGTTAGAATTAAACTTTGACAAAAGCAGTTCTGTTTAACTTTCTCACATGTCTTTAAGGCAACTTAAAGCATTTTTGTCTTGTAACTATGAACTTTATAATTGAGGCCAAATATGGCCCTTACCGAACTTACTCCTTTGGTGTACTTATACCCAGAAAGTCCTTTCCAACTGGCATCCTACAATTAATAATGAATCTACAGTAGACAGTATACGTTCTATGATCTACAGTAGACAGTATGCATACTATGATCTACAGTAGACAGTATGCATACTATGATCTACAGTAGACAGTATACATACTATGATCTACAGTAGACAGTATACATACTATGATCAAAGTGTAGATTTTTGCTCATTTTCAATGGTTAATAAGTGACGCTTAATGAGTTTATAATAACTGCCTTTTTATATTAATTGTTTGTAAATATTATCTATGTTGTTTTTCTTTTTTTACTATAAAAATTTACTTGATGTAAATTTTCCCATGACTCCATTGCTTCTGTGTCTTCAATGATTTTAGGATTAATCTGTAACTGCTCAATTCCAAGTGCTATGGAGGCTTTTCTAGCAGGGTCATCTGAATGTTTACCTGGCAAGAGTGGATGGCTGAGGTTTGCTGTCAATATAAAAGACGGGTAATGTTATCCAAAATGCTGTGGTCTTTAATTGCTCAATATCGTATGTTTTTCTAATTGTTTGAAGGCTGTATGAAACGATAACTGTAAATGATTACATCCTTTGTATATAGTTGTCTTTAAATATTCTAATTTATTTTCATGATGTCTTCAATGCATGTATATTTAAATGTAATTTCTGAAGAAATTTATTTGCTACATGAAAATAAACTGTTAAGACCACACTTAAAAAAAAATTTGGTTTGACCAAACCCTACCCAAAGGTTGAGACAGTGGGTAGGTAGGTAGGCATTTTCTTTTTTTTTCATAAAGAGAAATTGAAGTATCGGGTGTTTATTAGTCCTCATGCCTATCTGATTAAAAAAAACTTCTTCAAATCAGGACAATAAAAGAATTTGAGTAGGCAGCTTTTTTCTGGGTAGGTAGCATTTGGGCAAACAAACCTATTCTTTTTTATGGCCTAAGACATCATGTTTATCTACAGTGCTAAATCATAAACAGAACAAAGTTTTCCATGATGTGTTTTGTGTGTATATTTACAGTACTAAATCATATACAGAAAAAAGTTTTCTATATTGTGTTTTGTGTTTTGTTTTTTTTGTCTTTCGGTCGTTTTTCCTTTTTTCTACATTACATTACCATTTTATTTTTAACTTATTAGTTTGATTATCACTTTGGTATATCTTTTATACAATCCTACTATTTTAGTTTGATTATAATTAAGGGAGTTTGCTTCTCAGTTTCAAAGTAATTAACTTTTCAAAACACTAGTTTATATAGATAGGGGATTAATAAAGGAATTCAAAGATCAAAAAAAATATATAGGTCACCGTGCTTGTTTTCAAGATATTAGCCATTGAAATTATGGCGGGAAAATATTCTCTCTTGACTTTTCATAGCTTTATCATTGACAAGTTGAAGTTCTCAAAAACTGTAAAAAAGTAATTAAATTATATAAGACTTTTACAGATGGCTTATCATTATACATGTAAAAGATTTACAAAAAGAAAAATGGAGGTCACCGGGAAATTTTTTTCAAGGCATTCAAATGGATAAAACCAGAGGATTCCGAAAATCTGACAAAAAATCTAAAACATGACAAGCCAGCTTCCTTAAATACAATGTACCATCTTCTTCGTCATTATCTTCATGTTGTTGAGATTCTGGCTGAGTCTCTGCTTCCGTACTTTCTATTTCTGCAAATTCTTTTATTGATCTAATAGCAGTGTTTTTCATATTTTCAATTTTTTCATCAAACTTGTGCAGGTCACTGTCCTGGACTTGTCTGCGTGTTTTTTCTATTTCCTTTATATTTCTCACTATTTGTTGAACTGTACGAGTTGTGTTTATCTGTTCTTTGTTTAGATTAGTCCAGTCCTGTAGTCTGCTGTACTGTAAAGTAAGAAAAAGAAAGTTAATACTGATTTTGGTGAGTTTGGATGTAGTCCAGATCTGTGTGATAACTGTAGTTGAAAAAAAAAATGTCATAGAAGATATTATACCGACATGCCATGCTCTATATTAAATTAAAAAGATGTGGTATGATTGCCAATGAGACAGCTCTCCACCAGAGACCAAATGACATTTGAAATGTCCTAGAAACTAGATACCATTGAAATGGGAGCCATCTCTGTAGGCCCCGCTGTCAATAACGTGGGGTATTAAGTTGTATGGATAATCTGATATGAAGCATTAGTCTCAAATTTATTAGCGATGAACAGACCAACAGACAGACAGACCTTTGACCTAGGAAGTTGTACATACATCATGACACACCCTCTGGTGTTGGTTAATAAACATGTTAAGTATTAAGTATAAAATCATAACGGTTATCTAGATATGGAGCGGACACGATCTTCACCACAGGACACAGGGTTGTCAACTGAAACCAAAGTTTTTTACCTTGACCAGTCAGGGGACTTACTTAAATAAGTGATTTTCTAAATCACTGATTCAAGTAACATTAATTCCATAAAGGTTGGAAGTTAGAGTTGTCTTTCTTTAATAATCACCTATTTAAGTAGTACAAATTAATCACTAGAAGAAGTGATTTAACTTTATTGTACTTTAAATATAGAATACTAATGATCCAGGGACTAATTATGTTTCTAAACTTATCAGAACCAACATCTGTGTTGTCTAGGATGACCAGGTCATTTCAGGTGATGACCTTGTACTGAATCTAGGATAATGACATAAAAATCACTTGTTTAAGTACATGTATCAGACCTCAATTTCCTTCCCAAAAATCACTTCTTTAAGTATCATTCTTTAAATAACCCCCACTAATTTCAACACCCCCGAACAGTGAAATTTTTATCGCGAACAGTAGAATTTTATTACATAATCTGAAAGATGAAACCTTGAACTTCACAGGAAAAATACCCCCACTGCTGGGAAAAATCTTTTTAGAAAGTATCAGTTCATTATGTAAAGCCATTATTATAGCATTTTTTCAACTAAAATAGAATTTTCAGCTAAATGATAGCATCAAAGTCATAAACCTTCTACTTAAAAGAAGCAAAAAGTTCATTTTTTTTAAATTTTACTATTTAAAAAGTATTATTTAAACCTATGTGTTTAAAATTTTGAAAAAAACTACAAAATCCCAATTTGTGACAAAACCTCGAATTTGATACTCAAATAAGTGATTTAAAAATCACTTATTTCAGTAAGTCCCCTGACTGTTGACCTTTGACCTAGGAAGTTGTACATACATCATGACACACCCTCTAGTGTTGGTTAAAATGGATGTCAAGTATAAACTTTGAAATCATAACGGTTCTCAAGATATAGAGCGGACACGATCTTCACCACAGGACACAGGGTTGTCAACTGAAACCAAAGTTTTTTTTACCTTGACCTTTGACCTAGGAAGTTGTACATACATCAAGACACGCCCTCTGGTGGTGGTTAATAAACATGTAAAGTATAAAGTATGAAATCATAATGGTTCTCTAGATATGGAGCGGACACAAAGTTAAAGTGTTAAGGACGGACGGACGGATGGAAGGATGGACGGACGGACAGACTGATCACTATAGGGCGACCCGCCTAAAGGTGGGGCCCTAATTAGCAACTATGGGTTTCAGTACGGCCTTCCATGATTCCAAAGATAAATTCATGAAATGTTATAAGAAACTTAAACCAATAAAAAGGTAACATATATAGCATGTATAGCAATAATTTTTTTTTTCAGGGGCAACACATAAGTACCTTGTATGTACTTATAAGTCATGTTTATATACTTGAAGATGTAACTAACTCCCCTTAAAAAAGGCACGTTTTTATACTTTATTACCAGATTTGAGAACTTCTAATTTGTCCCTAATTCAATATATGTGTCATACACAGTCATAAAATTACCTTTTCAATATTAAGCCTGTGTTTATGTAACCTGTCCAAGTCCATTTCAATCACTTTAAGAAACTTCTGTATGGACGGTTCCAACCTTTGAATAGGAAACTTTGGGATCTCTGTATCTCTGCTTGTCCAGCTCGTGTTTTTCTCAAAACTTCCCATGTTGGTTATATTCATAAAACTGAAATAACATAACATGTTCTATGTAACATTTATATATATATATATATATACAATGTTGGGTTGATGTTTAGACGAGTTATATATATATATATATATACATATAGTGTCTAAAAATAGCAACAATCAAGCTACAAAGATATTTTTTGTCATGCATACGATTTTTAACCTAGATAGATGCACATACCGATGAAGCTAATTTGTTTAGCGAAATATTGCGTGAATAATATATAAAATATAACAAACTCATTAGTGTGTTAAAGTTACATTCTTAGACACTTATATATAATATAACAAACTCATTAGTGTGTTAAAGTTACATTCTTAGACACTTATATATAATATAACACATGTTTTAAAAATAACATATATTGAGTAATTTTGTATTTTGTATTTCTCTTCAAAAGCAGAAAACATGACAATAATCATGATAATAAACTATTGTGGATTCAGTTATGTTCAGAATACTAATTTTATGTATTTAAAAAAAAATTTAGCAGGTTCATGGATACTTAGATTAATGATTTTGCACAAGTCTGCAATAAATGTGTACTTTGTTGAACATATATGTTTGTTGTAAACCTTGGCCACATTTATTGTATCAAAATGTCACATGCAGTCTGTGCCAAACTGTTTTAGGGATTGTCTGACCAAAAGAGAAATTTGAACTTTTCTACTTTATATTCAACTAAAAAATCTTAAAATTTCTGTCTGACCGAATGATTTTTTGTCTGACATTTTGTCGGTTAGACAGAGTTTGGGTTACACTGCACATGTGCATGCTTGTGAAGTATAAATTATTATGATTATATGGGTGCAAGACAAGCCAGTCAGGAGACAACTAAGACCATCTCCAACTAAGACAACTTGGACCATCTTCAACTAAGACAACTTAGACCGTCTCCAACTAAGACAACTTGGACCGTCTCCAACTAAGACAACTTGGACCGTCTCCAACTAAGACAACTAAGACCATCTCCAACTAAGACAACTTGGACCGTCTCCAACTAAGACAACTAAGACCATCTCCAACTAAGACAACTTGGACTTATGAAGACAAGTCAGACCATCAATAAGTCTACTGGGGTTGTCTTTAATGACAAGTCAGACTCAGTATAAAACTACAGTTTTGCAAAATAAAAGATTTACTGAAAAAGTCTGTGCCTAGTGAGAAGTCTTTAACAAAGTTTTTAGTACTCCAATTTCAAAACAAAACTAAGACAACAATATATATAAAATTTAGCACTAAGTAAAACCTATATGTACACTAAATCATGGTATGTCATTCACATAAGATACATACATGTATGACTTGAGCACTAAGATTTATTTAAAATATAGATTCCTAATGTGAACATTGGTGAATGAAGAATTATAAATAAGAATCTACACCAAAAGCATGAAAATGGTACAATGTACTTTGATGTAAAACATAACAAGTTTCAGGGTTCTCGCTAAGGATTTTTGAAGGCGAGTCTGTTTTTAGCCATTGATGAGTCCAGCAGCAAAAAGAAAATACTTTATTGCAATCTATAATACTAAAATTACGAGGTCCAATTTGTCAGCCGTCATCGGGTAAAAACAATAAATCAAAGAATTCAACTCTCTATATAGAACTAATATAGGACAATGGTGTACAGTGTAGATTAAAAATTACACCACTCCAGACCCTTTTGTTTTCCACATATTTAATATTGCCAATCATTAACAAGTTCCGGGTCGAATCCGATACCGATAGTATATTCACCTGTTAGCTATTACCTTATCTGTAAGTTCCGCATTTGACAGGCGCACAACCAAACGTTGTATTTAGGATTTTACTATATACACGGGTCATAGTCAAAGGGCTGACACTACTAAATTCTATCATTGTCAAATTGTTCCCTATTGTAGTTTTATTCAGCAATCAGCAAGACTTTCTAAGATAACTAATATAGGACAATGCTGTTGATTAAAAAATACTCCATTCCTGGATAGCCAGGACCTTTTGTTTTCCAAATAATTAATATTACCAATAATTGATAAGTTCCAGGTCGACGGGTTCAAACAGAAAGATTTGAAAGCAAAAAAAACTGTGTATCTTATAATCGACATGACTTTATCAGATGACAATACCAATTACTAAAATAAGGCTTAGGCATAGTTAAATACTTTAAGTCAGTCAAGGACCCGCGATATCACGGGTGTGTACTTGTATAATGTAATATTTTAGTCTCTATTTCCTAACACAGGTTAATATCAGGTTAAGTACTTTGTCTGAGCTGTCCTTATAGACATTCTGAGTTGACTGATTGACTGTCCATAAACAGAGGATCTGATTGAACTCAGTCCCACTTGTTCAGGGGCTGAGTTGTCCCGCATTCATTATACATTACATGTTATAATGATGTGTGTAAATGTCATGTCTTATTTTAATGTTGAGCATTTTCAGTGTAAAAAAACTCAGTAGAGCTTGTTGCTTCTGTGAAATAGATATTTGTATAAAATGTATATGACTATGTTTGCAATAAATTGTATTTTGACATTTTTGTATCCTGTTTCATTTTGTTCTTTTTTACCATTTGAATCTTTTTATATTCAACCCTATTTCCCTTTTTCTAATTTAAATTTCTACTCATAAAACTAAACCTCTTTCGAATTCAATTGACACCTCAATAGAGTAGAGTAATACTAGAGAAATAAAGTTGTTTTGGTAAAAACCTACTTTTCTTTTATAAAAAAAAAATGTAAACAGGAAGTGTCTAAATGAGCATAATTTACAAAACAAAATCGAAAAAGATACGCCATGAATCCGGACAAAAATTGATGAAAATAATTTTGGATTTTTATCGCAAACAAAACTTGAAGTATATATTTTGAACAATAAAGTTTATGATATAGAGTAGAAATTAGCTTAACTTTCCAATTCCAATATCAAATTTAAATCTTTGAAGATTCAAGATGTCTTATAAGCCTTATAAGCAAAAATCAGGAATTATCATAAAAGCCGCCTTGCAACATCAAATATATGTAAATTTTTTGAAGAATGTAAATTTCAATCGTTATAAAAGTATGCCTTCCGTTTAGTATTAGAATCGAACAAAACTACTGGGAAAGAAATATGCTCTTAGAATTAGAATAGAACAACAACTACTAAGAAAGAAATCATATCCGTGAAGTATCAGATCAGAGACATATATAACTTGTATTATTTGTCTGGTATTAGATTCGAACAACAACTACTTGGAAAAGAAATCGCCAGTTTAACAGAAGAAAAAAAATGTATACAGAAAAAGCACCGTGACATTTTACGATTTTTTAAAGATTATCTCAGTAACCGTACGTGTTGTATCTTTTAGTTGTTAGATTGCATACGCTTCGTTTATATACGTTTAAACATGCAATTCGTGAAGGTGAAAACGAACTACATCTACATTTGTACATGAAAATGAAATAAAAATTAACCAATATAACTCTTTATGCATATCTGATAATTTGTATATGTAAATCGTATTTGTTGTTCTTGTATTCTTTATTACAATCAGGTCGTTATAATTATCTCGTTTGCATTTTTATACAAGTGATATTTTGTAGTTAGTTCATGGCCTTTTATGGCTTATTATACGGTATGGATTTTGCTCCGATTCTTGGAAGCTGACGATGACACATAGTTGCTAGCTTCAATCACATCTTTTTATTCATCAATTTTTCCTCTTCAAACTGTTGAATAATCTCATTTGGATCGCAATCCTTGACTTGCGAAGATGCAAACGGTATAACCCATATTGCCCTGACATCGAACTCGGACTTCTTTTGAATTGTATTTTACTGTACGTATTACTGTGTGTTTGTTTATCCTACAGTGTATCAGATATTTCTGGCATCTGGTCGAAATAAGCTAAGAGATTCCAAACGACAATATAATTTTAGTTGAATTTTTAAAGTGCAACGGTAATTCTAAGGTCAACAGTTGAGCATAGGTAGCCGGATATAGCCGGATAAAGACATACATTTTTGTGTTATAATTGGTGGATATACGACAGTTTTATGGGGTATGCATTTCCGATTGCCTTGACTGCTATGTATAGAGCCGATCATATATGTCTAGAAATGTGTCCTAATAATACCACATCAGCATTTGTAACTCCTACATGAGAATGGTTACACTGGTGACAATTTATTGTTTTCTCTGGTATACAATGATTATCATTTTCAACAGTAGGTTACAAATTTTACATAGGTTACAATGGTTACTCTTTCTTTAAAGATTTTATCAAAAGTACTGTTTTATTTGGTTACAACAGTAACATACTTTTATTTAGGTTACAATTGTTACTCTCTCTTTAAACATTTATGAGAAGTTCTTTTTTATCAGGTTACAACGGCAACACTGTAACATAGGTTACAACGGCAACACTGTAACATAGGTTACAACGGTAACACTGTAACATAGGTTACAACGGTAACATAGGTAACATGGGTTACAACGGAAACATAGGTTACAATGGTAACATAGGTAACATAGGTTACAATGGTAACATAGGTTACAATGGTAACATAGGTTACAACGGTAACATAGCTTACAATGGTTACTCTTTCTTTAAACATTTATCAGAAGTTCTGTTTTATCAGGTTACAACGGTTACACTGTTACATAGGTTACATTGGTAACATACTAGTAGGTAACAATGGTAACATGGGTTACAAGGGTAACATAGGTTACAACGGTAACATAGGTTACAATGGTTACTCTCTCTTTAAACATTTATCAGAAGTACCGTTTTATAACACTAGGTTACACTTTAAATAAGAATCTTGAAATTTCTTGGTTACATTGGTTACATTGGTTACAACGGTAACATAGGTTACAACGGTAACATAGGTTACAACGGTTACATTGGTTACAACGGTAACATAGGTTACAACGGTAACATAGGTTACAACGGTTACATTGGTTACAACGGTAACATAGGTTACAACGGTAACATTGGTTACAACGGTAACATAGGTTACAATGTAAAACGGTAACATAGGTTACAACGGTAACATAGGTTACAACGGTAACATAGGTTACAACATTGGTTACTACGATAACATTGGTTACATTGGTTACATAGGTTACAACGGTAACATTGGTTAAAACGGTAACATAGGTTACAATGGTTACTCTCTCTTTAAACATTTATCAGAAGTACTGTTTTATAAACTGGTTTCATTATCATGTCCATTTACAAGGTAACAATGGTTACCCTTTAACAACACTAGCATGACAAGGTTACACTTTAAATAAGAATCTTGAAATTTCTTGGTTACATTGGTTACATTGGTTACAATGGTAACATAGGTTACAATGGTTACTCTTACTTTAAACATTTAAATCAACTGGTTACAATATTTCTTGTTGTTCCTGGCTTTGAACTATAGCTTTCAGTTACTGGGGGCTAGTGTATTTAGTCCTTTTGTCATCGTTTTTTCTTTTGTTGCTTTGTCTTATTGTGATGAGTCCACGTAAATTTTTATTTTTTTTGTCAGTTTGTTAATTATTATTTTGATTAGATATAAGACTTGGATTTTGCGAGTTTGAATTGTTAACCTTTGTCATGGCAACGTCTTTCAATAGTTTTATAGATTAGTTGCTATGTACTTTAAATTTTGTTCAATCCTCAAAACTGTATAAAGACTAACAGTTGCTTTAATTCATTAATTCTCAGTTGGATACTGGTCTCATTGGGAATCTCACCACATTGCAGCATTTGTAAAACTCATTTCGGCATTTTCCTAAGGGTGTATTTTGCACCGTCCACTCAATCATTGTCTGCCATTTTTTTAAATTATTGTAAAGTTTATATGTAATATCAGTTGGATACTTGTCTCATTGGGAATCTCACCATTTGCAGCATTTGGTCATTGACAACTAGTTTCCTAAGGGCTTATTTTGCACCTTCCACTCAGTCATTTTCCACCAATTTTTAAATGATTGTAAAGTTTATATGTTAAAATATCTGTTGAAATAGAAGTATGTCTTGCCTACTTCAAATTTTGAAAAATAAAATGCAAATATTGAAGAATAACAATACTATGTAAAGTATGAAAAATACCCCAAGTCAATACAGTGTATATCATGACTCAAAGTCAAATAATTTCCGAGATATGAGAAATATTTATGTGTCAATGTTCATCCAACATTTGCAACTAGACAGTTTTCGGCAGCAAATTTCCAGGACTCAAGAATTTCTGAAATTCATATCAGATCTTTATGAATAAACTGTTATCACAGAGATATGGCTTGCTTTTTTGTAATTTCGATAATGCAAATGTTGATATTAAAATAGCAACAATTAAACATGCAAGTTTTGCAAATATTCAAAGTCAATAAACCATGGCTAAAGGTTCATGGCTAAACAATCTCCATGGAAATGAGATGTGCCAATGCTAATACAACTGCGTACCAAAAACCATTGACTTATCATAAGAAGTTCCCTTTAACCAAACCTAAACATTAAGACAATAACAATCAAAACCAAGCAGTAAACTAAAACTCACAAACCAAAGGACATTTTTATCAACAGTTATAAATAATAGTTAAGAAACAACACGAATTCCACTAAAAACCAGGAGTGAAATCAGGTGCTCCGGAAGGGTAAGCATTTCCTGCACAGTATATGGCACCCGTTGTGTTATTTCTTTGTTCAGTTCGGTAATGAAGAAAGGTTATTATGACTGAGGAAGAATATCAGATATGATTTCTGACACACTTTTGTCATAATGGCCAATTAGCTCATGTTGGTGACTGTAAAATTTCTCGAATGATGACCTTTATTTGATTGATTCATAGCCCTGTCTTGGCAACTTTCGAGAAAGCAGTATTCCTCGTTCAGTTAACAAAATCAACGTACATGTACTTTGAGCTAGTTAGAGTAACAGATCAATTGAGACACATTTACTCAATATGCTGGTGCCACTGGGATGTTGCTACACAAAAATGGAAAGTTGACTATAGGAAAATTAAAATCATCGCGTTTGTCATAAATTTTGGTATTCAACCCACAACCGACCGTATCACAAACTAATACATGAAAACTAAGCAAAAGTCTGAAAGTCAATAGACCATTGTAAACTATGTTACCATTGTAACCTATGTTACTGTTGTAACCTATGTTACCATTGTAACATATGTTACTGTTGTAACCTATGTTACCGTTCTAACCTGATAAAACAGTACTTCTAATAAATGTTTAAAGAGAGAGTAACCGTTGTTACCTATGCTACCTTGTAACCAATGAAACCAAGAAATTTCAAGATTCTTATATAATCTAGGTGTAATCTAGTGATACTAAACATGCTAAAGGGTAACCATTGTTACCTTGTAACTGGACTTGATAATGAAACCTGTTGATCAAACAGTACCTCTGATAAATGTTTAAAAAGAGAGTAACCATTGTAACCTATGTTACTGTTGTAACCTATGTTACCGTTTTAACCGATGTTACCGTTGTAACCTATGTTACCGTTGTAACCTATGTTACCATTGTAACCTATGTTACCATTGTAACCTACTAGTATGTTACCGTTGTAACCTATGTTACCATTGTAACCTATGTTACTGTTGTAACCTATGTTACCGTTTTAACCAATGTTACCATTGTAACCTATGTTACCGTTGTAACCTATGTTACCATTGTAACCTATGTTACCATTGTAACCTATGTTACCGTTGTAACCTATGTTACCATTGTAACCTATGTTACTGTTGAAACCTATGTTACCGTTCTAACCTGATAAAACAGTACTTCTAATAAATGTTTAAAGAGAGAGTAACCGTTGTTACCTATGTAACTGGACTTGATAATGAAACATGTTGATCAAACAGTACTCCTGATAAATGTTTAAAGAGAGAGTAACCATTGTAACCTATGTTACTGTTGTAACCTATGTTACCGTTCTAACCTGATAAAACAGTACTTCTGATAAATGTTTAAAGAGAGAGTAACCGTTGTTACCTATGTTACCTTGTAACCAATGAAACCAAGAAATTTCAAGATTCTTATATAGGTGTAATCTGGTGATACTAAACATGCTAAAGGGTAACCATTGTTACCTTGTAACTGGACTTGATAATGAAACATGTTGATCAAACAGTACTCCTGATAAATGATTTAATCTAATGCAAGTATTGTCACTCAGCATTTCCGTATTTGTTACTCTTGTTACCTATTGTAACCATTCTCATGTAGGAGTTACAAATGCTGATGTGGTATTATTAGGACACATTTTTGGACATATCTAGAGCCGATGGCCGCGGAACATGTTGTAGTTTAATGTTATCGTGACATCATAATGCCGTTAAAACACCCTAAAACTCAAAACAAATTGATGTTAGGAATATTTTTTTCTTAAAGCACTATAGCTGTCAAATTCATGTTCACCGATTTGAATCTAATTCACATATTAGATTTATTTAAGAATTGAATGCTATTTTTTGTAAATTTATTGGGGTGTAAAAGCGTTGACCGAAGTACATTTTGTATGAAGCGCGGAAATTTGCACACGGTCAACGCTTTTACAACCCTATAAAGTTACCAAAAAAAAAAAGCATTCAATACTTGTAATTACATTTTTACCTATAGGATCATGAAAACACGCCTTTTATCAAGTTTTTATTTCATTTACCTGTGCACTTTATTGTGGGACCTCGTGTCATCATGAATGAAAAGTTGCATTGTGTAATGCAATTGATTAAGGAATATCACGAGATTGCTAGTTAGCCAATCAGAATAACGTATTATAATGAAACATACATCTAATGTAATTATAACAATGTACAACATTTATTCAAATTATAAACAATTTACAGGGCATGGGATCGATAATATGAATCTTCGTGTGTATTTCAATTTAGTCTAGACGTCATCTAATTAACTATTGAGATATGACACCGAAAACAACCAATGGTCACATAACGACACAAACATAAACATAAATATAAATAGATATATGGAACTCGTACAAATGGATTTTTCTATGTCT
Organism: Mytilus edulis; assembly: GCA_019925275.1. Classification (NCBI taxonomy): domain Eukaryota; kingdom Metazoa; phylum Mollusca; class Bivalvia; order Mytilida; family Mytilidae; genus Mytilus; species Mytilus edulis. The sequence continues at coordinate 64,209,004 of CM034358.1, read as the reverse complement.
GTTTGATTTCAATTTTATGGGTACAAAAATAAGTTAATTATCGATTTTACCTGATTAAGAATGATTTTTTTGTGAATCGAACCAGTCAATTAAATGATTTACCGTTGTTTCATTGTCGACATGCTTTTCTTTTAATAGCCTAACACACGTCAATCATACATTATCCATCTCTAGCTAAGGGGTAAATTGAATTCCCATGAATACGGATTCAATGAGGTTGAATAATTCACTGCATTATTCACCATCGATGTTTCTTCGCTTAGTTTGAAAAAAATGAACCGTACTTGCTGTTTACATAGTGAACTATTATTTCACTTTCATTAATGATTGAACAAAAAAACTCAGATGTTTTTGTATGTATATCGTAGCTAGTGCTCCTTTAATAGATATAGGAAGATGTGGTATGAGTGTCAATGAAACAACTCTCCATGCCACTCACAATTCTATAAAACTATGGTTTTGTAAAAACACAGAGACAGTGAATGTTTACTCTAACATGTATACTCAGTTTAATGCCTACCAGCCGTAATAAACAAATTTTGCTGGGGGAGTTTGTTCTCCCCCCTCAGTGCATCAAAATTTAAATACAATTTCATTATTTCCCCAAAAATAAAGTTCCATGCCCCTTTTTTCAAATTTGTCCCCAAAGAAACCCCTTTCAGTGCGTTGGGTATTCTTGTAAATTTATGATTTGCTCTTTTATATACTGATACTTATTCTTCTCCCCTTTCTACACAAAGGACGAAATATGGTATATTCGGAACGATGTAACTATAGTTGTTTTGTTCCGCAAGAACTATTCAACTAGATACATTGTTCCGGGACTTTTCAACTAGCTACTTTTTTCCGGAACTTTTCGACTGCACTCGGAATAAAACAACTAGTTCGGAACGATAACTAGTTGAAAAGTTCCGCTGGAACAAAGTAACTGACGGAACATAGTGGCTGTTACATAAACACCCATTCATACTTTTTTTTTACTCCAGCGTCCCTAACACGTCTTTTGTAGAAGAAACGCGCATCGGACGTACAGCCGTGACAATTTAATCTAACCTAAATAGTAACGCACATAACCAACGCATGTTTAAATCAGAATAAATGTAAAGGTACACTTGCTTTTCTTTTTAGAAGTAACAACAACTGTTCATGATCAACCGCGGTAAAGGAAAATTTATATAGATTCCAACATTATTGAGTATACAGAAAAAAACAGAAAAAAAGATGCGAAAAGGGTTGATAGGCTTGTAACTTACCGATATAGAACATTTAGGAGGGTATAAAAGATTTACAATTTTTTTTTGAATGAAAAAAAAAAAAAAAATGCAGAATATACATTATGTCTCAGTGTTAAGATCTTAAGACCAACATTAGTTTTATGAAAAGCTGACGATTACATTAAAAGCATATATAATTATACACGCATTACAATCGATTCGTCTGTTTTCATTTGAATCGATTTAAATGGATCGGTACTGGTTCTGTTGTTCTTAATCAGAACGATTCTGATCGAATAACATTTTCGCTTTACTTATGACGCGGCTGCGTCGAATCGAAATTGATACTATGCAAGTTCACGTAAACATGTACTTGTATATGACTCTGACTGGTCATGGTTTCGGAACATCCAAATACGATATCAAAGATGATCGAAGGATCTTGAAATAACCAAATTTTCAAACAGTTACAGACCTTCCATAGATTGTTTAACCCTAGAAAGGTTATCAGATGTATATCCAAAAATAAGTTCGATCGATTTTTTGACATACCAATCTACTCTACCGGACATATGAGTCTATACATAACAAATACGAATTTGTTTGTTTATGAAAGTTCGATTAAACTATAAAACGGTCAAAAATAAATCGCAAAACAACTAATTATATATTTATACGGTACATAAAAGACGAAAATAATGAAACATCGTGTAACTATATTTTTTAATTACTTCTTATATGGTCGGATGATATATTGATTCGTATTAAAATCAAAACTTTGTTTACAAGAGATGTGTTTCCGATAATGAAAGACACACCCACGTTATGACACTTTTTAAATATGTGTTATTCACTTTTTTCAGAAATCCGTTCGAAAACTTATTGACCAATTATCATTGCTTGACTTTTGCATTATTCAGTTTGATACAATATATATACAGCTAATAATACAACACCAATCACAATACTCCTATAACCACCACAACAAAGAAGAAGATCAGCTATATATTTTATATTAAAAATGATGTCCTGAAGCCAACAAATATTCTTAAGCCTAATATCACCCGTATTCCTGGAGCGTACCTCATGCGAAGTTGAGTAATAGGTAGGAACGGAAATTAGACAAAAAAAAACATTTACAATTTAATATAATATGACGTGTCTTTGCTATTATATTTCAACTTTAAAAAATTAAAACTATTTTCGCAATATATTTTCATCTGTTTTTTTATTTTTATTTTTGTTAATGATGTACATTAAAGACAGTAAAAATATTTTCACTTCCATTCTGAAGCAAATTGCCACCCAGGAAATTAAGAATACAACATATTCATTAGCAAAAGAGAGGCAAGAGATTCCAGCGGGACATTCACACTCTTTATTCGAAAATGAACTGAGGACGCCATGATTGAAAAAGAAAAAAAACACTCATCATTTGAAAATAAAGATTAAGAAACACGAACCCCATCAAAAGGTGCTCCGTAATGGGTAAGCAAATCCTGCTCCACATTCGACACCTACAGCATGCAAAACCGCAGTCAAAGATGGATTTGGGTCTGTTTTGTAGGGTGTTCACACCCACTCAATTTTAATCAATTACAGACTATATGCATGGATTTTTTTTCTAACCTGAAATAGGTAAACAGATGTGTTGACATTCTTTTGTATAATGTCAATTTCTATCAGACTACAGACCACCTCTTTATATGCAAGTTTAGAAGAGCATTTCATAAATATTTAAATGTTTTAGTTTCATATATACAGTGCCATATAAAAACAGCCGACAGAACATTTGCACATTTACTTGAATTTTCATTATAAGTTAGCTATAAAATTTATAATACATTTCGTTTAAAACGGATGGCTACCTTTTCAAGAACTTTTTTCCCGATTGAAGTGGATTCAATTTTGTATTAAGATTTTCTTACTAATAGTCGGAAAACGAAAACGTTTTTTTTCATGAGATCTATAGAAAATCGTGCACAAATACTTGTAAGTTGTATATTTGTTGACAGCTTTCGATTAAACAATTATGTACCACAAAGTTGCGTGACAGTTGCCAAATGCAATATGCATTAAAAGGAGTGCACCACAGATATGACGACAAAAAACGTCAATACATTCAACATGGGATTGATTATAAAAATATCACATTTAACACGAATATTTCCCAAATATCCACGAATAGTATTTTGTTAATTACTTTTTAGTGTTTAGTGTGTTATACGCATGATACATGACAAGTGGTCATGAAAAATATAGCATTTTGTTCGTAATGGTAATAAAAATATAATTACATTACAAAAAAGAATGTGTTGATTGGCTAACTGTCACCTATGCAAATGAGATACCACAAATTCTAATATTTGTCATAAAATGCGTTGAACGATATATTTGGTGTTTATTTGTGATAGTAACTGGACGAGATAAGCATTCTACAAATTTTATACACACAAAATGAGGACCTTTCTTCTTTGGATTTTATCCATTTCATTGTATTATGAACTATCATCGGCATGGCATATGCAGTTTTCACTTCGTGATGTCTTAAAAGGACAATGCAGGGACGTTTGTCCTAGAATGTGTAAAAAGGATCCGAATTCATTAAGTTCAGATTACAAGTGTGGATTTGTTTGCCAAAATGTTTGCACTTCAAGAATTAGAAAACGAAGATCAAAAAGAGCAACCAGTTCGGTTTGTACTTAATAATATATATCTAATTCAATTTAAATTGATTTAATTGGTTTGCTCAATTTAAAACAAAAACATTCCGTGTAAGAACAAAATCGCCAAACTGCCATGTATGCTACTCAAAGTAATAGCCGAATGAAACAATCTGAACTCGTTTCTAATGCTTAACAATACAGTATACTTGTATGCATAAATCAAGTTAAAGCGAAACAAATGAACCTGTTTTTTTTTATTTGAAATCAAAAATGTTCTGCTGCAACAAATTGTTTCTATAGCAATATTCTTTGTTGGAGGGACACACTCAATTGTAACTACGCGATGAGAAGAAGAAAAATGAACTTCACTCAAAAATAAC
>CM034358.1:64080033-64197202 GCA_019925275.1 Mytilus edulis | reverse complement strand
GTTCGCACTCTACTCATTCGCGCCCAATTTTAATTCTAATTCAAGTTGAATAATTGGAAAATCATGATTGTTGTTTTAAATTGCTTTGGTGTAAATACTGAATGTATTTATAGCTTGGTATGAGTAAAACATTGAAGATTTTAAAGGAAAAACACAAAAGATAATTGTTTTTAACAGCTTGGTCCCTTTGATCTGAAACAACGAAGCAATAAAATATAGGAACCAAAATATAGCAATCCACTATTATAACCAAAACATGATAAAATTTATTCAACACACAGAAAAAAACATAGTCAGAATCTCACTTCATTTTGAAACAAGTCAATGAAACAAAGTTATAGCAATGCATTAACCAAAACATGATTATGAGTTATTCAACACAAAATAAAACGTTGACAAAATACCACTTTATTTAGAAAGGATTATTATTATTTTTAACAATACCCTATCCAAAACATGATTAAGATTTATTCAACACTTTATTTTGAGACAATGACAACAATTATACTTATAAGAAAACACTTGCTTACAGAGTTATTAAACACAAAACCAATTAAGATTGGGTGCGAACATGTAGGGTGTGAAAGTGAAAGGGGGCGAACATGAGTGGGCGCAAACGTGAATGGGGCGCGAACGGACCCGGATTCAGACTATGTACCAGTGAGAAATATACAAGCCTTTCTACGGTATTTCATTGTATTTATTTGTACAAATTCAGGTAGTCTTGACCTATTCATTTATCTTAAAAAAAACAGCCAGTTGTCACCTTCACTTCACACACACACATATACAAGTATCAATTATATGCTTACGAGACATGTTGCATTGTTAAACTAATTAAGGTATGTGAAAATCAAGACTTGCATAAAAACTATCCCAATATTAGAGACAGTTGCGTCATTTTTCTTCACAGCTTTCAGCTCTTTGATTCTTTCAATTTCAGTACATCAAGAATCACTATGGAGAAGATCCTGCTCATTATAACAAAGCCTGTAGTGATCTAGAACAGCTGAGACAGGTAAAGATGTAGTCTAGAATACAGTGTCTACTTACACTGAACATGTATATGGGCAGGAATTCGCTAATGCTACTTTAGTGTGACATTGTAAGAAAAAAATAAAAATCTTTATAAGCTTCTAATTTTTTTACAAATTATTGCTACAAATGGTGTCCTTCTATTTGTAACCAAAAAAATCATTTTTAAACTTGCGTCAGTTTGGAACCAAGGCAAATGATGAATTTGGAGCATGTACATGTAACATGGACACTTTTTCCAAATTGAGATTAATGATTCCTTAACTTATTCAACATTCAATATCATATATATTGATCACAAAACATTATCTATCATCAAAACTCTAAAATGTATATTTTCATTTCTTTCAGAAATTTTGGGAAAGCAAGTTTCCTCTACTTTTCTGTCAATGTTACATGCAATGTTTAAGAGATAAATACAGTAAGAATCATTTTCTTTCTGAACATATAAAGGCTCTTTTTCATTGTGTTACCCTCACATTAAAAAATTGTATTAATATTTTTGCAATTATCTCATTTCTATCATAAAATAGTGACTTAAATGTTGCATGTAACATGGACACAAAAAATATGAATAATGAACCATGCCAGAATTGACCTTAAAAGATATAAAAAGCTTCCAAACAACCATCTGAATGTAAATTATACAATTATACTGCCACATTTCTCATATATGATATTATTAAAATACCAAAACCATTCCCCTAAATTTCAGACAGCAGACATATTTTTTAACTATACCAGTAGTTATGCTTGTTCATGGTGGTACACTATGGAAGGCTAAATTAAACGATATTCAAATGTCAAAATAACCAGAAAAATAAAATTAAGACCAAAGATAGATCAATTGATGAAGGATCGAGTCATCCAAAATTTCCACAACATGAAACATTTTTATATCAGTAAGTAAGCAACCCGTTTTGTTATGCACAGGGATGAGATTGATAAGAAGACAACCACACAACCATCAGCATCCACGAAGTTTCTCACTCAATAACTAATACTGACAAAGTAAGGGTACAAAATGATTACATGTATCCCTCATTCATGTGACACAGTTACACTCAAAACTAATAGTATGAAAAACCAAGACAAAATATGGACAAATCTACGAGAGGTTGAAACAGCTGCATTTATAGAGAATCTTATTTTCAATCGTTTACATAACTTCTATAAAGAACAATTTGGGTTTCATCTTTGAGGTTGTTGTCTGATAGACATATTACCCTATATCTCGTTTTATTTCTGCTGGTTAATCTTACATTTATGATAACTTTTTAAGGTTTAAACAATACATTTTATTTCAAACATTAAAATATTCAAAACAAGTTTCTTGTTTCTTGTTTTCTGTCTCCAACATCTTCAACTATCTATCTGAAAAAAGAAAAAAACAAAACACAATTAATCTACCCTCAATCAGAACCAAAATCCATGCATAGATTATAAAATTTACAATAATATAGAAACTCTCAAATATCTTGTTTCGATTTTTCAATGCCATTTCCTCTTGAAAACTTGTTACCTAAACTACAGGAAGCCACAATTTAAAGGGCCCCATAATGACCAGTGTAAAACAATTCAGAAGAGAAAACCAACACCCATTAGACCATAGTCCTGTTTTCAACTTTATTTGGCCTTCTTTTACTTTTTTGTTTCATTAGCGTCACTGAATAGTCTTTTGTAAACGAAAAGCGTTTCTGGCCTACAAAATTTCAATTCTGGTATCCATGATGAGTTTATTATTATTATTTTGAAATCAGAAGGAGCCTGAACCTCTTATAATGCAAAAGATATTCTGGAATGTCAATTATTGGCATAACAATTAAAAAAAAATGCTACAAATTGAATTCCTCATGATTTCTATAATGAGCATCAGTAAATACACATGATACATGTGTTGACTGGTGAATGAAAAGGGATAAATAAACAAGATTTTGAAATAACTATCTTCTACACTGCTGTAGAATGGTCAAATTGGAGACCACTAGTATGTCTGCATACACAGTCACCATCATCTGGTTTTCTGACACAGAACTACTATCTGACTGGCTGAAAGGACTGTCACCACCTGACTCACTAATAGGGACTTTATCAGACTGGCTAACACAGACATCATAATCTGCCAGGCTGATAGGGTTATCACCATCTGACAGGCTGATAGGGATATCACCATCTGACAGGCTGATAGGGATATCACCATCTGACTGGCTGACAGGGACATCACCATCTGACTGGCTGATAGGGACATCACCATCTGACTGGCTGACAGGAACATCACCATATGACTGACTGACAGGAACATCACCAACTGACAGACTCATATGAACATCACCATCTGCCAGGCTGACTAGGACATCACCATCTGTTGGCTGACAGGGACATTACCCTCTGACTGCCTTACAAGAACATCACAGACTGACTGACTGACAGGAACATCACCAACTAACTGATTGACTGATATGTACATCACCATCTTCCAGGCTGACAGGGACATCACCATCTGTCTGGCTGCCAGGGACATCACCATCTGACTGGTTGACAGGGACAGTACCTTTTTGCAGCATCTTCCTGAGAGTTTTCTTCATCACATTTATTGCTGATCATCTTTTTCTTTCTTAGGTTTATATTGCCTGTAGATTTTTTTTTATTAAAAATTGCATGTAAATTTTCAAGACCGACACCAATTTTGTTGTTAATGAAGAAAATACACTTCTAAAAAGAATATCTATATTTAGAAATAAAGATGAAGTTTGATGGTGGTAAAACAAGTTAAATTATCAATAATCTCTTTATAGAGCAAAGGAGTAAGTAAATGTTATCAGTTCTGTTCATGCGTGTAACATTGACAGAAAAGTAAAAGGTTTTATGTCAATGTTACATACATGAAGACCAGAAGATGAAAGTGGTGTGCTTAATAGTCAACTTTGGAGAAATAATATAATTACTGCCCAGTAATATCTAATTAATCATTTACGTTATAAAATGTTATATAAATGTCTGACTTTAAGGAATTTAATTGCATGTAACATAAAAAAATCTTGACACAAAATATTGTTGTCAATGTTACTAACTAGTGTTAAAAGACAAATTAAACAGGAAAACATGAAAACGCTTTAATTTTGTAAAATAAAAATAAGATAATAGCTCCATATGGCAGTAAGTTTTGTTTACGCATGTAACACTGGCCTGAACATGTAAAAGTCTAAATAATAGACTGTCAATGTTACATACACAATTTCTTAATGAAAAAAAAGTTTAATTTGGGTTTACTTTATACATTATTTTTTAAAATAGGTATCATAATAATAACTTTGAATATTACAAATTAGATTAACTGTTGATTTCAACACAGTTAAATCTTCTCATGTAACACAAAAAAGACCTGATACAAAAATCGTAGTCCATGTTACTCATAAAGTTATCATAGGAGCATCAAAGAAATTGTGTGATGACAATATTTCAGATGTTAGTCATTTATAAACTCAGATAAACTCATTTTAAAGCTCATAACAGAGGTTTGGAAATCAATGCTTTTAAAACATTATAATTCTGGGTTATGTATGTAACATTGACAGGAACACCAACAAATGATGAGGAAAAGTTGCTAGTCAATCAGGAAAAAAATAAACACAAATAATTAAAACTCATTTATTTCTTTAATATCATTTTAATGAAGCAAATTTAAATTTAAACAAGATTTTATTGATTGAATAATTGTATGCACATTTATTAGGTTGTAGCATGTAACCTGGACGCAGAAGATGTGTCAATGTTACATGCCTTTAAACGATAAGAATTACAAGTAAATATTGTAAAGTCTAGAAATCAAGAAAGATCAACAACTTCTCTGTTAAGAATTAAGCATAAATTTACATTTGATTTAATATTATGCACTGGCCAATTATGCTTTAAGTGTAATAAAGTAATATTGTATTTATTCTGGTGTCAATGTTACATTTTATGTTTTCAAATTAAGTGGCCAGTTATCTTTATAATGCTGAGAATGAATAGAAGTACCAGTTAATCGAATTGGCAATTAATCAGTGGTATTTCATGTAAAAAATTAGATTGATAAAACAAACCGTACAAAAAAAAGCTTTTGCATGTATCATAGACACCACTCCTTTGTAAATATTTTCGTGTCAATGTTATGTACAGAAATCTCTCCAGCAATAAAATGAATACCGTAAGGGTCAAACCTGTTTAAATACAAGATAAACTTATATTTTTTTACAAAATTGCAAAGCAAGTCACACATCATTATCAAAGAACCTAATTTACACAGAAAGTGCATGTAACACTTCATTGTGAGGTCAAATTAACCTGGTCCCACTCTCTTATCATCTGCTTGATCACTGGTAGATGCCTAGTGTGAAAGATGACAAAGCCACATTTTAATGTAATTGTCAGTGGGTTGAAATGTGAAAAAAATAATTATGGTAATGCTTACTATAAAAAGTATACAACTGTTATAAAAAGATGAGTATTATTGGGCAGTATTGACACGAAAATGAAATAAATTTTCTTACCTTCTATATTTTTCAAACTTCAGTTGATTGATAAAAGTCAAGAAATCCAAATTGTACCCATTGTTGACACCTTTCAAAATTTGCCATGCTGGACCAATAACTGGTTTCCAAAGCTAATCAGCTAATGAAAAGGTGCGTGTAACATTTGTTGACGGGAAAAGTTACATGCACTTGTCCATTTTCAAACGTATTTTATTTGCAGCAATAATCGGATTCTGTACAAAATGGGGTTTCTAAATGATAGACGGATCATTTTGCAGTTGATTTTCAACTATTATAGTAGAACAATTCTTCAGGCATATTCTAAATATGACTAGGGGTTTTGCCACTGCAGAAATGTCACACTTTTTGTCTACAGTTTTCAACTACCAGCACATAACAAGTGCTGATTTTTTGTTGATTTTTTTAATTGGATCCATTTTCTTTGCATTTGGCAATAAAGACTAACCCACTTTGATATTTAAACAATGTTTATTCTCCATATTTGCATGATTTCTTTATTTTTTAATTGGATAAACACTATTGACCCTAAAATTTCACTAGCGAATTCCTGCCCATATACTTACAAAAAGAAGCTGTTCTTAAAATCATGCAAAATCTATTGCAAGAGAGTGGGATTTAAGTTTGAATTTACTTTACTTCATTTGACCCTAACGTGGCTACAATATTAAATTTTACGAATGACGATAAATCAAGACTTTAATTTGATGCTAACGGTAGCGCAGAAGGACATTTTGGATCCTTCATCGTTCTCTTCTCTTTTGACTGTTTGACACAGATATTTTTCAAAACAGGCTATACATGTTCACAACATGCCAGTTTAGGTTCAAATAAACACATAAATAAAATACCATCCAGAAAGATTATACGTAGAACATAAATTTAGCTCATGCAAGGTTAAAGCCGCAGTGATTTTCTACAGTGGCAAGTATTTTGAGACAACCCCCCCCCACTTTGTATTTTTCTTGATACTGAAAACATTTGGCTGCCTAATATATCGAAATCTATGTTTTCTTATGTAATAACTCTACCTTCATCGTTGTCTATTCGTCACTATGTCTGTAGTTTATGTATATGGTCCTATTCATCAGTGCAGTAGGCTGCTCAGCAATGGCGACACTGAAAATTTCTGTTGTCCGAATAGAGCGCCAAGTAAGCGGGAAACAACTCGCACTAAAAAAAATACCGTATTTCACCAAAATAATCAAAACTTCGCTTTTTTCAAACAAATAGTAATACGTGAAACACATTTATATTCAGCTATCGTTCATTTTTAAAATAACAAACATTATTTTATTAAAGCCATCAATAAAGAATTAACAACAATGTAATTAACGGAGTGCATTGAAATCAGACCACATGGGGTAGAGGGGTTAAACAAAAGCTCGTAACTTTTTAAAAAGCCTGGTGACCCCCATTTTGTTTTACCTTAAAATGTTCAAAAATAACATATCTTTGACATATCTGTTTTTAAAAAAATTCCACCCCAGAAATTTTATGAAAAAATCGATTTAACCAATATTTTTAGCCCTAAACTGAAATAAGAAAATGTTAAATTTTGACGTAAATCTGAAAATAAAAGGATGATAAACAATGATAAAGTCTAAAATAACAAAGGAAAACGTTTACATTTCAAATTTTAATATTTTTTTCACATAATACTCATCTTAAAGTCTTTGAATTTGATTAAGCTGCTATTGTTAAAAGAGTGGAAATGTTTGGAAATAGGGTCAAAATCGCACATTTCGCTTCAATAAAGAAAATAATTCAAGATGCAGATATATCTGATATGTTTAAGTATGGAATTTGAGATACAGAATAGATACATGTACATTTTGTTATTTAAAACTACCTTTTATTTTAAGAGTGCTGTTCATGTGTCACATGATTTCATGGGATGTAGTACATTAAAGAAGTACTATGCACAGTTACAATTCTTACAAGGGAGGTTCCCCATGGGGGAAGAAGGAGAATGTGGGATCAATTTTACCTGGTAAGTACATGATTTAATATATATACATGTATCTACATTAGAATCTGAACATGGTGCTAACAGCTTCCCAGTAAAATGCTTTTATGCATATTTTTTTTATTTCAATGGCATTGCCTGCCATGAAAATACGGAAGAAATGTTGAAGATGCTACTTGAAGCGGAGTACATTGACAAAAAAATACACAAGTTACTGAGGCTCCTTTCAGAGTTTTCCATAAAGAAATAAAAATGATTTTCTGTATACTTCTCACTGCAATTTCAAAAACGAAATAATTTAATTTGTTTTACAATGTGATGTAATTAAATTCTCTTAGATAATGTAAAAAAAAGAATTATTAAACACATCAAAATGTTTTAAATTTGTCTGACATCTCCTTTTGTACATACAAATGTATGTTCTCTGTACACATTTCTGGTGTTGTTTCAGGGAGGATGTTTTCCTGGGAAGAGAAGTTACAATTCCTGATGTAAAGTTTGAACAGGCCTGTATCCTATACAACATAGGAGCTTTACATTCTATACTGGGTAGCATAGAAACCAGACAGAGTGCAGATGTAGGTTTATATGGTTACTTTATAAAAATGAGGTGATCTGGTATGATTGCCAATGAGACAACTATCCAACAGAACAAAAATGGTGTGGATATAAGAAATTACAATGAGAAAAAAACACCCAGTATAGTCAGCTTTAAAAGATCTGACATGAAACAATTCAAACCTGGAAACTTATGACCTAAATTAAATCATAACCATTCAATTTAAGAAAAACAATTATTGTATGTATGAACCAACAACACTCACTGAATTACAAGTAGTTCAACTACAGCATCCTTAGCCTGTAAACATCAACATGTGCACTGAAGATGTGTTTTCAAACCCTGCACCTGGCAGGTGAGCTCAATACCTATCTGACATGCTAGGTGCAGGATTTTTCCTGCTGAAAGTCAGCAGTTGTCTCTAGGAACTCTGGCTGCTCCACCCTAAAAAACATGGCCACTGAGATATGTAACCATGAGCAGTCAGAGATCTATATAAATCTATTGGGTTATTAGAGAAAAATAACATACATTTGTTAATGTGGATTAAAAAAACAAAAACTGCGATAACATATGTATGTTACATGTTTCACTCAGGTATTATTTTGTATATCAATATATATCATTTGTTTTTGTAAAAATGTATGCAAGTTCTATTGATATTATATTGTCTTCATGAAATCTTAACTATAGAAAAATAAAACAGTCTATAGTTTGCCAATCATGCATAGTACACCTCTGTTATTACAGAAGAAATGTGCCTCTCTACAACAAATATAAAAAAGAAGATGTGGTATGATTGCCAATGAGACAACTATCCACAAAAGACCAAAATGACACAGACATTAACAACTATAAAGCATTTCTCAGACATACAATGTACATCATGCTTAAGGATGTTTGCTCCTCTAATTTTTGAATTTTTGCCAGATTTTCGGAATCCTCTGGTTTTATCCATGTATTAACATTAAAAAAAATGCCCACTAACCCCTACTTTTCTCGTTATATTTTTATAACATATAGTTTAAATAGCAATATTTCAAAATCTTATGAAATCCTTGTTATTTTTTCATAGTTTTTTAAACAACAAAGGTGCCAATGTTAAATGTAAGAAAAATCTACAGAGAATTATTTCCCGGCAAATTTTCACTAGCTTATATCTCGAAAACAAGCACACGGACCTTCCATTTTTTTCTGTTTTTTCATTGTCTGTATTTATATACTTTCAATTTATAACTGTCTTTTAAAAAGCTTGTTATTTTTAAACAGAGTAGCGAACATCCTTAATCAAATTTTATTTTAAGAAATATTGATCATACAGAGCAAGTAATGAGGTTCTGCACAAGCTTCCCAGTAATTCTAACAGTTTCGTATAATTAGTTGCATGATTTTGATAACTAAGCCTTGTAAATACAGCTAAGTTATAATTAATTCCTTTGAAGAGCCTTGTCTCATTGATTTACATTGTACTATGGTCATGATGGTTGAAGAACAATATATTAGTTTAATTTCGAAAATTTGTTGTTATTCTATGTCTTTAGTTTGTGTGCAAAGTTTCAAGAATTCCAAATTGGCCACAAAAAAATATTTATTAACAAAAAACAAACATATGTTACTATAGATGTAGAAAATTTAAGGAATAGGCAACTCATGAAAGTATCTGTAATAACACATGCACAATATTTTCTCTAATAACCCTAAAGAGTTATACCCCTGACTGATGAGTGCTGAAATTGGCTTTAAACACCAACAAACAATCAATCAATCATTTTCAACCTCTGCAATTGTAACCTATATACATATAGAAGACTTTATTGACATGAATTTATTTTAAATGATTCATATAATTTATGTTTTTGTTCCTTCCAGGGAATGAAGGTATCCTGTACCCATTTCCAGTGTGCAGCTTGGGCATTTGAATATTTACGTGACCATTTTGGATCGTCAAATCTTAGCGTAGATATGTCACACGAAGTTTTAACATTCCAAGTACATTTGATGCTGGTAAGTATAAGTTGTGATAGTCACATTTGAATATTTACGTGACCATTTTGGATTGTCAAATCTTAGCGTAGATATGTCACATGAAGTCTTAACATTCCAAGTACATTTGATGCTGGTAAGTATAGGTTGTGATAGTCACTAAATTGATGAAACATGTTGCTTGGAATGCTGTGTACGAATTATTAGGCAGTAAGGTGTACCTATAAATAAAGTGTGTTAGAAATGCATGAATGAAACTTCAACTCAATCAACGCAACAGGATACAAATTTGATATTTTACAAGGATCTTCACTGGTATGAAATGCTCATTTTTTTTGGTGTTTTTTTTTTTAAACGAAACGTAAATCAATTCTGAAAAGAAAGTTATTTGTCTTTTATATTATAACACGACACCATGACTTTGTTATATGTATATCAACTGCTGAATAGAAAAAAAAGATTTATATATGTACAACAGTAAAGAGATAAGGCCAAATAAAAATATATGTGTGGTTCCAGTAACCCTACCGTCCCTACTTTTTCGGCTTAAAAATAGCCTACCCTAAAGATTTTATTGTCATTTTTCATTAAGCACTGTTAAAGTCAGAATGTTGCTCCCATAGACTCAATGTAAAAAAAAAACATAAAATAAAAAAAAATCCCTACCTACCTACCCTGACTTTTTTTCAGATGTAACTGGAACCACACATACTTTTTTATTTGGCCTAAGTCTTTAGACATGTTAGAAGGGTTTAGTGATAAAAAAAAATGTTGAAACCTTATAGTTTTTTTAAATTTTACATGTTTGGTCATTTTGTAGAGAAAATGTATTTTGTACATTATATGTTAGATTTTATTTGAAAAAATAAATTATTTATATGTTAGATTTTATTTGAAAAAAAAATTATTTATATGTTAGATTTTATTTGAAAAAAAAAATTATTTTGATATTAATATTATGTGTTTATGTATTGTTATATTATTTACATAGGCCCAAGCACAGGAATGTATTTTAGAGAAGTCCATGATAGATAGCAGAAAGAACACAATCACTGCTAAAGTCTCAGCTCAAGTTGTGGAATTCTATAGAACTGTGATCAAATCACTTCAGACAGAAAATATGGATGCCATCTTAGGCTCACGAAAATATAAGGTACATTTACTGTTATGTAAGCTGTTGTTGAGTCGTTAAGGTGGTACCTAACACTACAGGGAGATAACTCTGTAAAGTCAGCTAAACGTTTTAATTACGTTGTGTTGTAAAGGGAATATTAAGATTCTCAATGATCAAAATTGGTGTTTGTCAAACTGCTATATAACCAGTGTAATTTTTCTAACAAAACGGTTGGTTCAAAATTTTTGAAATTTTTATGTTTTTGTTGAAGGGTCAAAGTAAATACATTGTCAAAATTTTATGAAAATTAAACGAGCCAAATTAATTTTAGTGAAAGTGTTGGGTACCAACTTAAGGTAGTTTTAATTCATACAAATGGTGTCATTGTACAAGCACAGCAGTCTAACTAGAGTAACTTTCTTAGTACTTGAACCAGAGCTATCTCTCATCAAGAAAATTGTCCTGATCTGGTGACAATCGATCAAACATAAATGTTACAAATACTGTCAATTAAGAAATTTTTATTATTGCAATTTTTTACCAAGGACACAAATGCGAGATTAATTGTTGGGATATCCGGAAAAAGCTGCTTACAGATATATATCTATTATTCACATAAGCTAAAACCTTGCAATAATTTCTTAATTTACAGTATTTGAAAATGCCTCCTTATCCAGTATAAATTCTATTTTAAATTTATAGAGTTTTTTTTTTTGGAACAACCTTTTTTCAGAGGGGGATGAATTTGCCGATCAAACAATCAATTCTTCCTCCACATCAATTTGCTTATTTGTACACACTATTTAACATGATCATGAAATAAGTGTAAATAATCCACTCGGGGGGGGGGGGGTAACTTCGATATTTTTTTGGTAGGGGTGTGCCATTTTTGCCTAAAAAAACGTACCCATTTTAATATAACATTCACTGAAATTCAGTACCTATAGTTATATAAATATTTAAGAAAGAATGATCTATACTTATATACAATATTACATATTATGAAAATCATACAGTTAATACTGCAAAGTCTTGTTTATAAGTTAAAATCGTTTCGGAATAGCTGTTCTGTAAGATTTTCAATAGCATATTTATATATGATATGTAAATCATACCCCTAATCAATATACAGTTATCAAACGTAAATGCATTTTAATATAGGATGTCATTAAAAAGGAGGGTCATTTTTATATAAAATCTCGCAAAATTATGACCCATATTTTTGGCACATCCCCTTATACCCAATAATAGGAAGTTACCCCCCCCCCCCCCCCCCCCCCCCCGTGAAATAACCTCCCCCCAAAATGTTAAATAATATCAGTAAAGGAAGCTAAGACATGAGATTTTATCAAGTATGAGGAAGGAAACTATATTTTATAGGACTGGAAGAAGAGAGCAGAACTAAAGATTTTATTTTATGAAGTGATCACCAATTATTACATGGGAAGGAACTCGGAGGAGCAAGAAAAATTTGGAGAATGTGTGGCTTACTATACATTGTCCTATGATAAATTGAAGGATGCTATTAAAATGGCTAAGGTAAGGTCATGTTCAAAATTTATAAAATTAAAAGAGATGTATTATAATTTTGCCAATTCAATGAGACTGAGCACTATCCTTCGGATTCAAAATTTTCTCAATGACAGGGATCTCCATGGATGAAAATTGAACGATGGAGGAACTTTCACCATCACAAACTGTGTAAACGCGGTACAGTGTAGTGGATCAAAGTATTTCATCCCTCCATATAAGGAATGGTGAACATGCTAATTCACTGCTTATCTAAATTATATTTATTTGAATTTCCATTATAGAAGTATCAATATTTTTATTAATTGCCGTTTGTAACCATTCAATTGTCAAGCCTTCTTGTTCCCCCCTTAGTCGAGAATGATCAAAAGCTGTCATGAAGGTGCACATGTAATTTTCTTGCTAATTTTGATGATTGTAATGGGGATTAAAAATCGTGTGGAGCTATTTTTTCACTGTCAAATTCAGAAGTCATGAACTTATTACCTGTATGGCTGATTTGCAACAACAACCGAACAATTTGTAATTGTCCGGGTTATGTAAAAGATTGACGATAAAGCAAATGTTGACAAATAAAAAGGTTTTTAACCGGATTTTTGTGACAAAAATGTCGGTTATAGATTTGGGGATGTACGGCGGGCGGGCTGGCGGCAATCAAATGTTGTCCGTGCATTAACTCATGAACCATTCAACTAAAGCTTTTAAAATTTTAATATGTTGTTACTGACAACTAAATGAAGGTCAAGTTCAATAATGGCGATTTTGACTTGTACCGTTCAGGAGTTATGGTTCTTGAAAGATTGAAAAATGGAGTTTCCAGTCGTGTCCGTGCATTTACGCATGAACTGTTTTACCAGAGCTTCCCAAATTTTAATATATTGTTACTGATGACAAAATGGAGGTCAAGTTCAATAATGACGATGTTGACTTTTACGGTTCAGGAGTTATGGTTCTTGAAAGATTAAAAAATGGAGTTTCCAGTCGTGTCCGTGCATTTTCTCATAAACCATTCAACCAAAGCTTTTGAAATTTTTACATGTTGTTACTGATGACAAAATAGAGGTCAAGTTTAATAATGACGATTTTGACTTTTACCGTTCAGGAGTTATGGTTCTTGAAAGATCGTAAAATGGTGTTTCCATTCACGTTGTTGCATTTACTAATGAACCTTTCAATCTAAGCTTTTCAAATTTTAATATGTTGATACTGACTACAAAATGGAGGTCAAATTTGATATTGACGATTTTCACTTTCAGCATTCATCAGTTATGGTTCTTGTGATATTGCCAGGACACAAATAAATGTTAATAAATCCGGTTTGCTGTCCTTGTGACAGCCTCTTGTTAATGACTTTATCTAGCAAATTGATGTTATACAACATGCATCTTTTGAGTCTAAATATAAACTGGTAACGCGGATGTATCAATTTGATTGTAAACTACGAAATAATTCAGAATTACGATACAGTATTTCTTCACAGTAAATAGTTTTTTACTTTTTAACTTTTATAGTAATTCTATATTTTTAATCCAGCAGTACTCAAGTTATTTGCGATGAAATAATATTAATGTGTTACGTTTTATTTCGTACTTCCCAAAAAAGGGGGATGCTGATTGCATAAGTCAAAATAAAAGCACGTGTTCCACTTGTTAAACTGTTTTTTTTGTAACTGGATTATTAATTTATTGATTTAATCTAAATTATAATAAGTGTTTGGTGAAACTTAGTTGAATAATTCGATAAATGAATCGTCTATCTTCTGATAGTATTCTCCTGTCTGGTTTGTTGATCTACCTGTACAAGTTCAGGTACAAGTGATTAGTGATCTTAATCCGGATATCCCTCAGGCACCGGTTAGAACTATATTGGATTATAATATAAAAAGCCTGAGGGTTATGCAATTACATGCATTTGATTATAATTGCTAAAAAATGGTGTCGGGTTATTAAAAATGATAACAGTTTTGAACGATGGCGGAAGACAATTTAACGATGGTGTGGGTCATTTGACGATGGCATAAAATATTTGAACGATGACGGTGCGCCATCATTAAACAGGCCATGGAGATCCCTGAATTATGAAATCAACTTAGTGTTCCTGAACCACTTGTAACCACGAGTAAAGCTTATACTGTATTGTCCTTTGTAAAAGGCTTCTGACATGACAAAATATGAAACATTAAACTATAAATGTGTGTGCTTGATAGAATATGACTAAAACAAAATGAAGTGTATAAGCATATTATTTTTTTTATTTTTTGTACATTGGAATGAATTTATGAAGACAAATTAACTTGTAGCATCTCCATCTATGCATGCATTACCAACACTCAGTCAAAAAGTTGTATAAACTCCATTAAAGATCAAACATCATGAAATGCCAAAGTTCTAGTACCAGTTAAAGAATAAAGACATTGTCAATATTAATTTATATTATGTATTGTTTTGTTAGGGATACTACGATTTGCTCTTTATTTAGACCTGTTTCATAACAAACATACATGGGACCAAGGTAAGGCACTTAAAAATCTCAACTGTGAGTGGGTTTTGAAGAATATTTTGTTCACTGAAAATGTAAGAAACATTATGAAATTATATCAATAGATGGAAACCTAATTTACTTAGTGCCATCCCTGTGTTTTTAAAGGAACATATCTAACATTTTTAACTATTATATTTTTTAGAGTGAGTCTTCTGATATCCAAGAGTCGTTGAGATTTACAAATGATGTTGTTGGTGGCAAGTGAGTATATACACCTTTCGTTTTATTTATATTGAACTTTTATGTGATCATGGTGATGTTTATGATAGTTCATATGAAAAATTTACAATTATCACAATTATAGTTGGTATGTATTTGTGTTGATATGTATGTAGAATGTATAACTGTATAAGACTTGCAATTAGAGATATGAGTGGTAAGATTAAAATGAAAATAAGTTTTAAAGGAAAAGTAACTATCAGCTTGAAAACACAAAGAAAACAGAAATCAATCATTCCCATGTTATTTTAATTTTGTAGGTTTCAGTCTGCAAAGAAAGACAATGATTATGTATACCATGAAAAAATACCTGCAGGAGACACTCTTCCAGAGGTCAAAGGTAAGTTCAAATTATGTATGACCCGGATCAATATCATACATGTATATTCTAATCATACAAAAGTAGAATTTTCAACCATAAGAATAATCAACTGGGATAGTTGAAAATCCTCCCACAGTTATTAGATCTGCTCTCTTGTTATACACGTTAAGATTTCAACAAAGGAATATACTAATATTCTGCTTTGAATAATCTGTAAGGCTATTTCTCAAGAAAATTAGAACCTCTGTTCAGTTCTTTTATACGAAGTGTAATGTCAGTTGTCGTATTTTGTAGACAGTTAAAATCATAGAATTGAAAAAAGATTTTGATCCAATGATAGAAATTTAAAAAATCAATAGTATCTTAAGCTAACATATAATTTTAGGTGCATCATTAGTTAAAGGTATACCATTCAACTGGAATGACCCTGAAGTATCGGGACCAGATATATTCCAGAAACTGGTTCCCATGTCTGCACATGAGGCATCTTCTATGTACAGGTGAGCTTACCAAAAGGAACATATAGATGTAGGAAGCTATGGTATGAGTGCCAATGAGACAACTCTCCATCAAAATAACAATATATAAAAGTAAACCATTAAAGGTCTAGGTACGACCTTCAACACTGAGCCTTGGCTCACACCGAACAGCAAGCTATAAAGGGCCACAAAATAAGAAATATAAAACCATTCAAACGGGAAAACCAACGGTCTTATCTATATAAAATCAAGACACGAGAAACATGTATGAACTACATAAACAAACGACAACTTCTGTACATTCATAAAAACACTATGTCAAATTGTAGTAGGCAAAACAATTCTGTAACAAATGAAAATACAAACTATTGGTGGTTATTTAAGGATGAACTAACATAGCATATCGTGAAGAGGTGAATTCAGTTTTTATTGCATATGAAAGTTTCAAGGTTTATAAAATTTTGATAAGGAAATTAAATATATTCACAACTGACTAAGATCACAAATTGGAAAAAAATCCAGAGTGAAAAAGGTCTTTAATTCCATGTCAAATTGTAGGAGGCAAAACAATTCTGGTACAAATGGCAATGAAAAAATAATGGTGGTGGGTTGTAAATTATTTCTTGAATAGCCCTAATCTGAATCAAGAAAACTGCTTTTTTATGCCCTGTCTTCAATAGTAGAGGGGCATTGTATTTTCTGGTCTGTGCATCCGTTCATTCTTTTTCCTTCATCCATCGGTCTGTCCCACTTCAGGTTTAAACGTTTGGTTATGTTAACTTTTTATGAAGTTCAAGAAATGATAGTGCAAGTGGGTTGGTTACCTGTGAACTATGGACTTATTCTTGATGAAACAAATATCTAAGTTAAAACATTGATTTTGATATACTGTGGATTCATTTATTTTCATGAGTTCTAATTTTTGTGGATTGAGTAAACTTCCATTCTCAATTTGATTTCATTTTCGTTGATATTAAATTAATTTTATGGGTCAATAAATTCAAATAAATTATTGCCATTTATTATAAATAAATTTCTATCAAAAATAAGGCTCAAAGAACTTTTTATATTATTTATATTAACAATCACAACGTACACACATGTTGGCGTATGAATACACAACGTCAGAGTGGGCGTGTCACCATAAAAATTGACAACTGAAAATAAAACTAATACTTTTAACCAATCAGAAAACAGTAAATACACCAAATTTATTTATTCCATTTTGTTGTTCTCATGTACACACAAAATCCACACAAGAAAGTATCCCACAAATAATAATGAATTTGATACATTTGTTTTTTACCACAGTGAAGAAAAGGCAAAGTTAATGAGAACAGTTGGAGCAGAAATAGAGGAGAAAAATATGGCTTTATTGTAAGTATACTGAAAATAGAAAATAAAAAGATGTTGTAATATTGCCAATGACCCTACTATCCAACTGTCAGAAGCAGATTTAGGGGGGGCAGGGGGCCCGGGCCCCATCTTTTGGGGAAAAAAATGGTTGCTTATATAGGGAATCACTGAAGCATGACTGGAGCGGGCCCCCTCTTAGGCAGTCAGTGGGCCCCCATTTATGAAAATTTCTGAATCCACCACTGACTGTTGCAACATTGTAAAAATATTCTATACTATGTTTGTTGAATTGATAAACATGGAAAGAAAAGAAATATTATAGAAGAATTGAAACAAAGTCAAACAGATCACGAGGTGTTGTGCCCCTTTTTAAAATTACAGTATTTTTAAGATTAAGTGTCAACATGCAATGGCTTGGGCTCCTGACAATGAAAATGGCCATGGTCAATTAGTTTATTCTAATTGGTCTTAATAAATGTTTGAAACACCATGTCATCTATGGAGTTGGGGTGTTGGGATAGGATTTGATAAAGATTTAAAGACATTAATTGTTTTGAATTTGAATTACTGAAATAATTTTAAAGTTATAAGATGAGTTTAATACTTCTATTTAGAATCTGATAAAATTTAAACCGAGACAGCACTCTTGTCAGATTAAAAACTTTACTTTCCACACGTTTTTTTCAAATCTCTGATTAATCTTTTTGTTTATAGGCAGTTCATGTCGTCTTTGAACCTTGACCCCTCTAAACTGAACTTTGAACCTGAGAGACTACCACAAGACTTGCTTGAGAAGTGTGCTGCTGTTAGTGTTAGACCAAATGCTATTAAAGACTTGGTGGATGCAATGGGAGGTAGTATACTGTAAACCAATTAATATTTGTCACCAAATATATTTTTAATTATATTGTTTGATATTAATTGGGGGGTTTTCATCACGCTTCATGAAATGTTAAATTTGCTGATCATCATTTACAGGAAAACAACAAAACTGTTCATGAAAAACAACAGTTTAACACCTTCTTCACTGTTAAAAAAAATGACGATTTTAAAACCTTCATCACTGAGAACGTTGAAAACTCGTCAAAATCATGAAAATAAATATCCACAAATGTGTAAGTTTCTTATAATCTATGAAAATTGGTACCCATGAAAAATAAATGTATCCACAGATTCAATTTACATATTTTAATTTTAGCTGTATCTAACACTGCTACAGATGTTGAGCTGGCTATACAGGAAATAAATGATTTGATTGAAATGATGTAAAGGAAGATGAAGAGTTTCAGGTATGATAATGTAGGGACTGTCTCAAAATATCACAATTTTTAGGTATTAGATAGTTAGGGATTGTCTCAAAATATCATTAGCTAATGGTTTTATAAGTTGGGACAGTCTCAGAATATCCAATGTTTCAATTATTATTATTATGGATTATGTATGATGATTAAGGACAGTCTCAAAATATCAATAGTTTCAGGAATTTTGATTTAGGGACTGTTTCAATATGGAAGAATTATAGGGATGAAAATAAGAGACTGGTTCTTTTGTTAGACAGAACCCTATCCATTTTATTCAATTTGATCAATATTGGTTGATTGATTAATTTGGTTGATGGTGCTATGTCATGGTGGCCAGTTTTTATAAGTTGAGGAAGCTGAAGTGCCCCTAGAGAAACACCAACCTTATATATATTGAAGCCAATCATATTGTCACACTATTTTATATTTAAAAATGATTATGAGTTAATTGCAGCAAATTATATAGTTATAACTTTTTTGTCTGCTGATAATGTACAGTGTTCTCCCCAGGATTTTTTTAAGGCGCAAAATTCAAGGGCGCGTAACTCTTTTTTTAGAGTGAACTTTTGTGATCTGAAGCAATCAGTCATTTATCCATGACATGCAATATGAATTATAATGCTTTGTGTTATGTGTTTGATAATGCAGAGTATTTAATAATGAATTACAAGAATATATATATATATATATGAAATAAATTGAAGTTATTTATAAGTCAATATAAATATTTATTTCTGTACTCTCTGCTCCTTCTAGGGATAATGTTCAAGATAGTGTTATTTTGTTGGACAGTCTGTTCCTCAATTTTGTCTTTATACTCTTTAGGGTTAAAAACCCCCTCTCACAATAACTTTTGCTTATACCCCCTTTAACATTTGTAAGCCATGAAAACTCAGTCAGCCACTTGTCATTGAAACCAGAAACATGGTGCTTGCTGTTATCACTTTCTAAAACTTTAGCTAGGTTGGGATTAGGAGAAGCAATGACATCTGCTTATACTGACAGTGAAGAGGAAGGTGTATTCCCCTTTTCATTAGAAGTCATTAGGCTGAAAAAAAACTTCTACTTCCATCATCTGCCTTTTGCTTAGAAGTCACCCTTTTGTTATTTGCAGAGAACATGTTCATTCAGAATTAATAAAATCGAATATGGTTAAGATATTTGATCGTATTTTGTATACAACTTTTTAAAACAAAAATATGTTAATGAACAGCTGACAAGTTTCCGTAGTTTTACATTACATTTCCGTGTGTTATTGTTAAAACCTATCTCTGGCAGGTAGATTTAAACGAAACTTTGCAAGTTTTTTAAAGTTAAGACCATTGAAATTATCAACTAGTGACATTATATAGAAGCTGCAGCAATTCCGTACCCATGTTGATTGTCACATTTCCCGACGAACGAAATTTTACGATCGATGTTCAATGATCATTTTATTTCTAAAAACTCGAGAGTTTGAGACAATTTACCTTGCAAGTAACATTTTATCACTTTATATTAAAATAAATCACTTCTCTTTATCTTTAATCAAAGTTTATTTTATTTTTTTCAATTACAAATACTCTCATTCATAATTTTCATCGTAAATATCTTTAGCAATGTGTATTCAAATTTATCACGTGTATTCATCACGTTCATTGGTCGTGTTAAAATAGATTCTTCTTCTCGACCAATGGAAAAATTCGTTATTTAAATGGTCAAGTGATCACACACACAATGCGTAAATACAATGTATTTGCGATCTATTTCTTCAATTTCTGCACTGAAGTTTTTATTTTTTTTAATTTTCTTCTACAAATATCTATCTTCTTGATGATCATGTACGCTATTAGATGATAACATAGTCCGATAAGGCTGAGATAAGCGTGGCTCAGGTAAAACTAATTATCAGTTATTGCGTAACACTGACCGACCTCTCAGCGGTGATCAGCAACTTTACAATTTTAACCAACATTTATAATGAAAATGTGAAAATTAACACGCTGCGGGATCAAGTATTAAGGGACAGCGGACAATTAAAACGCTGCGGGATCTTCAAAAATATTATGAAGGCGCTGCGGCACCGCAGCGTCATATCGGCCTGGGGAGAACACTGATGTATGTTGAAGACGTACCAATATAAAATGTGTGACGCGTGTCAAGCCACTGTGCAAAAGTGTTTGTTGTATGATTTCAGTAGTATAATGTCATAAAATATTCAGCCAAATTCCAAATAGTGATTGTCTTGATGGGTTTGCCATATTTTTGCTACAAGTGGGGATTAGGGCTATGTTAACTGTTTGTATGCCCCACCTATGATAGTAGAGGGACATTATGTTTTCTGGTCTGTGCCTCCGTCCATTTGTCCTGCTTCAGGTTAAAGTTTTTTGTCAAGGTAGTTTATGATGAAGTTGAAGTCCAATCAACTTGAAACTTATTACACATGTTCCCCATGATATGATCTTTCTAATTTTAATGCCAAATTAAAGTTTTGACCCCAATTTCACGGTCCACTGAATACGGAAAATGATAGTGCGAGTGGGGCATCCCTGTACTATGGACACATTCTTGTTAAAGTTTGATCTTTCTCAGAAGATTTTATTTCAATTTCATGCTTTCTATTGTATAAATATTTCATAAAAAAAAATACTAAACCCTAAATGTTAATTTTAAAAATTAATAAAATGGTATTATTAAAGTTATCTTATATTTTTAGAAACAGTTTGGAAAAAGATCCCAGAATCCAATGTTACCTGAAATAAAGAAAGACTGTGACCGGTTCCAGGAAGGTCACAAGAAAGGGAACCAGTCCAATGTTGATCTACATAAAGCAATGAATACACATATTACCAACCTAAAGCTGCTAGCTGGTCCCTTGGAAGGTATCAAGAATCACCTGCCTTCTCTGGAAAGAGACAGAGGTAATACAGGATAGCAGTTCATACTATTAATTTTTTTAACATACATATATTCCATGTGAGTTGTATGTCAAAGAAAAACAACATTTATGTCAAAAGTTCAATTAATAGTGCATACAGATATAGCAATACAATTTTATTTTATTTTTAGGTGTCACACTTTTCAACAAAAACATTGCAATTTTTTTATTTACAGTAATTTAAAACACTAAAATCTGAATTATTTGATTATTACAGTAGCTTGTGACATTTTATCATGTGAAGATATTTAAAATTACTGAAAGTATTAAAAATGACTCAGATATCATTATATAAAAAACAAGAAAATGTGTAAGATATCCAATGAGGCAATTCTACACTAGAGACCAAATGATATAGAAGGTTACAACTAAGTCACTCTACAGCCTTCAACAATGAGCAAACCCCATACTACAACTAAGTCACTCTACAGCCTTCAACAATGAGCAAAACCCATACTACAACTAAGTCACTCTACAGCCTTCAACAATGAGCAAAACCCATACTTCGAAGTCATGTAGATAGTATTTATGTTTAAACTGAAACGTAAAAAATATGTTTTTCTTCAATGAAAAATAATATAACTGTGGATTCATGCCAAATTAAAATTTCACAGTCCACTGAACATAGAAAATGATAGTGCCAAGTTCAGGTTAAAGTTTTGGTTAAAGTTTTTGGTCAAGGTAGTTTTTGATGAAGTTAAAGTCACATTAACTTGAAACTTAGTACTTATGTTCCCTATGATATGATCTTTCCAAACTGTTTCTGTTTATTTTTGTAGGTATCAATTTTTAGTGGATTCTTGTTTTTTCCAAATTCTGCATACAGAGCCTATAGAATATTTGTAATTTCGTTGAACATATGATATCTTTGTTTATCTGTACCCACGAAACCCAGGAAAATTGGTATCCAATGAATAATAATGAATCCACAGTATGTTAATATGCCTCTTTTGTTTCAATTCATTATAGACCCAGAGTCAGAAGCTGTTGTGAAAGAGCTACAAAGGTTACTTGATAAAGTTGAGGAAATGAAAAATCAGAGAGCCATGCTAGAGGAACAGTTTAGGAAACAGGTCAAAGAAGATGATATAACCAATCAAATTGTAGCACAGGATGGTGGCAGTAATACTATGGTAAGTAGTTATGGGTAACAATTCAGGAACTAGATCATGAGAGATGTGGTGTAGTGGTTAGTATATCGGACTGCTAACACAAAGGTTCCTGGTTCCATTCCCGTCTGGGATGAAAATTTCAGGGACTGAATTTTCAGCTCTCCCATAATAGTCCCTTCGGAAGGGGATGATAAATGGCTGACCCGTGTTAAGAGAGAGCCATATCTTTTGCACCTTAAAGACACCCTTGTAGATTTCGAAAAAGAGCAAGCTAATGCTGCTACAAGGCAGCACTCGCACCCGCAAAGTGGAATCCATTATATATAAATATGTTTAAACTAAACTAAACTAGGAACTGGATCAAAGTAAACCAATCAGATTGTAGCCCAGAATAGTGGCAGTAATACTAGGGTGAATGGTCATTAGTACAGTTCAGGGACCCTATGATTTATGGGTGAAATAGCCAACCAGATTGAAATACTGTAATAATTGCAATTAAAGAAACTACTATATATGGTGGCTTTTATTATAACAGTACTAGTTGAGAAACAAAAATTTGTCATGTGAAATTCAAGGATGAAAGAGAAAAAAGAGTTATCTCTCTTTTATCTTGAAAAATTGAAGTCAGTTCCTGTAAATTTTAGAACTTCATCTTACAGTGAGTTGATTGTAGGTGTTATGGTAAAATTTTACCTATAGCTCAACCTGTTTTTAAAATTGTCAACACAATAGGGACATTTAAATTGACCAGTTGGTATTGTTAGATTTAAATATACCTTGATTCTACCTGTACAGATTTTTATTCACCTAACCCAAAGTTTCAGCATGCTTTTTTCCTGAAGATTTTCTTACCTAGGATTATTCTATTAAAAATTGATAGGGAAGAAAATAATTTGGTTTTCATTGTTTTAAATCCCTGATATATTTGATTTATCAATTTTTTACCTAAAATTCTAAATCAGTAAAAGATTAAAATAAATATGTATTACTATGTTTGAAAATTTAAACTGTTTTTACACCAAAATGCTTCTTTAAAATTCGAACCCTTATACATAGTATTGTCCAGCTGCCAGTGAAACAAGAAATAGCTGTTCAGGGTGTTTACAGTTTAAATTTTCAGAGGGATATGTTGTTTTTTTTCTTCACATGACCCTTCAAGATTCTCATTTTGGATTATTATTTGCAATGTTTTAAATATTTTGGTGTCATTGTGCATACAATATTGGATTTATTTTATTTGAATTCACTACTCAGACTTTTTATAGCAATTTTGCTTCTTAAAATGTGATGTGTTTCTTTCAAGATTTTATTGTCATGAAGGACATCAAGGAGGAAATAATTCATTCAAACCTTTTTGTGGGGCTTACATATGATGTTGTACATATAAAATTCGAAATAATTTTGGAGTATACCTTGCTGTGTTTTTTCTTTGAAATCTATTATAATATTAGTGGGAGTTTTGTGCATAAAATGCTGTGTTCACTAAAGGAATTCAATTTTTCATACGATGGGATTTAGTTATGTCAAAGATTTAAAGATTTCAAAACTGGAATTCAAGTAGGAGATATAGTGTGAGTTCATCCAACATGTTTCTGTGGCTTTAAATGTGATTTTTGAAATATTCATTATTAATTTTGGGATCTATTACAAATTTAAGATGATTCCCTATTTAAATGGGATCTTGGAAATGAAATAAAATGTTAAAGTAATGCAGTGGATATAGTCTTAATCTAGTGATAAAGTGAAAAATAAAAGTAAAATATTCCTAACGTGAGGAAATGTTTTTTAAAAGTGAATGTGAAATTGGAAATAGTCATTATAAAATTCTGAATCAAATATTGTTTGATTTGGAAATTATTATAGGAAATGAAATAAAATGTTGAAGTAATGCAGTGGATATAGTCTAATCTAGTGATAAAGTGAAAAATGAAAGTAAAATATTCTAAAATATTCCTAACATGAGGAAATGTTTTAAGTGAATGTGAAATTGGAAAAAGTCATTATAAAATTCTGAATCAAATATTGTTTGATTTGGAAATTTATTATAGGAAATGAAATAAAATGTTTACTGTGGATATATTAAAATCAGGTGATATATAGTAAAAATATAAATAAAATATTACAAAATATAAGTGAGGATAACTATTTGGAATATAGTAATGGAAATGATTCTGAATTATGTATAGATTCTGCACCTGTTAAATTAGGATGTATATAATTGGAAGTTAATCAGAATTTATACTATGGATTTAGAAAAAATCTAGTGAAGTAGTGAAAAATGAATAAAATTGGGAATTATTTAAAATCATTGGAATTCTGGATGAGATGTCAAATATTAGTGTAAATAAATTAATGAAATTGTTTATTCAAATATGATTTTGAGGTTTCATTAAAGTGAGTGAAATATTGCGACTGGATTATTTAGGGTATTAAACACTGCTAGTAGTGGCTATGCAAACATTTAGATGAAATGTAGTGCATTTTAGGTCATGCAATTTTAAATTACATGTAACTGCAAGAAAATAAAATATATGATATAGTCATTCTTGTTTGGCTTGATCACTCATAAGATTTTGAATGACAGTAAAATAAAAATCTCTCAATAGAATAATCCTAGGTAAAAAAAAGTTCAGGAAAAAAGCATGCTGAAACTTTTGGTTAGGTGAATAAAAATTTTTACAGGTAGCATCAAGGTAGATTTAAATCTAACAATACCAACTGGTCAATTTAAATGTCCCTATTGTGTTGACAATTTTAAAAACAGGTTGAGCTATAGGTAAAATTTTACCATAACACCTACAATCAACTCACTGTAATAGACTTTCAAATCAATTTTCATTGTAATTTTTGCCATAATTTCATTTCGAAAATTGGTGCCACCTATAACTTACATTACTTAAAACTTTGTTAAGATTCGATCATCCAAAAACCCATACCGTGAACTGACTTCGGTTCTAAAACTGCAGAAGTGCACATGGCGTCAAATTGCAGAAAAAAAGGGCATGTCATCCCAAAAAAGGCATGGTGTCAGCTGGGAAAAAGGGCATGCTGTCGCACCATACTAAATTGCTTTAGATAAACACTAAAATTAATGATTATTTTGCATGGTATAGTTGTACAATTTTGGATTTACAGGTTATGTTTGAGGAACAACTGAAGAAACATGACAAACAGATAGGTTACATCCATCAGAACTTAGATGCCCAGGATAACATACTGAGAGCTCTGACTGATGTTAATGCTAGATATGCTACTACAAGGAGAGCCACTGCAGATACAATTACCAGGTAGGACTAATTTTACGTCTTTTTCCTTTTGTGTATAGAGAACATAGATAAATATACATGCAGCAATTCTAAAAAAACATATGCATGTACAATGTATTAGATAGATCTGATTGTTATGCCTCTGCTTTGGCTGAGGGGGCATTAAAATTTACCAGTGTCTGTTCTGTATGTCTGTCTGTCAGTATGGATGTCCCAAAGTAATGTTTCCATTCTCTAACTTTAGTTTGCCTCAACCAACATTATGAAACTTATACTCAATGCTTATTACCACAAAACACAGATCGGGTTTGAGTTATTTAAATTTGTTAAAAACTCCATTTTATTTTAAGTCTGAAGATAATATTTTTGTGTTTTGTACATAGTTAATTAGAAAATGAGAGGACAAAATAAGGACAAGAACGCCACTAGAAAGTATTGTTGAAATTTGAAAGTGTTCTATTTTATTTGTGAGTATTTGCCCTTTTCCTAATACTTCTTTACCAAATTATAAAACCCTGGATTATGATTATTTCAGGAGAGAAGCCACCATAGAGGGACTAAAGAATTCATTTGATGTTTATGAAGATTTATTAGCTAAGTCACAGAAAGGTTTGGATTTCTATAAGAAGCTTGAATCCAACATCAACAGGTTGCTAGAACGATGTAGAGGAATTTGTAAACAGCAAGCAGAAGAACGACAACAAATTATAGACAGACTCAAACCTAAAGGTAAATAAATATGATGTTATATAGTGAGCGATGGGATCTATGATTTTTCCAAAAATATGATACAAAATTTATAGTTCTGTCTGTATAAATTAATACATATTTTCATGCTTTGTATATAAGTATGTTTAGCATGTTTTTCATGGATATTTGATTGAAAAGGTTGGAAAATTCTGCCATACAAGCCAACAAAAATTTCAACTTCATGAAACATTTAAATTCGTGGTAAATGCACAAAATTGTTGTCTAAGAAAAAAATATTAATCCGCATGATATATGTCAAAACCCAGACATCCAGGAAGATTCATTCAATGTGTAAGAAATCTTAAAACCATGTAACTAGATTATGCTTGAATGCATCACATGTTTAGTTTATGAGGCAACTATCTACCATTCTACTAGAGGATAAAGAAGTGAACAATTCGCTCACAGTAGGACCTTCAACCAAGAGTAAAACTTGTATAGGGCTCTTTTTAAATATTCAAATTTAATGGAATGGAATGAGTAAACTTCATATTGTTTGTTGAAAATTTCTTCTAGATGAGCAGATATTATTAATAAATAAAGTTCCTGCAAGCATTAATTATAAAATACTTTTTTCTGCATACATAAAGGTGTCTTGAAATACATATTTATTTTTTAAACCCTAATATAAATCATCATGATTAGAGACAGTCTACTGTGGATTCATTTATTTTTCGTGGATACCAATTTTCGTGGATTGAAGAAAACTTATATGTTCGTGGAAATTTAATTTCGTGGTTTTGGAAAAATCTGCATACAAGCCTATTGAAAATTTGGTATTCATTGATCATTTAATTGCGTGGTTCGTCTGTTCTGATGAAATCCACAAAAATTGGTATCCAACGAATAATAATGAATCCACAGTATTCAATAGTTGTCATTATATTTTTAGAACCTCCTGTAAGACCTGTAACTCAGAAACCAGCAGATGCATCAACAATGCTCCAAGGTCCAGGCAGTGCCTTACCATATGGTCCTTCTAATTTTTCGAATAGTCCAGGTGGAGTCATGCCTGGTAGTCCATCTGGTCCAATCGGCCCAATACCAGACTTGCATGCATCCCTGCCAGGTTTTGAAGGACCTAAGTTAAAGGATTATCTCCCTTTTATGAAACCTAAAACATTTGGAAAAGGCAGAGTGGCAACTGGATCCCTGCCTAGTAGTTTAATATCATCACCAGTTCATCTTCCTCCTGGGCCAGATAGTTTACCAGCTAGTCCATTACATGGCATGAGTGATGAAGATATTAGAAAACTGGGAATCACAGACCCAAAAGTTTTAGCTATGATAAGAGCTCATTCGTTACCTCCTGTGACTGGGTCATCTCAACAGCCATCAGGGGTTGGTGGGTACCAGCAGACACCAGGGGCTGGTGGGTACCAACAGCCACATGGGAATGGTGGATACCAGCAGCCTCCAGGGGGCCAAGGTTATCAGCATCCGTCAGCAGGGGAAATTGGTCAAGCTGTAAATTATCCATCACCGTCACAATCTCCAAGTTTACAAGGCGGCATGACTGATACAGTGAGATTTGATAGATCTACCAAACCATCTGGTTACATGCAAAATCTTGGACCTCAGGGTATGCCACAATCACAACAAAGAATGGTCCAACCAGGTGTGCCACAGTCTGCAGCAGGATATAATATGGGCCAGCCACAATCAGGAATGCCACCAGGTATGCCACAGATGCAAGGTGGCTTTGGTCCAAATGCCAGTTACCCTTTAACTAATAATTTACCCCAGATGCCAGCTAATACATCAGTAGGACATCAGACCCCAGGCTCAAATCAATCATTTTCTAGTCAGGGTGCACCAAGCCAGTCTAACTACCAACAAGCACAAGGGCAAGCAGTTTCCAATCAGGGATATACCATGGGAAATATGGGACAGGTTCAGACAGGTCAACATGTACCTCAAACAAATGTGGTGTCTTCAACAGGACAGCAGGACCCAACTAGTGGTGCACCCCCACCAGGAGCACAATATGTTCCTTCACGACACCCAGCACAGTCTGGTATGGCTCCACCAGGGTATGGAAATGCATTGCAGGATAGAATGAATCAGATACCATCATCTGCACAACAAAATTATATGGCACAGGTATGTTTTTAATTTCCAAAAAATTAATTTAAACTGTCAATATATTACATTGAAAGGGACATCTCTCTGTCAACTCTTCATTCTGTCCAATTTTATCCTCTTTTTTTTGGCATAGGAATAATTTTCATATGGCTAGAGAGGCATGGTAAACAATTTAAAAATACATTGATATCTTATAACTTTTGGTTATTGTTTTGGTTCAGTTATTAACTCTTTGTATGGAGGTTGAAATGTCCACTCTTTCATGCTCCATTTTCTTAGAATATGTTTTTTTAAACCTAAAAAAATATCGTTATTTTCTACAAAAGATTGAAAGTTCATAAATATGTAAACAGCAGTTCTTGCAAGATATATATAAGTTGGTTAATATTATCTTATTGCATACTGATTTGACTCTGAAAACAAGAAGACATGACTTGTGTAAGTTTAATTATGTCATGCTAAAGGTTAAGCACAAAAGTACATGTAATATGGGCAAATTTATATTGCAAATTTAGTCATTTACAACATATTAAAAGGTATATTTAACATATTAAAAAGGAAAATAAAAAAAGGTTACTTGAGATAAATTTTGATAATTATCACATAAATATTTCTTGTACATTTTTAGACTAGTACAACAACATACAACCAACCCTCTGTACAGAGGTCATCACAAGGTGAAGTTCATTCAACACGTGGGATTTCACCACATCCACAAAATATATCTGAACAGTCAAAGTATACGCCTCAACAAACATTGAACTCTCAGCCAAGTCAGAGTCAAGGGCAGATGTATCAACAAGGTCAGACAGGTCAAGGTCTAAACCAGCAATCTCAAAACTATCCTCCTCAAGGTCAATTTCAACTACCACAACAACAGAGTCAACAACAGTGGTTACCAACAGCAGTTCCTGGAAATAATCAATATACCCAATCTGGACAGCAACCTCCTATTCAACAAGCCCAGGATCAAAGATTTCAACAGCCAATTGCTAGTCAACAAACCCCTGGTCAGCCATCAGGACAGAGATTTCAACAGCCAAATGTTGGTCAACAGCAAACGTTTCAGACACCCCAAAGGTTTCCTGAGGCAAATATTAGTCAAGAACAACAGGGCCAAAGATTTCAACAACCAAATGTGAGTCAACAGCAAAGTCAATATTATGGACAGCAACCTAATAATCAACAAGGTCAAGGTGGTCCTCAAAGTTCAGTGCAATATCCAAATAATCAAGGGCAAAATATTCGTGTGACCTCTCAGACTCCACCCCCACAGGCACAGGTTCAACAACCAAATGTAAGTCAACATCAAAATCAATATTATGGACAGCAACCATATAATCAACAAGGTCAAGGTGGTCCTCAAAGGTCAGCACAATATCCACCAAATCAAGGTCAAAATACTCACTTGACCTCTCAGAATCCATCTCAACAGAGGCAGATTCAACAACCAAACGTAAGTCAACAGCAACCTCAATATTATGGACAGCAACCTGGTAATCAACAAGGTCCAGGTGGTCCTCAACATTTAACACAGTATCCACAAAATCAAGGGCAAAATACTCAAGTGACTTCTCAGACAACACCCCAACAGTCAAAGATGTCATCGCCACAACCATCCCAGTTCTCAAAGGAGCAAAGAAATCCTCAACAGTTTGGACAACAACCACCAAACCACCAACAAAGTACACCACAACAGTTTGGACAACAGCCAACAAGCCAACAACAAAATACACTACAGCAGTTTGGACAACAGGCTTTGCAACAACCATATAATGGATATGGTGGTCAGCATCAGAATAGTCAGCAAACTTCAACATCTGGTAATGGTCCTGCACAGATGAATCAGGCCGGTCAAGGTCAAATGCAATATATGTCCAATCAGTCTAGTCAAGGTTACTCAAGAGGTCAGCCAGTTCAAGGACAACAGACACAACAGCCATCATCAGGTCAAGGATTCGGTAGTCAACAGGGAAATCAGTTGTCAGGACAACAAGTTCCACAAACTGGACAACAAATACCAAGACAACCTGGACCACAATTACAGCATGGTACACAGCCACAAATTCCACAGACTTCATCCACTTTTATTGGATTTGGCCAACAGCCCCAGGTCCAACAATCAAGTTCATTGCCACAAGGCCCTCAACAAATGCAGGCAATTCCGCCAGGAATGCCACAACAGGGTGGATATGTACAACAAGTGCAAAATATGACTACAATGGCAAATACGATGCCACAAGATAAAGGAGGCATTCAGCAACAACAAGGTCAGTCCATGCCAACAGTGGCACAGTCTGGTCCACAACCTATTGGGAGTAGCCAACAGCAAGGACAGACACAGGTGCCACAACAGCGATATCAATCACCAGTGCCACCACCTAGTATTGTACAGCCATCGGTATCCATGACTTCCCAGCACCATGGTTACCCTACAGTACAGCAACAGACAAATAATCAACAGATACAGGTATTTATATAAAGACATTTAAAATACATTATTGAAATCAAAGTTAAATATGCTGAGTTTGCTCTTTCAATGCATATTGTACTTGATTCATTATTATTCATGAGATACCAATTTTTAGTGGATTTTGTGAGTAAAGTTGAACCACAAATTTATAAAGTACAAATTTGCTATAGGATTGTGTACAAACTCTACAAAACCATGAAATCAAATTTACATGAAACATGTGAAAAGACTATTTTTAAACGCCCGTCAAAATGTTGACGGGACGTATTATGGTATACAAATGTCCGGTGTCCGTCCATCCGTCTGTCTGTCTGTCTGTCCGTCCGTCCGTATGTCTGTCCGGCGTAAACATGTCGCACCGTAACTTGAGAACGACTTATCCAAATTTCATGAAACTTAACGTAGTTGTTTCTTATGATGGTCAAATGATCTGTATACTTTTTGCTGAAAATATGATTAAAACTTTTTGAGTTACGGCACTTTGTAACTAAAACAGGGGTGTGTTTTTTTTCACATGTCGCACCGTATCTCAAAAACGATTCTTGATTATGACTTAAAACTCTAAACACTTCTTAGTTATATTAATCTTAATATCTGTATACTTTTTGGTGATGATTCAAAATTTTATTTTTGAGTTATTGAGTATTTTGAAAAAAGGGGGGAGGTTTTTTTTACATGTCACACCATTGCTTAAAACTTTACACATGTCTTTGTTATATTAATCTGAAGATCTGTATACTTTTTGGTGATGATTCAAAATTTCATTTTTGAGTTATTGAGTATTTTGTAAAAGAGGAGGAGGTTTTTTTTACATGTTGTGCTGTATCTCAAAAACAATTTATGATTATTGCTTAAAACTTTACACACTTCTTTGTTATATTAATCTCAAGATCTGTATACTTTTTGGTGATGATTCAAAACTTTATTTTGGAGTTATTGAGTAGTTTGTTAAACGGGAGGGTTTTTTTACATGTCGCGCCGTATCTCAAAAATAATTTATGATTATTGCTTAAAACTTTACACTCTTCTTTGTTATATTAATCTAAAGATCTGTATACTTTTTGGTTTTGATTCAAAATGTTATTTTAGTGATATTTAGTGTTTTGTAAAAAAAAAACAGGGTTGGGGGTTTCACATGTCCTGCCGTGTCACAAAAACAATATATGGTTATTGCTTAAAACTTTCTCAGAAACTATTTATGATTATTGCATAAAACTTCCACACAAGACGTCGGGCGTATCATGCGCTCATGGCGCAGCTGTTTATTACAAAAATTAGTACCCACAAAAATAAATGAATCCACAGTAACATGTTTATAAAGATAAGAGTATAAAAATAAACTTAAACATTGCAACACCAGATACAAACCACCAACATCAGAAATCCTAAAAAAATATACATTTACGAAAAAATCTAACAGTAACAAAGAACTACACATTGTCCAGGTAGCCTGTCTTGGTACAGGGACATTATTATTATAATGTGGGAGTTATATATGAATAAACCCCAGCTTTCCATGTCAAAAAAAGGTTTATGTCAATTATTATTTCCTAACACATAAAACAAAATAGTGATCACATAGCTTGTTTTCAAACTATCCAAGATTTATGCAAATTCTCAGATTTTGTAAGAGTGATACTTTGATACTTTGCTCTTTAGTGTGAATAAAATTAGATAGCTCTTTTGATATGCATTTAGAAAATATAAAACTGTTGAACTTATTGATTAAACAATATCTCTGGACTTTGTGAGTGATATTTACAGCTGTTATATTAAAATCTATTTGATTTATTGTAGAGACCTCTATCAGGACAGTCACACTTGCCACATCCATTACCTCAAAAAGGTGAGTGCAAGAAATATTTGTAAATAGACAATTTATCTGCAAAAGCTTCATAAGTGTTGCTTGATTAAAAAAATAAAAATGCCACATAAATTAGAAGTTGAAGATTATCAAGAACCCAACATTCTGAAAGGTTTTGCCAAATACAGCTTAGAAAATCTATTCCTGGGGTAGAAAATCCTGAGTATAAACTTTTTAGCTTACTTGAGCTATCAATATTACCTTGTATGTGAAGTAACACAAGGTAGAAACTATAGGCAAGGGAGTGATCCAGGCATTTACAATGTTTTAGAGCCTATTGTTTTAATTTCAGTTGTAACATCAACTCATTCTAGTGTTCAATTTTATGAAATATTGTTGTTTGCCAACTTGTTTTAAAATGTTCTTGCAGTACGAAAATGTTATAAGACTGATTTTGTACAAAAATAATATTTATTTAATACATAATACGCAAATGTCCTTACATTTTTTTTATAATCTTAATTTTATCTTTGAAATGATTTCTCCTTTATCTTAGGTACACCACAGCCTAGTTATTCATCAACAACAATACAGCAAATGAACCCACTATCTCCACCAGATATCCTACCACAACCTATCCTACCAAGCCCAATGAAACCAGTAACAGAGATCCAGTCATCCTTACAGGAAGTTACTATGGAAACAAAAACGCCATCTTTACAAGATGTCACAGAACTAGAGACTACATCAAAGATGGAATTTCATACAAGAGCTAGAGAATCTCCAATAGTACAAAGAAAACAGGTATATTGTGTGGAAACAGGAATTTTTGTCTAAGATTTATTTGTAAGAGGTGTACTTCTATACCTTATACTATATATGTAAAGCCATGAAGTGAAATGATGAAATAAACCAGTTTGTTTAGATAACAAGCACTTTATCTGTAGGTATACCTTGGAAATTTTCATATGCAGTTGGAAAAAAATTTGCACAAATTTATTCTACATCTATGAAAAGCAGCACTTTTTTAAAACCCATTCATTATATCAAATTATTAGTTCCTACACACATTGACAAAAATTGAGTGGGTTCATTTGTTTTATAATTAGAAAAATATATCTTTATGATCTTAGTTTTCAGTTAAAATACATTTTTCTGTAATTTGTCCATGATTGGTGTATGATTCAACATCGAAATGAATTTGAATATATCATTGTAGCCTGAAAAGTCACATTCCAGATCCAATTCTAACACCAGCCAATCAGAATTCAAGTTGCCTTCAAGGAAACATTCCTGTTCTTCGATTGGTTCATCTCTGGATGACATATTATCATCAAGTCCAGTAGACTCCACCCATGAACCACCTGATTCAGTTCTAACACCCAAGGTTCTAACAGCACAGGAAATAGCACAACAGAAAGAGGATGCTATTTTGAAAGGTACCCTGGGAAGACAGTTTTCTAAAGATCCTTATCCTGATTCATCTAAAATGGACAAGTTTGTTGCAGAGACTGAAAAATTGGCCAAGTTTGTTGAAAGTTTAGATAAAGCTACGTGTTCTGGACCCTCACATTTAGATATAGCTTGGAAGGTAATGATTTAACAGATATGGATGATATTTTAAACAGTTGTAGAACACTAAATGAACATGTCAT
Source organism: Mytilus edulis (assembly GCA_019925275.1). Taxonomy (NCBI): domain Eukaryota; kingdom Metazoa; phylum Mollusca; class Bivalvia; order Mytilida; family Mytilidae; genus Mytilus; species Mytilus edulis. Next base: position 64,162,203 of record CM034358.1, on the reverse strand, counting down.
TAAAGAATGTTATCCCTGTCCTACCTGTTAAAGGGGGAATAATAAAAGTTTCTTTCTTTTATATTGCAATCTGCTATAACTCAAACTTCTCTCCTAATGACAGGATTTGTTAGAGGAAAAGAAGTGGGTCTTTGGGGATTGTTTTTAAAAATTAAATTCTGAAGTGCAAATATTGTAAATCAAGTTCAGACTAACAGGATATAAAGAAAAGTATCAGTTAAATTATGAGTTTAATAATCAGTGTTGATATTCTTGAATATTCTTTTTATGATAAAGTAATGAAATAAGAAATTAATAAAACTATGAATATAAAATATATGTTTTAGGAGGTGATAGAAGACTATGATATCCATGGTAAGAAGAACTCAATGGCGATTGGTCGATGTTATCCAATGAAAAACAGAGATCAGGATGTTTTACCTTGTAAGTGTTCTAACTTTTTGAATGTGTTTTACCCCAATTTCATGGTCCACTGAACATAAAAAATGATTGTGCGATTGGGGCATCTGTGTATTACAGACACATTCTTCTTTATTGTTTTATTATACCCTCTGAATATAGATTTTTGTTGAAACAAGTGCAGTAAACTTTTCAAGGCATTATTTTTAATGATTTATTAAGTCTTCAAAACACTATATAGAATTCAATAATAAATGTCTCTGAGATAAATAAAAAAAATAAAAAAATAATCAATATGACCAAATCCACTTTTTGCAAAATTTGCAAAACAGTTATAATCATAGTTGGCATCATTCAATTAACATAAAATTTACAAAGACGTTTTAGCTACAATATTTTACATCAATCTTTCCTGTACTATTCAGTATAATGAAATGCTGTACAGAAGTTAATTTAGCATACGTTATTTTCCCCAGATGATGTATCCAGAGTGTTACTGACGTCACATAAAGATGATTATATAAATGCTAGCTGGATAAATGTAAGTCATAGTCTTAAGAACTTGTTATATTCAAACTAAAAACGACAATATTTCTAAAAGAATAAAATATGCTTTAGATGAAATAAACATGAATTAGACAGCTAATGGCCAATTAAACAAGCTGAGTGGTTGGTATGGCGAAGGCAAAGGAAAGTAAAAAAGAATATTCCCAAACATACAGTTTAAACCCCCCTCTCTCAGGTCCAAGAGCAAAACTGACTAGGATGTTTGGGTTTAAGAAAAGAATATATTATTTTTATGCCCCACCTACGATAGTAGAGGGGCGTTATGTTTTCTGGTCTGTGCCTCTGTTCGTCCAGTCGTGGTCAAGGTAGTTTTTGATGAAGTTGAAGTCCAATCAACTTGAAACTTTGTACACATGTTCCCTATGATATGATCTTTCTAATTTTCAAATTCAAGTATTGACCCCAATTTCATAGTCTACTGAACATGTAAAATGATAGTGCGAGTGGGGCATCCGTGTACTATGGACACATTTTTGTTAGTTCATGTTTCATGATTGAATACTTTTATTTTCAGAATTCATACCCTGCCTAAAATTTGCTTATTTTCAGGATTTAGCAGAATCATGTCCCAAATTTATAGCCACGCAAGCTCCATTACACTCAACTATGTTTGACTTCTGGTTAATGGTATATGAGCAAGGGTCAGAGGTTATTGTTATGCTGTCTAGTGAAACAGAAAATAAAGACACAAAGGTATGTTATTGATTGATTTATACTTTTTAAAGGAATATTGTACAGTATTGACATTTTATCAGAAAATACAAAAGCATATTTTTCCAATGGTTTATAAGCTGAAATAAGTAATTTCCTGATATTGATGTTTTACAAAGAAAAAACGGCAAATATTTAACTTGTTTTCTAATTTCTTGCTTTAATTGTTTTAAAAGCATATTAAACATACAAGTTGCATTAAAAGACAGCTACCATATGCAAAATGAATATCATTACATCTGTTAACTTATATCAGGTTGAAAAGAATTTCTTTGCAAATTCTGTAAATGTTTTGAAATTGAGTAGATAACATATAAGAGCCCTTCAAAGATGACAAAAATTCATCTTTTATTTTGTATTTGAACATTCCAAAGTCAATCAATATAGAACACATGTTCATACTGAAGTCGATTTCTCTCTGACACTGCTCATAAGGGACCACCAAAATCTGTTATGGTATTTAACTTTGAATAAAAGACTACACACATGACAACCTGATAAGGCTATGGAAAAAAATGAAAAATGACAAAAGTCTATAAAAAATACCATTTAAAGTAAAGACAGGGCAACAAAACCCCATTTAAGATCAGGAGTGATTTTGGGTGTTCAGGAGTATAAGGGAATCTGTTGAAGAGACATAAACCCCAAAACACCAGAACTTATTCAATAGTTAGATGATAATTTGTGATAAAATTTAATGGTGTTACATTTACATAAAGATGTTTTATAACTCACAATTGTCTTTCATTTAAGCAGCAGATAACAGTTCTTTTCTGTGCAAGATACAAGTCTTATATATTGAATTGTTTTAGAAATTTCCTGAATATTGGCCCCCAGAGAAAGGCAAATTAACCCACCATGGTCCTATCACATTAACACTACAGAGCTTAAAGGAGACACAACTGTGGACAGAGAGAATTATCTACCTACAACACCAACAAACAAAGACTGGCAGAACTATAGTTCATCTACAGTACAAAAACTGGCCTGTCAGGTAGGCAAATGTAATATATAGAGTATAAAAAACTGGCCTGTCAGGTAGGGACTATAGTACATCTACAGTATAAAAACTGGCCTGTCAGGTAGGGACTATAGTACATCTACAGTATAAAAACTGGCCTGTCAGGTAGGGACTATAGTACATCTACAGTATAAAAACTGGCCTGTCAGGTAGGGACTATAGTACATCAACAGTATAAAAACTGGCCTGTCAGGTAGGGACTATAGTACATCTACAGTATAAAAACTGGCCTGTCAGGTAGGGACTATAGTAAATCTACAGTATAAAAACTGGCCTGTCAGGTAGGGACTATAGTACATCTACAGTATAAAAACTGGCCTGTCAGGTAGGGACTACAGTACATCTACAGTATAAAAACTGGCCTGTCAGGTAGGGACTACAGTACATCTACAGTATAAAAACTGGCCTGTCAGATAGGGACTATAGTACATCTACAGTATAAAAACTGGCCTGTCAGGTCAGGACTATAGTACATCTACAGTATAAAAACTGGCCTGTCAGGTAGGGACTATAGTACATCTACAGTATAAAAACTGGCCTGTCAGATAGGGACTATAGTACATCTACAGTATAAAAACTGGCCTGTCAGGTAGGGACTATAGTACATCTACAGTATAAAAACTGGCCTGTCAGGTAGGGACTATAGTACATCTACAGTATAAAAACTGGCCTGTCAGGTCAGGACTATAGTACATCTACAGTATAAAAACTGGCCTGTCAGGTAGGGACTATAGTACATTTACAGTATAAAAACTGGCCTGTCAGGTAGGGAATATAGTACATCTACAGTATAAAAACTGGCCTGTCAGGTCAGGAATATAGTACATCTACAGTATAAAAACTGGCCTGTCAGGTCAGGACTATAGTACATCTACAGTATAAAAACTGGCCTGTCAGGTCAGGACTATAGTACATCTACAGTATAAAAACTGGCCTGTCAGGTAGGGACTATAGTACATTTACAGTATAAAAACTGGCCTGTCAGATAGGGACTATAGTACATCTACAGTATAAAAACTGGCCTGTCAGGTAGGGACTAGAGTACATCTACAGTATAAAAAAAAACTGGTCTGTCAGGTAGGGACTATAGTACATCTACAGTATAAAAACTGGCCTGTCCGGTAGGGACTATAGTTCATCTACAGTATAAAAACTGGCCTGTCAGGTAGGGAATATAGTACATCTACAGTATAAAAACTGGCCTGTCAGGTAGGGACTACAGTACATCTACAGTATAAAAACTGGCCTGTCAGGTAGGGACTATAGTACATCTACAGTATAAAAACTGGCCTGTCAGGTAGGGACTACAGTACATCTACAGTATAAAAACTGGCCTGTCAGGTAGGGACTATAGTACATCTACAGTATAAAAACTGGCCTGTCAGGTAGGGACTATAGTTCATCTACAGTATAAAAATAGGCCTGTCAGGTAAGCAAATATGATATCTACAGTATACAAATGTGATATCTACAGTATACAAATGTGATATCTACATTATACAAATGTGATATCTACAGTATACTGGCCTATCAGTGGCTGTTACATGTACACTACACAAACTAATCTCTCAGCTTTGAATATATGTATGTTACACATACAATACAGTATCTGACCATGCAGATGTGAATATGTTACATGATCATGTACACAAACTAGTATTACAGGTGGGGATGTGTTAACATCTTCAATACACAAGTTGACAGTCCAAAAAGATATATAGGGATATGTTACATGCACACTACAAAAACTAGCCTTACAAGTTGGGATGTGCGGATATTTACAGTCTGTTTGCAATTTCTTCTGCACATTTTTGCATGGAAATTAAAATTATCAAATGTTAAAAGACCATGTAAACTATAGAGGTTATAACAACTGAATTTAATTGTGGTTTGTAAAATTGGAAGGCTTTCAAACAAAACTATTTCATTTCCTGTTTTTATTACAGTGGATTTCCCGAGAAGGTTCCTAGTGTGTTACAGTTCATCAATGAAGTCCATAACTTCTACAGACAGCAGAGAAGTCTACAAAAACCTGTCATGGTTCACTGCAGGTATAAAATTAAAACTATAAACTCACCAATCATAGACCCTTGAGGGTTTGAAATTTCACACAATGGATATTTTTTAAGGCAATATAATAATCAGTTACGGCATGATAGAATAAAGAAAAGTCAGTGTATGCACATCTTTTCTGTATAATGATCATGTCTATAGATAAAGCTTTTGAACTTCAATTTTGAACTTGACATTGAGAGAGAATATGATTGTAAAATGTAGGGGAGATAATCATATTTTATAGATGAATTACTTCCCTTTGTATGGTATCAGATAACATTTCCAAATCTTGTGTTTTTAGGTTATATAATATCCTGTATATTGCTTGGTACCAAGTCACATTCAGTTGTCTCTTTCAAAATATTAACTCTCTTGCAGCAATAAAAAACTTTATTTCAAGAACATTTTATAATAACCTGTACTTTGCTTGTTACCAATGAAATCAGTTGATTATTCATAGAATTTGTTCAATTGGCACTCAACCATACAATTTTACACTGACAACAGCAGTCCTTGGCTAGACAATGGATTTTACATAAGCCTTTATATAGTTAATAATCTGAATAATGATTTCTTAGTCCCCTACCAACGTCAGTCTTGTCTTGTCTGTCCATCCCTCCATCAGTTCCGTTAATCAGTTTTCCTTTTTTTCTGTTTTGCTTGAAGTTATTGATTTAATAATTGAAACATTGTTTTATCATGACAAGATACAGATAAATTTTGAATTTTGTTCCAGTCTGAAGATTTTGTGCAGATTTATGGTCTTTTGTCTTATAAAATTCGATCAAATAATCAGTTTTCCAATCAATTTTTTGTCATGCTTGATGATAATGCTTTGATATTTGTTATATAATTTACACCATGGCAAGTTATAGATCAAGATAGTATTTTGTTCCAGTACAATTGTTTTTTAACTTTTTATTGTCATACTACACTCTCAGATTGCTTGATTACTATGGTATAGGTAGATCTTGTACTTTCTATATTTATTTGATAAATGGACTAATGTTGGCAGTTATCATTGCACTTTTACACTAACATCATCAATCACAGGCTAATGTAATTAGTTTTCTGAACTACATACAAACTTATATTTCCAATTTCAGTAATGGTATAGGCAGGACTGGTACCTTCCTAATGATTTATACTGGAATGCAAGAGATAGATCATGGTAATGGTATCATCAACGTACAGACAGTGGGTAAAAAGATGTTACAACAACGCAGATATGTCATCAGAGAGAAAAGTCAACTCAAATTCTGTTACGGAGCTATCTTGTACCATGCACAGGATATATTGGCAAAACGTGAGTTGGAAATTTTAGAAAATATGTTTCAGCCTTTTGATTTAGGGTGTTTAATAGCCATACCAAACTAGTTCTAATCATAAACTTAACTCTTAACCCATACCTCACTTAGACCAATCTCTAGCCTAAGCCCTAGCTGTAAATTTACAATGAAGAATCCATTTACTTGTTCTGTTTTATAGATAAATACAGAAAATTGTTTTTAAATATTAGATGATAAAAGCAACATGTTGAAAAGAAACAGATACATACTGATACAAAGTCCTCCTGAACAATGTTTAATTTATGTATAGTATTCTATAATTTTACAATCACTGCCTCCCTCTTTCCTCTCTTCAAGTTGAGCAATTGTAAGACATTAGTTGTTATAAAATTAATAAGGTGTCTTATGAGTGCTGATGAGACAACTTCACCAGAGACCAAATGACTAAGACATTTGCAACTATACATCACAATATGGCCTTTCAACAATGAACCAAACCCATACTGAAAAACAAGCTATAAAGGCACAAAAATGACAAATGTAAAACAATCAAATTATATGATACCAAAAAAAATTGTTGTTGAATTATTTGTCCTCCATACTATATGAATTCACAGTATTTGAAATGTATTTTATTGATTTTATTTTCTTATCTATTTTACAGAGGGGATATTGGTCCATAAAGCATCTTTTGGAGACAAGCTTCCTCACCCTGGAGAGAAGTCGTACCAGTGGACACCAGCAGAAGATGTGATATTTGGAGCATGCAGTATAAATGATCTTAAGAGCAATGTAGAAAAACTTGGATTACATTTAGGAATATCAAACAAACATTCTAGTCCAAAGAAAACTGTTATTCCCAAACAGGAGCTCTCCAGTGAGGAGGTGGATAAACAACAGAAACACTTTTTACCTTCAAAGACAGAAGATCATAAAATGGAAGGAACTCTAATGAGCAGTTTACCTGATGTTGTTCAACGAACAGATGCGGCTAGACAGAGTGGTGATAATGACCAAAAGTTAACTGGGTCCCTGTCTGGCTCTAATGCATCACTTTTAAGTGTTGGATCAGAATCAGAAAAGATAACAGGTTCACCAATACATAAGATAAGGTCCAGAGATGGTTCACCGAAGCCAAGTTCTCAACATGGATCACATGAGGGATCACCGAAAATGCAGTCATTGATGGATTTACAGAACCCAAGTTCATTTACACTTGGAGCTGACGGAGGAAAGAAGAAAATAACCAAAGCAAGTTTTCTGGATAAAACTTCAGGTTTAAGTGATAATTTGGACAATGATGATCCCTTTAGTTCAATAGATCCACTTTGGACGATGAAAAAATAATTAATATTTATATGTTTTTTATATTATTTTTTGTAGTATGTGATACAGTATCAATATATTTCTTTCATTTCTTGAGGCTTTTGCAATAAAGTACACTTTACATTATGTTAGGATCATCAAATTGCAATCGACTGCCTGCCTTCTTCTCTCATTTTTGATTTTATGCACAAAATGTCCTATTTGAACTCTTTTTCAGGTAATAAGTGTTTGAATATTGATATGATTTTAACTGAGTGTAAAACTATGTATGTTTTAGGTGAACCAAATTAATGTTCACCAAAGTAGGAATTTACTAAAGGCTTGCATGTGGACTTAAAGTAACATTTGAAATATGACAGATATCTTTTTGCTTGGGTGCAATTGTTGTATTTTTCTGGTCAAATATTTAGACTTTATCATATTTTGTGATATTAATATTGTATTTTGGAGATGTATTTTTGGGCTTTAATTGTTATTATAAAGTTTATTTTTGAGAAGGCAAAATATTTATAAGATGAATATCATGCATAATATTAAGAATGTAGAAAAGCATGCACAGTTTAGTCAGAGTTTGCAAAGGTTTCTGGACAGTCTTTGCACATTATGTACTGTTTTCAATTAATTTTTACTAGTTTGGAATAAAATTTCACAGGACAATTTTTGTGGAACATTCAGTTGAAGTAAGAACATGTATGTAACTGTACCAACACGCTTATATTTTTGATAGATGTCTTGCAAGTTAATAAAGATAACAGAAAACTTTATTTTGATAAAGTATCTTTATATGGAATATTAAAGAAACAAGGCAACATTTATTATGTCTAATCCTCTTACTCTTGACTTTTTTGAAGATTGCTTAAACCCAGGTCTAATCTAATTTGACCCTTTCATTCAAGGTTGCAGGCAATGGCAGAACCAGAACTTTTTGATTGACCGAAAAGGGGGTGGTGGTTGTAACAGTCATGCTTCAGTAGTTCTCTATATAATCAACCAAATTTTGCCCATGAAAGGGGACCCCTTGGATCAACCTATGACATGAGCCCTTTAAATGTATGTGGGCATAATAGTCAATAGACCTTTCATATTATAATAAAAGTAATTGAATTGACAATGTATACTTTATTTTATTTTTTTTCACCCCCGCTTTAAAAAAAGGGGGGTATACTGTTTTACCTCTGTCTGTCAGTCCGTCCGTCAGTCCGTCCGTCCCATGAATATTTTTTGTCGCATTTTTCTCAGGAACTACAATACAAGGATTTCTGAAATTTTATTTCAGGGTTTATCTAAGTCAGCTATACCGTGTGATGCGTTTTCAGATTGATCACTCAACAATTTCCTGTTTACCGAACACTTGTATGATTTTACACATGATAGCCAAGTTGAAAATTTTCGTCACATTTTTCTCAGGAACTACAATACAAGGATTTCTGAAATTTGGTTTCAGGGTTTATCTAAGTCAGCTATACCGTGTGATGCGTTTTCAGATTGATCACTCAACAATTTCCTGTTTACCGAACACTTGTATGATTTTACACATGATAGCCAAGTTGAAAATTTTCGTCACATTTTTCTCAGGAACTACAATACAAGGATTTCTGAAATTTGGTTTCAGGATTTATATAAGTCAGCTATACCGTGTGATGCGTTTTCAGATTCATCACTCGACAACATCCTGTTTACCGAACACTTGCATATTTTTACACTATTAATATTATCCACTTGCGGCGGGGGTATCATCAGTGAGCAGTAGCTCGCAGTTGCACTTGTTTTAACAATGGAACAAAATGTGGGATGATTTATTGAGATGTAAAGAAATGAAGCATATAGACATTATTCTGTGAACAGGGAAGTGGGAGGGGATTCTCAGTATGAATAGTAAAGAATTGATGGGATACTTATTTAAACTAGCAAAGTACACATTGATGATTTAAGTTGAAAGCATATATACATAATCAGAGGGCATTATACTGTGAATTATATGATCTGTTGTATTTTGTCATTAATTATTTGTATATAAAGTCTATCAGAATAAACAACACTCCAGTGAATAAGATGCGTTTCGATGTTACAGTTAAAAAACTTTTGTTTTGATTTTTTATTAGATATATGGTTGAGCTGTTAACTTACCAAACTACTGGTAAATTCAGATATTATTGCATGCATTTATTATTGTGATTTTGTCATTTCAGGCTTAAATAAGTTTTTAATTTTTCTGATAATGTGAAAATCTTGTTTAATTTAAATATAAAAATAAATTAAAATGCGAATTCAAATTATTGCTATTATAACCCTGTTGCATTTTTTTTGCAATAATAAAAACAACACAATAATTTCTGAATTTACAGTATATGACACCTGAAATTTAGAAAGAAGTGTTGGGGTGAATGAAAAGAGGGGAATCACACTGTTTTAACAACATTTCTATCTTCTGAATTTGATATTTTCTTTCTAAAATGCTTAATTATAATGTATTTATTTTAATCAGGAAAACACATTAACATGAGCCTGTGCCCCAATTTACTAAATTGTGGGTTTTTGCACCTGAATATTTGAAAACATTCATAGTGCTTTTGTTTTATTTTGTGGCAGGTTTGTCCTAGCTGTAGAACGTTAGTAAATTTCCCTTTGTTAACCTGTTTAGGTAATATTCTTTTTAACTTAATAAAACATATCATTTCGGGCGTATGAGTTAGGACAATATCAGTTTATATACTACGATGAAAATCATGTAATTGAATTTAGAACCTGGAAAATTTAAATTAAGAAAAGAGATTGCTTTATAAAAAGATAATTCTAAGAATTATCAATTATCTGTATATTTTTATATAAAATATTATTTATTCTTTTTATTGCACAGGGATGAAAACATAATTATAATAAATATATGCATTTCATGAATGCACACAGAAAATTAAACTATTTGTAACCACTCATTAAAAAAACTCTCTCTTTTTTTATGATGGATAAAAAAAATCTCATTTCAATGTTTGGTGGATTATGTCATTCACCCTTACTGCTACTGGCAACTCAAGAAATATGTCGGTATTCTGAGAAAAAAATATCCAATTAAAAAAATCTTTTTTGTCTAAGTCAATTTATTAATTTTATGATGCAAGATCATGAAGATAGAAAATGATATGTCCCTCCAATAGAGTAGGCACTAGCATGAATAGACCCCACCCAAGCTATATAGTATATCATGTAATACATTAAGTGCTTTAAATTTTTATATGGTGTATTGTGTGACAGAGTAAAAAAGTGAGACATAGGTATTATGTTTATAGCGACGACTGCATCAACTTTATGTTAGTTTGAGATTATATGAGTTCAAAATAAATAATATTTGATATGCAGGCGCTTTACCACTGGCACACCACATTTCCATGGAGATTATTTGGTCCTATACCTTTAGTCATTGACTGCATATTTTGCATAACTTAATGTTAATCAAGTATTGATTTTTTTGCAATATTTGCATTTTACTATCAAAATAACAAAAAGGTGAGACATATCTCTGTGTTAATAGTTTATATAATTTTATATTTGCAAATCTGTTTTCCCATTTAACACTGCAAATGTACTAATTTACAGATTTATAAATAAATATCAGCAGCCTTTATTGTGATAGTGTTGTGTATAATTGTTATTGTTTAGCTTCACGACGCTATATATGTATATTATGTTAATATGAAGACAAATTATTTATTGTTAATTGTGAAATATATAAATTACAAACTGATTCATTCTTAATTTTTTTCTATCAGGCCTGCAACACAATCATTACAAAGTTATCCTACATTCCGTCAGCGGCGGCTGCAGTGTCCACAAATATTCACTCTGTGGTTAAAGTTTGATATTTTGATAACTTTCTTAAACAATCCTAGATTTCTAATTAACTTGGGCAGAAGCTTGTTAATGATTATAAGATAGTATCCAGTAGTCAATTTTGTAAAACAAGAATCCTGTTAATCCGTACAAGGCCATTTCTGGGCCTTTTATAGCTGACTATGCAGTATGGGCTTTGCTCATTGTTGAAGGCCGTACAGTGACCAATAGTTAATTTCTGTATTATTTGGTCTCTTGTGGAGAGTTGTCTCATTGGCAATCATATCAGATCTTCTATTTTTATATAAAACTGATGGAATCAATTAACTATAAGAGGAAAACAAGGGAACAACAGAAACACATCTGTAACAAAAACAAATGCCAACATACTGTGGATTCATTTATTTTCGTGGGCACCAATTTTCGTGGATGAAGGAAAACTTGCATATTCGTGGGGATTTAATTTCGTGTTTTTGCTGAAGTCTTTATAAAAGCCTTTAAAAAATTTGTCATTCGTTGAACATTTAATTTCGTGGTTCACCTATTCCCACGAAATCCACGAAAATTGGTATCCAACGAATAAAAATGAATTCACAGTACATAGAAACAGACTGCAAAAGAACAACTACCGGATACCTGACTTGGAACAGGATATTTTAAGGAAAAATGGTAGGTTGAACCTGTTTTGATAGCTACCCAAACATCCCGCTTATATGACCATGTAAAATATAATAAATTTTATCTACACTGTAAAAATGCTCAACCTGAATGTTCATGTATTTACCCATTTATTTTTTTATCATTTGTGATTATTCATTTATCCAACAATTTCTCCACTATCCACTTCTTCAGATCTGCAAAAAAATAATTTTGTACATCACTGTGTAGGTCAACTGATAGGTTGTGAGATTATAACAAAAACAATGAGGTTTAGAGTGTATTGAACCATACCTATGTCTGTTAATTTGTTCATCCATCCCTCTCACATTGGATACATGATGGTTTGTCGGTATTCCAGCATACTGTGTTATCATAATTGTAGCACATTTGACACTACAGCTGCTAAAATACGATTGGTTTAAAAGACAATGAATTTTAGAGTCCATATAATGGCTCTTACTATGCACTTGCATTCAAGTAATTATAGTTTCATATGGCTATATGCAACTCATATGTGGCTGCTGACACTGCTTAACATTTATACTTACGGTCTTTCACAGATAAAATATATGCTGTGTTCACAGTAATCATCATTCCAGTTCCAAGCCTGATTCTTTGAAAGTTCCAAACAGTTTTCTCCAAGTCCTTTATGACTGTTGTCAGGTTGACCTGGTCCCCAGTTTGTGTAGGTTAATTTGGTATGAGTCTTAGCCCACATCCATTCACCCTCAGTTACAATATCGTTTCCACCAAGCCAAAACTTCGGAGGATCATAACTACCTTAAATTCATAACAGGGGTCGATATTGTCATCTCTTTTGTTTAGAATATTCATAAATGATCTTGCTAAAGTATCATTCAATCAAATGAATGACAGGCTGTTAACGGCTTATACATATTACATTTTAACAACACAATTACTTTTTTCTAATGCGGATGCACTCGAATTAATTAGTGTAAACAATATTTTATTATGAAAAATACAAGTATAAATTAATATCACATTCACAATAAGGATCCACAAACAAGCAACAATTGCTTATATTAATATGTCTCCTTGGTAAATTAAATACATTATACACAAAAAAATCAAAACTACATGCTCTGTTACATAATAAAAAGATTGATATTGTCAGTTGAGTTACATAATGAACTGAAAAGTAAAGAAAAATGCAACTGATAAGACGAATGCTTTTTTTGTGAGTTATTAATTTGTAAACTTTTTAGTTTTGATAATGAACCTTTGTACCATGAGAAATAAACTAATGTTTTCTTCATTCGAAATTGTATCTGAGCCATTTAATAGAAATTCGGTATCCATTGGTGCCGTTAACATGGTTAATTTTAGGCTTCCAAATGATATTATCAGTTCTTGTCTTATGTCCGAGTATAATGGGCAAAATAATAAAAAAAAATTGTGAGCTAGTTTCTAAATCACCATAGCGACATTTAGGGGAAGAAACTAAGTTTCTTGGAAACAAGTGACAGTTTAAAGAACTACTATTCATTCTAAGTCGCGCGTGAAGAATTTGGCCTTTCGACATCCAGCATAAAAGTATAAAGGGACGCGATCGTTTTGATTACAAATTTGTTTCTTAAATACAGAGATAGATTAACAATTTCTAACACTTAACGGTAAATGATTCCATAATTTGATGGATGACGGAAGATAATAATCAGAATATAGTTTTGTACGTGGATTGTCAGTTTTCCTATCAAAGGTCGGAGGTTTTCTCCGGGCACTCCGGCTTCCACCACCAGTAAAAACTTACCGCCACGAAATAGCCTAAATGCGGTGCCTAAAAGTGGCGTTAAAACACCAAAAATTAAAATCAAAATAAATCTAATGCTGATAGTATTGTATTTCAAAACTCCTTGGTTTTACAGCCGGTTATTTTATATAATATTCTTACCTCCCAGGTTTTGTATCATTCCATGTACGAAATGGTCCTCTGTCGCTGTCTCTAAGTTTGCCAGTTCTGATCCCATTGCTCGGCAGTATATCTATGATAAAAACAAGCAGAAAATGAGGGGTCTGAATGGGGTTTACAGGATAGAAAATAATAGGCAAAAAAGTAAAGAAAAGATAGAAATGGGCCAAAAAAACATCCAAGAGAATAATGGAGTGCTCAAATATAAAGAATACATAATGCGCAAAAAAAAATAATGAATAGAGAACAATAACTACCACAGCAGGTGAATCTATAAACGTGTATTCATACTCAATATTTTGGTAGGCCCTGAATCCAGGATATTAGGTTTAAATTTTGTTAAGTTAAAATTATCAAAATATTCTTTATTAAGCTGAGGAAAACCAATGCTTTTTTAATTGAGAGGGCCAGGCGCACGCCACGCCCCAAGCTGAATCCACCCCTGAGAATTTGTGGTAATTTATGCATGTTTATTAAATGAGAGTTCCAGCCTATTCATGACATAAACTTTTTTGAATACGTTTATTATGATTGAAACACTGTTGCAGTATATCACTCTATTGTAATTTGAATTTAAAGAGGAGTGTTGTCACATTACAAAACCCTCACTTTATGAATGCAAATTAAGTGTCACAGTCCAGCTTGTATAGAAGACTTACTTTCACTTGACATTTTTTTTAAATTGATTTGAGCGTCACTGATGAGTCTTTTGTAGACGAAGCGTCCGTCTGGCGCAAACATAAACTTTCAATACTGGTATATATGATGAGTTTATTTGCAAACACAAGAGTTTACCTCTCTGTAAAATTCTCCCTGATCTAAACCTCTATTATTATTAAAATAAATGAAAGACGGTGTTAGTTCTCAGTTTAAGGTATAATTTAGGAACTCATATATGCATTAATACTCACGGTTGCTTCAGCCCATGTCGCTAAAGTTCGTATCATTTTGTAACAAGACTGATCATGTTTGAGATAACCATTCGGACATAGACAATATGCTTGTAAATAGATGAAACAGTGTTGTTAACAACTTCTAATTCTAAATATTTTCATCGAACCTAGCCTTCCAATCAAGACAAAACTTCACTTAATTTCAAAACAGACGCGCAGCGTTCTTTGGTACAATAATGTCCATGAAATTTCAAGTTAATATCACCACATTACAACCTATGTAGACTATCTTAAATAAAAACTTTAATATACTTCAGGACGAATGGTTAGTCAGAGGAAAGCAGTAACAGACTGATGGACGCTTTACCAGAAATAAAATGACAACCTACGTGACGTGGAACATGCCATGAATAATTCACGTGGAACATTATTTTTTAAAAAGAACCTTTTCGTAGATAAATCAAAACACTAAGTGAATCGTTCAAACATTATTAAATAGTCAAACTCTTAAATGAATAAGTCTAAAGACATTGGTAAACTAGTCAAACACTTTAGTGGATCAACCGAAATTCTTAATCGGATCAGTCGAAACACTTTACAAATTGTTACTTTATAGCTTGTCGGTCGGCTTAGCGAAAAGGCTTCCAGTAAATAAAAACGATATTCAAGCCCCCATTTAGTGTTTAACCTGAATTTTAAATTTGCACAATATTTGTATATACATTTATTAATTAATTTTTGACTGCTCAACGTGCAGTAGAAATTATTTCATGCAAATCCATTTCATGCACATACATAAAGATATATACATTGAAGATATTCGCTCCACTTTGTGTACATATTTCGACAGCATGTTTTTGACGATTTCAAAATATTTATTCAGGGAGATTGTGTTTTCAAATTAAGAAAATGTCAGTAAAATATATAATCTTACCATAATTTACCAGAAACAGTGCAAACAAAGCAGCTTTGATTATAGTAAACATTGTCCTTCCATCAACACTATCAGATCTCTCAGAGAGATAAGATCGACCTTGATATGATTTGTGTCAAAAAATAGACCAGACTTTGCAATTAATTTGGTCAGTAGGACTTCAGCACTTTATTAGTCGGATGTATTCTCGCATTGTTCCATATGTGCGCTATTGATACTCCAAAATATTCTTTTGCATCTTAGCGATTTCATGAATTTTGTGTTTTAACAGATTTTGTAATCATTTTTTTTTTCTGCAAGAACCAGTGTTAAGCTAAAATTTCTAAAGAATTTCTAAAAATTAAAAAGATACGGTATGGTGGCCAATAAGACAACTCTCCACCAAATGACGTTGAAGTAAGAAACTAAAGGTCACCCTACGGTTTTTAACAATAAACGAAACCATACCGCATAACAACATACAAAAGGCACCAAAATGACACTTGTAAAACAATTTAAACGATAAACAAATATAATATTCAGCAACAAACGACAACCACTGAATTACAACCGCATGACTTGAGATATGCTAATACAAAATTTGGCGGGGTTTATTTTGTTAGTGGTCTCCCATACTTACCATAAACGTGGGCCAGTGGTGCAACACAATTACATAATAATAACCTAAACAAAGCAATAAAAATTTGTAGGACAAATAGCAACCAACGACAACCACTGAAGCTCCTTGCTAGAACAGACACACATATAAGTTTTGTCTTCATGTCCATGGTTTATAATTTTCATTCAAAATAAGAAGATGTGGTATGTTTGCCAATGAGACAACTCTCCACCTAGACCAAATAATTAACAACTATAGGTCACCTTACGGCCTTCAACAATGAGCAAATCCCATATCGCATAGTCAGCTATAAAGGCCCTGAATTGACAACGTTGTTTTTAAGCCAGTGTGACATTCTTGTAAGACTACGCAAAATCGACGGTGCTTTTTAACTACTTACTGAAAAATTTATGTATTTTAGACTTTTGAAAAATTATGAAAAATAACATTTTAAAAAATCATAAAATTCTACCATTATAAGAGCTCTGATAAGCGAACAATTGGCGTAAATTTCAGTTGAGTTCGTTTTTACGTCAAAAACTGGCGGTGCGACAATCTTGTAAGCCTTTGAAAAATCGCTCATACATTGTAAATTACCGTATATCATTTTTCAGGATATTTGTCTTTAAATTCATAAAAGTAAGCAAATTAACATTGATGTAGTAAATACAAATACTAACCTTTTTCATTTTAGATAAAGGTTTTTTGATTCTCAGATCTTGAATCCCAATTTTTTTTTACCGTGGGACAGATTTGCTCTTGTAGTATGGAACAGTTACGCGGGACAGCCTAAACATAGCCGGTTTTTAAAATCGAAGCCTGTCGCATGCAGCATAAAACATAGTTTCAACAATTATTTTTTTGTGTTTTTATTTTAAAAAACATTATTTAAAAAAACGTACAATAGCTATGAATATGATATCACAAAATTATATATTTTGGACTTGTATCTTGCCAACTAAGCCGATTTTCCAATGAGGTACGAACATCGCGCGTAACGTCAAAACGAGAAAACTGACTGCCGAATCTATATACAATAAATGAACGGAAAACAAATATTTAACACATAAACAAACGACAACCACTGAATTACAGGCTCCTGACTTGGGACAGGCACATACACATATAATGTTTATATTTGTTGTAAGTAGTTGTGCTTGTAGACTATCAACATAAATTAATTTCGGATCAGTGCAATGTGAGGCTGGGAAGACTTGAAACATGCAAACACAGAATGTGTTGTCTTCATTTCCATCGTAAATTAATATACTTCAGTTAGCATAACTCGTGGCTCATTGGTCAGTTTTTAGTTTCATTAGTAAGATTGTGTTCAGATACTATAAAACTCAGTCATTTATTTGGGTGTATAAAATGATTGTAATTTATAAAGTCTGTCTGATGGCTACTATATAGGGTTCATCGTACCTTATCTTCCTTTCCTTGATACGTCGACAATGTTTAGTTTATGTGGTATTTGTAGTTAGGCCTTTAAAAAAGAAACAATCAACATAAAATATTTATTGCTGGTCCCATTTTACAAATTTTAACCAGGTTCAATCCAAAATTTTCTACCATTGAAAATGTCTATACCAAGTCAGGAATATGACAGTTGTTGTTCATTCGTTTTTATCTTTTGATTTTGCCATTTGATTATGGACTTTCCGTTTTTAATTTTCCTCGGAGTTCAGTATTGTTGTGATTTTAATTTTTGCATTTCATTGATTCACAACTTTTTTCAGACTAAATATAAAAAAGAAGATGTGGTATGATTGCCAATGAGACAATTCTGCACAAGAGACCACACGACACAGAAATTTACAACTATAAGTCATCGTACGGCCTTTAACAATGAACAAAGCCCATACCGCATAGTCAGCTATAAAAGGCTCCGGAATGACAATGTAAAACAATTCAAACGAGAAAACCAACGGCCTAATTTATGTAAAGTCAATTTTCATCATGATATAATATTGACACTTGCATGTAGTTTGTCGAAGACAGTATCATGAGTATGTTGAACTGAAGATTTTGTTTGTTTTGAAGTTACCAGGGTTATTATGTGAAATGTTTATAAGTCAACAGTTCATGGCCATGTATTTCTACACGAGACATACAAAATATGAAGATAAAAACAACACGTTATAAATTCATGTGTCCGAAGCGCTTTTCTTGATCTGCCTTCATCAGGAACGATAAAAACGGATCATTTGAAAGCCAAGATTGTAAGAAGTTATCAGGGTATTTATGTTAAATGTCTAGAAAAACAGTTGTTTTACATTCGTTTGATGCGTTTGAGTTTTGATTTTGCCATTTGATGAGGGACTTTCCGTCTTGAATTGCATTGGAGTTTAGTAGTTTTGTTATTTTACATGTACTATTAAGGATATTCCTGACTTTGAACTGATACGATTAAGAAGGTTCCTGAATTAGTAATCGTACCCCATCACATTGATTTATATAAAATAAAACCAAGTACATGAAAAACTCTCAACTAAAAATACTCAACTAAAAATAGCAAAAAATTATCTATAACATTTAATATAAAAATCAATATAACAAATTATATAACTGTACACAGCTCTGAACGTGTAGTTTGGATTTATTTATTTATTTGATGTTATTTGACATTTATCCAATAATTTCACCACCATCTACTTCTTCAGATCTGCAAAAAAAAATGTTCAAGAATTTAACACGTTCATCTTAGAGGTAATGCCATCACATTAAAAAAAAAACAGGGTGTATGAAGTCATCCTGTCTATTTGTCAATTTTTTTAATCTTTCCATCCATCCTACATTTGGTATACCCCTTCTTCAGTTTTCATGCTAGAACTATATATTACACATGGTTTCAGTTCATACAATAACGATGAGTATGATATCATAAATTTGGTTTTCTTTAAATTTCCATAATTGTCAAATTGTTGACTTTTAACATTCTTTGACAAATCCTGAATGCAGGCAACATGCAATGTCCCTTGAAGTTATGGTATACAACTAATATAAATATAAAAAGATGTGGTACGGTTGCCTGTGATACAGCTATTCACCGAAGTTCAAATGAATGGATGCATTTAGTTGTTTGGTAGATAAATAGTGCATTCCTATTCACTCAACTCCTACAGATTTCAAACTAGAATATTTTATAAGCAGAACGTTTGTGAACGTTTAAAGTCAACATATAATTTCAATACCTTAACATAGCCGAGGAATTAGTATATTAATACTGAGACCTGTAACTCCTAGACTACTAGCACACATGTGTAAAATTCTGTAAATGTGGTATGGTAGTCTCAAATGAAGATATCGTTTAGAATTACACCTGGGTTTATATATAATTTTGCCATAAACTATGGACATAGTACGGTGACTTATAGTTGTTAATTTCTGTGTCATTTGGTTTCTTGTTGAGAGTTGTCTCATTGTCAATCATACCACAACTTCTTTTTTAAAATATATTTTAGATATTATAGCGTTCTAATTATATCGTTTTACGCATTGATGTATCAACCGAACAGAAGTTTGAGAATATTACAAATTTTCCATTTAATTGCTAAAACCACATGTATCCATTGTTTTGAGGTAAATTAAAGTTTTGTAATGTTATACATGTTATATGTAATTGATGTGTGGATAACGATACTGCATAAAGTTTGTACTTACGGTCTTTCACAGATAAAATATTTTCTGTGTTCACAGGTTTCATCATTCCAGTTCCAACCCACATTCTTGGAAAGTTCTAAGCAATTTTCTCCTTGTCCCTTGTCAGGTTGACCTGGTGCCCAGTTTGTGTAAGTAAATTTTGTATGAGTTTTAGCCCACATCCATTCACTCTCCGTTACAATATCGTTTCCACCAAGCCAAAACTTTGGTGGATCATAACTGCCTGTAAGTTATAACAAGGGTCGTCATTATCACCTCTTTTGTTTATTCTTAACATGAGTTTTAACCCACTTCCTATCACTCTCCGTTACAATATCGTTTCCACCAAGCCACAACTTAGGAAAATCATAACTACGTGGAAGTTATAACAACAAGGTACGATATCATCATCTCTTTTGTTTATTTTTTACATGAATGATCTAGAGAGTTTTATATTAAATTTTTGATTTCTTAACATGGAAGGAATGACAGAATGTTCAACAGCTAACATTGAAACATTTTTACAAAGTTACTGTGTTTTCCATATGCTGACGCATTTTTACGCCTGTCCCAAGTCAGGATCCTCTGGCCTTTGTTAGTCTTGTATTATTTTAATTTTAGTTTCTTGTGTACAATTTGGAAATTAGTATGGCGTTCATTATCACTGAACTAGTATATATTTGTTTAGGGGCCAGCTGAAGGACGCCTCCGGGTGCGGGAATGTCTCGCTACATTGAAGCCCTGTTGGTGACCTTCTTTATCTGCTGTTGTGTTTTTTCTACGGTCGGATTGTTGTCTCTTTGACACATTCCCCATTTCCATTCTCAATTTTATTTATGATGGTATGTTTATGTCTACCTACTTGGTTTTATAGCATAGAACCACAGTGACCGTTACCCTTCCGGAGCACCTGAGATCACCTCCAGTTTTTTGGCGGGTCCGTGTTGCTCATTCTTTAGTATTCTATGTTGTGTTATATGTATTATTGTTCGTCTGTTGTATTGTTTGTCTGTTTGTCTCTTTCTTTTTTAGCCATGGTTTATTTTCGACTTATGAGTTTGAAAGTCACTCTGGTACCTTTCGCCTCTCTTTTGGTAGCTTGTTTTATTACATCTTCCTACCTCCCAGGTTTTGGAGCATTCCATGTACGAAATGATCCTCTATCGCTGTCTCTAAATTCGCCAGTTCTGATCCCATTGCTCTGCAGTATATCTATAATTTAAACAAACAGAGAAATACTAGGGTGACCGTTAGAATAAAAAAAATATGGAACAAAATAAAAAGAATAGAGACAAAATGATTAGTGCATAAGGAATACAGAAATGGGGGACCAAAATCCAGACCCTTAAATGCTATAATATTATTAATAGTATATAGAACTATCATCAAAATAGGCATTCGTAATTACCTGGAAGGCGTTTTTTTGTGTGGTTAATCCAGAAGATATTGTGTATAAATAATTAACGAATTAAAGTGCATGTCTTTCAATGATATTACGTTTATCATTAATAAAATGTTGATGTACGTAATAAATATCATAACCCTACTGACATTTAAATACTTAGTGCAGTTTTCTTATCATTTGATAAAATCAACATTTTATATAAAACAAATGCAAAATAGAATGTCCAACTTGTAAACACACTTATTTAAAAAAAGAATCATATCGACTGCTCTCTTCCTTTATACTAATAAAAGACGTTGTTTCCACAGTTTGAGGTATATTTTAGTGACTCGTGTATTCGTTACTCACGGTTGCCTCAGCCCATGTCGCAAATGTTCTAATCATTTTGTAACAAGACTCGTCATGTTTCAGGTAACCATTTGGACACAGACAATATGCTGAAAATATATTAACAAACGGACGAAGGTGATAATTGAACGAATAAGTGAAATAAGTATCGCATACTTATTAAATTTTAGTTCTGAATGTTCTCGACTCAAAACTTCTAGTTGAGAGTGTTATTTACTTATAACTTCCAGTTGAGACTGTTGTTTATTTATGACTTCTAGTTGATAGTGTTGTTTGTTTATAAGTTCTAGTTGAGAGTGTTGTTTGCTTATAACGTCTAGTAGTTAATGTTGTTTCATATAACTGCCAGTTGATGGTGTTGTTTGCCGATCACGTTTAATTGATAGTGTTGTTTGCTTATAACCTTTAGTTGATAGTGTTGTTTTCCTATAAGTGCCAGTTGATAGTGTTGTTTGCTTATAACTTCTAGTTGTTCTCCTCTATCGAAGACACATACATTCAGTAGAAAAATATCAATAGAACAGCTCTTTAGTTGATTATTTAAATACACCAACAGCTAATTATAAATACAAATACTGAATAAATGTAGTTACTTGATAATTCTTATAGAAAAGTTAAAATCTGGGTGACGGGAGAGCCAATCGTCGGTCAAAAACATGGATATAAAACACCTTCTTTAGTGTGCAATCTAATTGTAAAAAAAGTGGCTTATATTTGTATATACATTGATTGTTCGACAGTCACTTATTAAACGTCCAGTGGCAACCATTTCATGTGTATTCAGGACGATATATACATCAAACATATTCACTGAATATAAACACCTCACTTTAAGTATCTATTTAAGCTGTCTCAATATTTCACCAAATATATCGACGGAGACAGATTTAAAGACGATACATGTCAGTATTGGCAAATACCTTGATGGAAATGCTGCTTTAAATACCGAATATGCGAGAAAAAAAATGTCAGTATAAAAACGCCGGGGGTCCACTTCAAAGGTGATAGGACGTGTCGCTGGCAAAGGTCACCTGTTCAGGTTTAAAATATGTGAATAGGCCGGGAAAACTATCGTCTGTCCTCTTTCTTGGTGTTCCCAGCTGTGTTTTATCAACCAATTTTCTCCCATTTGCCACTTAGGTATTCCACTGTATACCCGCCCCCCTCCCCCCACACCCCCCCCCCCCCCCCCCCGAGTATAAAAAATAACATCTTACCATAATTCACAAAACACAGTGCAAACAAAGAAGCTTTAATTATAGTATACATTGTCTTTCCATTTACATAACCTTATCTCTCTCAAAATGACAACACCGACCTTGGCATAGCATAAGTCAACAAATAGGCTAGATGTTGTGATAAATTTGGTCAGTAGGACTAAGATATTATTGCCATAAACATGATGAATAAAGGTCTGTTATCTTTAATAAAATTGAGAACGGAAAAGGGGAATGTGTCAAAGCGACAACAACCCGACCATAGAGCAGACAACAGCCGAAGGCCACCAATAAGTCTTCAATGTAGCGAGAAACTCCCCCACCCTTAGGCGTCCATCAGCTGGCCCCTTAAAAAATATGTATACTAGTTCTAAAGATGTATACATATACACTTATTACACCGTGTACGGCACAGCTGCTGGCGGACTATCAGACCCTGGATGCATCATCAGCTCAGTAGTTTGTACTTCGGTACCAACATTATTCATTACAT
Source organism: Mytilus edulis (assembly GCA_019925275.1). NCBI lineage: Eukaryota > Metazoa > Mollusca > Bivalvia > Mytilida > Mytilidae > Mytilus > Mytilus edulis. The sequence continues at coordinate 64,138,890 of CM034358.1, read as the reverse complement.
TTTTAGGCGAGTGAAATTTTTCAAAAACACGCCTAGTTAACGACTTTAATTCACCCACCTAACATACGGCTACATTATGTATCATTGGAAAGCTTAGCTGGTACCTTCACTTTCTGTTAATTCGTGCGTTGGAATTTTTGTTAAATCAAGGTCAAAGGAACATTTTAAAATTTTGCCAGAATTTTAGAAAATGCCATTTTTGGTACCTGTATTAAATTTTTTTTATATGGTCCGTTTATAATTTAAGAAACTACAAAAATACTAAGGTTTCAACTTCCTTGGGCAAAGTCGATCTTAGATTGATTTGGATGTTACAATGTATGTCTTATTCTTTTGTCATGTATTAGGCAGTCAAATTTATCGTTTGACTTATTAACAGACAACTATAGGTAACCACACGGCCTTCTACATTGTTCAAAGCCCATATCGAATAGTCAGCTAAAAAAGGCCCCGAAATGACAAAAGTAAAACAATTCAAACGAGAAAACTAACGGCATAATGTATGTACAAAAAATTAACGAACGAAAAACAAATATGTAACACATCCACAAACGACAACCACTGAATGACAGGCTCCTGACTTGGGATAGACACATACATACAGAATGTGGCGGGCTTAAACAGCGGGATACCAATCCTCCTATAGCCTGGGATAGTGTTATAACAATGATCAACAATACAATATAAATAAGAACGAACTATAAACATCAGTTAAAATACATGCACTTTGTACGGGGCGCCGAATGGGACTCTTGTGGTTTTGTACTCAAAATTCAATTGTGTACGGACAAAAGTGACTTTTGTTCAACAAAAATGAGTTCAGTTTAACAAAATTTGTATCATACTACAAATTTGAAATTTTGTCATACAAAATTATCTATCAGCGGACAAAAGTCACTTTTGTCATGACAAAATTCATTTTTGTTACACAGACTTGACTTTTGTTACCTAATTTGAAAATTGAGCGACAAAAGTCAATTTTGTATTTAAATTAGTTTAGTTTGGTTTCTGTGAACTAGTTTGCATACAAAATCGACTTTTGTTACACAAAATTGACTTTTGTTACACAAAATTAACTTTTGTTACACAAAATTGACTTTTGTTACACAAAAATTACTTTTGTTACACAAAATTGACTTTTGTTACACAAAATTGACTTTTGTTACACAAAATTGACTTTTGTTACACAAAATTGACTTTTGTCTCAACAAAATTGACAAAATTGACTTTTGTCTCAACAAAATTGACAAAATTGAATTTTGTCTCAACAAAATTGACAAAATTGAAAATTGAATTTTGTCTCAACAAAATTAACAAAATTGAATTTTGTCTCAACAAAATTAACAAAATTGAATTTTGTCTCAACAAAATTGATTTTTGTCTCACGAAAGTCAATTTTGTCTCACGAAAGTCAATTTTGTCTCATAAAAGTCAATTTTGTTGTTACAAAATTGAATTTTGTCATCACAAAAATGAATTTTGTCGTCACAAAATTGACTTTTGTCTCAACAAAATTGACAAAATTGACTTTTGTCTCAACAAAATTGACAAAATTGACTTTTGTCTCAACAAAATTAACAAAATTGACTTTTGTCTCAACAAAATTCACAAAATTGAATTTTGTCTCAATTTTGCTTCAACAAAATTGACAAAATTGAATTTTGTCTCAACAAAATTAACAAAATTGAATTTTGTCTCAACAAAATTAACAAAATTGAATTTTGTCTCAACAAAATTGATTTTTGTCTCAACAAAATTGATTTTTGTCTCACGAAAGTCAATTTTGTCTCACGAAAGTCAATTTTGTCTCATAAAAGTCAATTTTGTTGTTACAAAATTGAATTTTGTCATCACAAAAATGAATTTTGTCGTCACAAAATTGACTTTTGTCTCAACAAAATTGACAAAATTGACTTTTGTCTCAACAAAATTGACAAAATTGACTTTTGTCTCAACAAAATTAACAAAATTGACTTTTGTCTCAACAAAATTTACAGAATTGACTTTTGTCTCAACAAAAATGACAAATTGAATTTTGTCTCAACAAAATTGACAAAATTGAATTTTGTCTCAACAAAAATGACAAAATTGAATTTTGTCTCAACAAAATTAACAAAATTGAATTTTGTCTCAACAAAATTGATTTTTGTCTCACGAAAGTCAATTTTGTCTCACGAAAGTCAATTTTGTCTCATAAAAGTAAATTTTGTTGTTAAAAAATTGAATTTTATCATCACAAAAATGAATTTTGTCGTCACAAAATTGACTTTTGTCTCAACAAAATTGACAAAATTGACTTTTGTCTCAACAAAATTGACAAAATTGACTTTTGTCTCAACAAAATTAACAAAATTGACTTTTGTCTCAACAAAATTCACAAAATTGAATTTTGTCTCAATTTTGCTTCAACAAAATTGACAAAATTGAATTTTGTCTCAACAAAATTGACAAAATTGAATTTTGTCTCAACAAAATTAACAAAATTGAATTTTGTCTCAACAAAATTAACAAAATTGAATTTTGTCTCAACAAAATTGATTTTTGTCTCAACAAAATTGATTTTTGTCTCACGAAAGTCAATTTTGTCTCACGAAAGTCAATTTTGTCTCATAAAAGTCAATTTTGTTGTTACAAAATTGAATTTTGTCATCACAAAAATGAATTTTGTCGTCACAAAATTGACTTTTGTCTCAACAAAATTGACAAAATTGACTTTTGTCTCAACAAAATTGACAAAATTGACTTTTGTCTCAACAAAATTAACAAAATTGACTTTTGTCTCAACAAAATTTACAGAATTGACTTTTGTCTCAACAAAAATGACAAATTGAATTTTGTCTCAACAAAAATGACAAAATTGAATTTTGTCTCAACAAAAATGACAAAATTGAATTTTGTCTCAACAAAAATGACAAAATTGAATTTTGTCTCACAAAAGTCAATTTTGTCTCACAAAAGTCAATTTTGTCTCACAAAAGTCAATTTTGTCTCACAAAAGTTAATTTTGTTTCACAAAAGTCAATAATGTCTCACAAAATTGAATCTTACCGTACACAATTGACTTTTGTGATTTAATTTCCATATCAGGTAACAAAAGTCAATTTTGTATGCAAATATGTTTATATTTGCATACCTTTAAGATAAAATTGACTTTTGTCATGACAAATATGAATTTTGTCTACAAAAATGAATTTTGTCTACACAAATGAATTTTGTCATCACAAAATTGAAGTTCTCACAAAACAAGTCTGTAGCACATAGTTTTGTAAGACAAAAATGATTTTGTTATGACAGAATTGAATTTTGTACAAAACCACAAGAGTCCCATTCGGCGCCCCGTACTTTGTACTCGGGTCAATAGTTGTTTCTCGGGTAGATAGTTGTTGCTTTGGCTGTCAGGTCAAATTGCTTTCGTTTCGTATGTTATTCAGTGTCATGCATTAATCCATCGCTCTTCAACATCCTGTGTATCGAAATGTTTTTTAAATATTTATCATGAATGGCATTTTATAACTCTTTCCTGTAAGGTTATACCAATTTAAGCAACCTGACATTAGGTATCAAGATTTATGTCAGTATGCTACACCATGAGATTCGTTTTGCTTATCAATTGGTCTTTGACTTTCTGTTCATTTGAATTACTAGTAAAAAGCATTAGTGATCAACCGTATCAAATCAATTCAATAGATTGTCAACCTGTTTTCGTTCTGAATATGTTTAGGATAATATGGCACTGCACGTTAGGTCATACACTTAGAACAAAAATACCGATTAAAAAGGGGGAAAACCATAATAACTAACAAAATTAAACGTTATCAACCAACGGAACGAGTACACATACTTTTATATTTATGCTTTTGTATTGGCATTTTACAAAGAACGTTGTTGTTAAAAGCACGCTAAACAGCATGACAATTGTTTATAATTATGTTATATTGACAAAATAAGATGAGCATTCCAAACAGACTTTCTGTTCAGTTTTAGCCAAGGCCCGGTGTAGAAGGTCGCAGTTCGACCTATAATGGTGTACTTTTACAAATTATGACTTGGATGGAGAGTTGTTTAAGTGTCACTCATACCACATATTCTTATATGTCTTTAATAGATAAATGTGTCAGAAATTGGACCTAGCAACTGAATTTGTAAACATACACCAAAGACAAAAAATCAACTAAATTGAACATTCAAACACACATACAATTAAGGGAGCCACCATTTGATGTTTAAGGATGGGGGCATTTGTTTTTAGTTGTAATCTCCGTCTAGAGCTCCCTTTTATTTTTCATTCAATTCGGTGATGCCTTTTATTTTTTACTCGTCCGTTCTACCTGTTTTATTAGTTTTGCCTGACTTGTTTTAACATAAATTATCATCCTGCCTTTTATTTTGCAAAGTGTCTCATCCTTTGCTGTCTTTCCTATTTTTTTTCTCAAATGGCTGTAAAGTTAGACGCTGTGGCTTTATTCTAATATTGATACTAAAGAGATCTCATGAATGAACTAGGAACCCAATATACCTAAAAAATAAAAGGATATCGAAATATTGGACAGAAAAACTCACCAGTCTTTTTTAACAAGTGTAGGCGCGCCATTTGTCAAACACCTCATAATATACAGTTAATTATTAGGCACATGCAGTTCCATTTCGATATTAATTCAAGTTATACTCAATTATGTGTTGAGAAATTACGAGTCAATAGTGATTATATATGAAGACTCTCTCTCTCTCTCTCTCTCTCTCTCTCTCTCTCTCTCTCTCTCTCTCTCTCTCTCTCTCTCTCTCTCTCTCTCTCTCAACATTCAAAATAAGCTAAAAAAAATGTGAATTGATAGTTTTAACATATAAAATGCATCAATTGTCAGTATTGCACATTGAAAGCAAGAAATAATTATCATTCCTCCCAGTTCTGTTTTCAGATAGTGAATAATTGCGCCAGTCGTTACGTTATTGGTTATCCAATTCATTAGTGTTAAATAAATAACGAAACATATTCTGGAATTTGAAGTAGAAGTGTTTCAGCAAATCTTAATTGTTAATTTATTACATTTTGATAGAAACAATTAATTATGCTACCTCACGTTTTCTGTTTAAAATAGTTAAGCATTACTTATGGTCAATGATGCTTGCCAATTCTTGTTTTCAAAGATTTTCTCTCATTAATCACGACGGGAATGTTTGTTTATTCCAATGTAAACATATCAAGTGTACAGCCTGACTTTTCTCTTAATTTATTGCACCATTACAGAAGCATGAATAATGAATGTCTTTTTTTACTAAATTCTGTCGTTAATGTTTTTCTCATATAAAAGTTACAATCTCAAAGCTTTTTCCACATTCAGCCGTCTAACGACTTATCACAGTTATCGTAAACTATAGGAATATAATAACGCTTGTGTCGTAACAGTATGTATTTCATACTTGTCCGTATAGTGATCATTTTGTTAACAATACAACACAAAATAGTTGCTAGACCATCATGTACAACGAAAGACTGTTTGGAAGTCCGAATGCCGCTTTTGTCCAATAATTTAAAGGCTCCTTTGATTGCTGATTTAGACGTATCATTGATGAACCAGCAACTAAAGGAATATATCGACGATAGCATTAACTATACATTTAGTCACAAAATCGAAGACGTTGTCGAGTCAAAGCAAGACCTGTTGCAGACGTCGATGTTGAGTCATTATGAAAGAAATCTGAATAAGACAAAGACTATATATGACAAACAAATTCATGACATTATCACAGGTATAGACCAAAAACAGGATGGATTGATCTCACAAATTCAAAATTACTCATTACAATTAAACAACAGTAAATATATGTTTGAAAAGGAAGTTCAAAGTTCTTTCGAGAATGTAGACCAACAGCTAGCAAACTTGAAGTTATCTATGTTTTCGGAATATGTCAGAGATCTTCAGACTACAAAATCTGTTTATGAAAAGAAATATTCAGAGTTTGTAAGTGACTTGAAATCCCAATTCGCAGACTTTTCGAGAGGCCTTCGAGAAGAATTTGCAATAATAAAAACGAAAAGTGAAAAACAGTACCATGAGATGATCGCATGGAAGGATTATATGACTGAACATAGGGGTAAGATTTTTGATAATGTAATAATAGAAAATATATATGATATTCTACACAATCAACCCCCTTGGTGGTCTCGGGAGAGCATGGTCTCGTCGTGTGCGAGAGGTTGTAGATTTGAAACCCGGTCGGGTAAAAATTAAAGACGTTCAAATGGTATTTGTTGTTTCAACGCTAAGCACGCGGCATTCATGAGTAATTGTAAGGACTGCATGGTCGGCTCGGAATGAGAATAATGTGTCCGGGTAAAGCGACTTTTCGTCTTGTTAATTAGCACCTTGTGAACCAACACGTACATCAATTACGCCTCCCTGTGTCGGTCTAGTACAACGAAGTGTCAATATTCTTATCAAATTAAGATGTTCTAGTTCAGAATATGCATTAATTGAACAACAAAAAACCCAGTTATACAATATCTTCAATGAAACGTCCAAAATAAGTTGAATATAGAAACGATTTACTCTTAATGAATAAACTCATCATAGATACTACGATTAAATTTCCTATTAACACCAGACGCGCGTTTCGTCTACAAAAGACTCATCAGTGACGCTCGAATCCAACAAAGTTAAAAAGGGCAAATTAAGTACAGAGTTAAAGAGCAGTGAGGGATAAAATTCCGAAAAGCTTTGCCAAATACAGCATGTACAGCTCATGTAATCTATTCATGAGGTAAAAAAGCCTTAGTATTTTAAAAAAATCAAAAGTTTGTAAACAGTAAATTTATTAATACATGTATGATCACATCAATGATATTGTTAAAACACCTTCTTATTCAGTTTAACCTTTATGGAAACTTTGCATACGAGTGGCGAAAGAGCAAAAAAGTAAGGAAATATATTTGTCTCGATATGGTTTTGAATATATATTTACTTTATCTGCACAATAAAAGCAGCTTAATATCACGAAAACGTTATTATTAGTTATTTTTGAACGCATATTAAAACCTTGTAATATATTTTTAATCAATAAATCATCATCTTTCGTATGCTGTACTTTTAAAAGGTGAATATGTTTTTTTTTATTTACAGTTGGTTTTACAGCTTGCTCTGCACATTACACATCTAAAAACAGAATAAAGTTCACACAAGTTAAAACAGCATATGGTCTATCTAGATCCCCTCCTTATCACGACGGAAATTTTATTGTTGAAAGAGTAGGATTTTATCTCATAAGTGTTAATCTACTTTCAAAGGATACTAAGACATTTAATGTTAGATTGAATGGACGTTCGATATCAAGAACGTATTCCCGTCTTCAATCTTCAACCGATATGGGACAATTCACGGGATCAACAACTTCTTTCATCAAAGCAAAAGTCAATGATACTATATATATTGATGGATCCGGCGGTGATGTATCAACTGGAAGTTGCCTGACAATAGTGAAGCTATAATCTGAACACTGGTGCCTTTAGAACACAGTTGACTATTGTATTATTTTGCAACATCAATAAGACATTGTCTTAATAATAAACGTTTAGACAACTAACATTTTCACTTTTATTAATCATCGTATATTGATTATAAAAATTTGGAACTTAAGCAAACTTTTAAACATATATCATTTATATAGTACCTTAAAAAAACTTAGTTAACGTTTTTAATCGAACTGCGCATTTATATTTTACTACTATCGTTAATTTAGAAGGCACAAATTTTGCGGCACAAGTTTGAAAACGAATTAGTATCAATAGGTTTTCAAAAAAATATATTCCGTAAACACGTAAAATGTTTGTATAAAACACACGTTATAGATTCTTAGTCGCTAGTTATTTCATTCTTTATAAGCAAGATAATGACAATACTTGAACATATAAATATAAAACAATTTTGTTGCTGCTCACAAAGAAGCTATTAAACTAAGTTTTCCAGTTATTGAAGTTGCAATCATCCCTTCATAAATTTTATGGACGCCATTAGGAGTTGGTTGACCATTATGAAACACCCGTTCCATTTTCATGCTTTTTATAGATGTGATCTAATGAATTTGACCTATCACTTGGTTTGTATGAACACGAGCAACATGACGGGTGCCACATGTTGAGCAGGATCTGCCTACCCATCCGGAGCACCTGAGATCACCGCATTTCCCCCTGTAGTTTGTGTTGCTTTGTCTTTATTTTTCTTTGTTGTGTTTTGTGTGCTTTTGTTTGTCTGTTTGTCTTTTTCCTTTTCAGCGATGGCGTTGTCAGTTTATTTTCGATTCGTTGGTTTTAATGTCCCTCTGGTATCTTTCGTCCCTCTTTGAGAACACATAGACGTACAAAAAGTAAAAACAACTCATGTTCAAGATAGACGGATTTGGAACAGACACAACATGAGTTTCATCTTGTACCTATCTAAATCAAATGTCGTTTTAATAGAATACATAGTACAAAAAAACTCTTAATTGTCATTTTCATTGATTATACTTTTTACACTCTTATACAGCTAGACTAATAATTGTTCTCTTTGATCTACACGTATGTCATTTAGCAGCATTCATTTACTATATCTGAAAAGTCGCAACCAGAAATACAAGAGATATTTCTTTGATTAAGAAAATTTCTTTTTTATGTACAGGACCGCAAAAGATCTTGGTGTCACAGAGTAGTGTCATACTGTCTTTCTTTCATTCGTTTATGATATAATGAACAAAAAACATAACTCACAAAAAAAGAAAAAAACACGTCAAGGTCGACACACTCGTCTTAATAAAGCAGATTTGTAAGCTTCAATGTGTGTGTTTTCTTTTATACCTTTACTGAACATTAAAATGTTTTTATCAGATAATCATTGTGATTTTTGCAATCAATCTTTTATAATAATTCATCAAAGATATCAGGCTTACTTTTATAAATGACCGACATCACAATCACCAGTCGCGCTCAAATTATGACAATTTGATGACAAATCAAATATGAAGATGGAAATCATTTAAAGCTGATACTTACAAAACGTTGTGCTAAAAATAAAAGTTAGGTGACCTGTGCCTATATAACCCCAATCATAAACACCAAAAGAGGGGATCATTTAGAAAGGAAGCCGAATCCCCCAACCGATCAGTTGTTGCCATGTTCATGATGTTAGAAACCTTGTCGGAGGTATGTTCTGTTCTTAATATTAGAGATTTACGGAAAGTCTCGGATCCGACTGTTGACTCCGATTCTGACAGCGTAAATTACAGGGGTCGTCTCAATAAAGATTTAAACAAAAGATAAACACATCCTGCTTCCTGGTGTAAACATTTTCCTGCTTCACAGGTACAAAAATAAATGGAACATCAAGGTTAGCTAAGGGAGTAATCTTTATGATAGATATCGGTGTGTGTGTGTGTTGTGTTTTATCTTATTTTTATTGTTATTTTTTTTTAGGGAGGGGGGGGGTCTACCAAATTTTGTTCTAGACATCAGATGTGGATAAATATCACTAAAATAAATGAAATGATCGGCAAATTTTGGTAAGAAATCGGTTATATACCATCTTGTTTTCGCAGATGACGTCCATCAGCGGTCGCTTTTTGGCTAGATGTTCTGTAGCTTGTCAAGGACTCATTTATACAATATAATGGGAGACACCACAAATTATCACAGAAGAATCGGTTCATGTTGTACATTATGTGGCTTCTGTTGTATCCATCATACCATGTTCTCGTGTTGATTTTTAATGTAAGTGATGCTCCACAGTTCAAGCAGGAATTATTGCGTGTATGCAAATATTTCAAAGTGCCTTGGAGTCGTTAGTTCAGTGGCCGGCTTTGAACGAATGGAAAGGAAAACGATGTATTTGGCCTAAACTCCCTGCTGCCGTAGGTGCGATCGACGCACTTCTGTAGAGATATACAAGCCACAAACTGAGTCGCAAAAACTATATTATTCCGGTCACCAAAATGATGTGCTGTTGGGAGATAAAATCTGTCCTAATCGGCATCCCTTAATAACGCCATTTACGAGACGACAAATTACTAGAAAACGAGATCACCAGAAACGCAAGAGTAGAAAATTTAATAGAGTGTTTGCAGAATATAGAATTCTTGTTGAATTTGTCATGGGTGACGTTAAAAATTTAAAGGTGATGAGTACTTTTTGGAGGCACACAAGACAAAAACTCAGACTGATTGTGGAGACTTGTGCAGGATTTGTTAACAGAAGACAAAGTTAACCTTATTTGAATAATTAAATCTTAGTGTAAAATCTTGTTATTTTTTTCTTGAAACACTTATTATTTAGAATATTTTCTATTTTGAGATGACCCCATAATTTTACCTGTCAGAGTCGGTGTCAAGAGTCGGAACCGAGACTTTCCGTAAATCTCTAATAGAAAAAGCAAAATTTAATGATTTAAAGTCGAAAGTAATTATATGAAAAACATTTTGGCTGCTTCATTGGTTCTACATCTGGCTATGCTCGGTAAGACATATCACGTGACCGAGTTAAATAAGACTGAAAAGTAATCGATTGCTACCGGCTGATTCAAAGATGGCGACAGAAGCTCAAATTTAGACTTTTCGCTTTCTAACCTGGGAATACTTGTGTACAAGAGGACAATATATACAAACATATTAAGATAATACATAGCGAGACAGGACAAACGAAACATAAATACATAGTATATTTTAATTAGATAAAGTATTTTATGATTTTCTTCACGAAAATTGATAATTTCCTTTGAACTTGTACGTTACATATAGACAACAAGCCAGTGAATTTGTTCTTGCTTGGATTCATTACATAGTAATTTGGTATAAACTTTAATCTAAGAGCAGAAACATCAGCATTTTTACAGGTAAACAATATATGAAACTCATCCCCTATTCCCTCATTACATAATGTACATATTCTATTTTCCCTCGCGATCCCCGCCCATCTACCCGTCTCAATAGGTAACTTCAAATTCGAGCATCGAAGTTTAGATATGTAATATCTGTCCTTGGGTAAAAATCGCAATAGATACGGTTCCAAACCAAACTCGAGTTTGAATAAAGAATAGAATTCACCCCTAGATGCATTATGTATCTGCGAGAACCAATGCTGATAGTACTGATCTGTTAATCGCTGTTTAACCATACTTTTTAACCAATCAATACTAGTATTTACAACTAATTGATCGTTCTATATAAAACTTAGACCCGTATCATCAAATATAGATTTTACATATTGAATTCTTTTAAATTTGGTAGGATTAGTTTCATGTAGTTTAATCATGAGTCTTAGAAGGATATTTGACAGTTTGCTCTCTGTTTTAATAGTTCTGCATCAAAATGATGCCATCCTAAGTTTTATAGAGATATCTAACGGAACCCGACCTAATTCCCCGTAAACCATAAAATTTGGTGTACTTTTCCGAACACCAAGAATATTTTTACAGAATTGCAAATGCATTTACTCAATATTCTGTTTATTTTCAAACCCCAAACCTCTGATGAATATAATAATATAGGTGCGATTACAGCAACGAAGGGTTGTAACTGAATATCAATAGGCAATGATATATGTTTTATCTTCCGGTAGAGAGCAAACATTGCTTTTTGTGCTTGATCAAAAATCCTTTTTCTAGCACTACAAAAATTACCGTTATAATTAAAAGTTATTCCTAAATAATTGTAAGAATCTACAACTTCTATAGCATTACCATATACATGAAAATCAAAGTTTTCTCGTACCTTTTTTTTACTAAACACAATAATTTTTGTTTTATCTTTATTAACTTGGAGTTTCCATATGTTACAATATTGTTCAAAAACATCGAGTGCATGTTGTAGTTCTTCCTTACTATCAGACATAATAACAGTGTCATCTGTGTACAAAATTACAAAGATTTTAACTAACACTTGTAACAATTCTTCACAGTTTTTAGAAATATATTCTAAATCTTTTACATCATTTTCCACAAAAAAAAATTCTAAATCATTCAAAAACACCGAAAACTAAAAACGGTGATAAATTTTCGCCCTGCCTAACACCAACACCACAGTTGGAAGAAAGTTGAACTTTGGTTACCATATCGAAAACATGTCTTTATATTTTGATACATATTATAAATAACTGTAAATATTTTCCCAGTAATGTAAGATTTTTGTTACTTTTGCCATAATCCTGTTCTCTAAACAGTGTCAAATGCTCTCTTGAAATCCACAAATGTGCAAAATAATATTTTGCCCATCGAAAAAAATATAGATAAAATTGAATGCAGCACAAAAATATTATCGGTGGTTGAAAATCCTTTTCTAAATCCAGCCTGAGATTCTGATATAAGTTCAACTTCATCTGAGAAACTATTTAATCTCTCATTTTTTATTGATGAAAAAGTTTTTCCTAAACAAGAGTTTAATGTTACACCTCTATAATTTGCAGGGTCGGCTTTTGAACCTTTATTCTAAAAAACATAAATCATAATACCAAGAGACCCCGCATCGTCAGCTAAAGATACCAGACAGTGGCAGACTATTAGATAATATCAATTCATGTCTGGCTGTACAGCCCTTCCACGGTAGGTAACTTTATAAACTTAAATAGGATCTAAAAAATATATTAGTTTCTCACTGAATCTATCCAAAGAAGGTAACCAAAGATTTTGCGACGATGCAAATATTAAACTTTACAATATAAATAAATATCGTTAACCAATCAGTTCAAATAGCAAAATCTATGCAATTAACAAATATATACTTATTAAGCTTCATGTAAATTATTTAACAATGAAATACATTAAATATGAAATTTGGAGTTTTACCAAGGGAGCTAATAATTAATTAATAACACTGTCTGCCACACAGCATTTCGAGGGCTCTCCCTCTGGTATCTTTCCTCCCTCTTTTATAGCTGAATATGCGGGGCTTTTCTAATTATTGGGGGCATTATGATGACCTATAGTTGTTAATTTCTGTGTGATTTAGTCTTTTGGCAATCATACATGATACATATTCTTTTATATATATGAGGGGGAGGACAGGGGGTACCCTTCTCCCTTCTCCCACCTCTCTTCTCCTTTCTCCCACCCACTTTCTTCTTCCCCCTTTCTCCCTGTCTCCCTTACCCCTGTCGTCCTCCCTGTCTCCCTTACCCCTGTCCTCCCCCTCATATATAGCGATGTCGTTATTACGACATGATATGTCGAAATTACGACATAGCGATGTCGTTATAACGATGTGTTATGTCGTAAGTACGACATAGCGATGTCGTTATAACGACATGTTATGTCGAAAATAAGACATTTTATGTCGTAATTATGACATATTTTTTTTTTTAATGGCCCTTATCGGCTTCCGTAATTCTGACCAAGAGTCGATTAAAATATCATTGTATTGTATAGTTTACTGTTCATGGTACGGAAGCAGATAAGGGCCATTCAAAAAAAATATTTTATGTCGTAATTACATAGCATGTCGTAATTTCGACATAACATGCATGTCGTTATTACGACATCGCTCAAACTCCCCGGCAGTTCCAGTTCCGATCCGAATACGGGTCAGCATACTACTCTACAGTTCTGGAACGGAAACGATCACTGTCCGGAGTTTGGACATCGCTATGTCGTTATTTCGACATAACGTCGTTACAATCGTAACTACTCGGCCATTCTCGCTACTATTTCTTCGTGCAACCAGAAAGGCCGAGTTGTTCCGATTGAACGTCGTTATAACGATTTAGCTATGTTGTTATAACGATTTAGCTATGTCGTAAAAACCACATCGCTATATATATAAAAGAATATGTATTATGATTGCCAAGAGACTAAATGACACAGAAATTAACAACTATAGGTCATCATAATTCCCCCAATAATTAGAAAAGCCCCCGCATAGTCAGCTATAAAAGAGGGACGAGATGAGAGAGCCGTGGTGTAGTGGTTAGTGCATCGGACTACTAACACAAAGGTTCCTGGTTCGATTCCCGTTTGGGATGAAAATTTCAGGAACTCAATTTTCGGCTCTCCCTTGACACCATTTGCGAGTATGCCATTGGTCTTGAGGAAACGATGATAGTCCGTGGGACGGGGACGACAAATGGCTGACCCGTGTTAAGAGAGAGCCATATCTCTTGCACGTTAAAGACACCCTTGTAGATTTCGAAAAAGAGTAGGCTAATGCCGCTACAAAGCAGTACTCGCACCCGCAAAGTGGAAAGGGATTAATATAAGTTGTAAAAACTTGTTTCCCAATCCACTATAAACAAATATGTTTAAACTAAAAGAGGGACGAAGATACCAGAGGGAGAGTCCCCGAAATGCTGTGTGGCAGACAGTGTTATTTATAAATTATTAGCTCCCTTGGTAAAACTCCAAATTTCATATTTAATGCATTTTGCATCGTCGCAAAATCTTTGGATACCTTCTTTGGTTTTCTTCTGTGAGAAACTTATATATTTTATAGATCCCATTAAAGTTCATTCAATTATCCACGTATCGTGAAAAGGCTACATAGCCAGTCAAGGACGGTGAAAACTTAAACTGTAATTTATTGGAAAAATAATATGTGGAACTATACGTGGACTGGCATTCAGTCCTACCAAGGCAAGCTAGGCTTTCCACATCCCAATCAATAAGCGCAAACTACATGGCTTCTTATAATAAGGGTGAATTGAAGTATTGATTGCTCTATTTCTACTTTCAAACGTTGGGCACGATGTTCCTACAACACCACATTACACTTAAAATGCGGCGTCGAAGAGGGTTTTTGACTTCGATTAATTTTTGCAAGTTTTATTCGGTTTTTTATATGTTGGTTGATTCTGGTTCTGTTCGTTTTGTGATGTCATTTTATCATAAGTTACCTCAAGTTGTTTACCCTTTAACTTATTTCAACTAAAAATGCAGAACTGTCGCAAGCAATGTAGAAAGGAAAGATGGGACGGAAGTACATGTATACGGTTTTCAATAAAAAATATTTTTTTTAGATGTACAAAACTTTTATCATAGGATGTTTAACTTTCAAGGTGCATATCATCTGTCGTTGTAAAATTTCTATATCTTAATTCAACCCCAATACAAATGTATCTGACACTGCAAGTAAATCGAACATTTTTACCCTTGGTTAAATTTGAATAGAATTGTATTTTCCCTGGCACACAAGTTGTCGAAATACACCCCTTCAATTACTTGAACCTTGGCTTGAGAATTATTTCCCAAGTCATCTATAGTGTTCAACTTCTGATACACATTTTAAAATATAGTAATCTACTCCTGGATCGTCCGCGAAAACGGCTAATATAATCCCGGGTTTTTATTAATTCGATGAAACAGTTTTCGTCGCTGTTTGGGATTCGTCTTTCAATTACCTCCATTTCATGCACAAGTTTATATTGACGAAAAGTTCCGGCTTCGCTAGTACAGGAATTACTTTCATCACGACAGTTATAACATGAATAGCAGGACAAATCGCGAAGTAAAACATTCCGTGAACTGGTATTAAGTCTTTTAATATTGGGGATTGCACCTTACTGAAGTGACGACTTTAAATGGTCTATTTCGGAGTACTTCCGCAACATAAATTTCAATTCGCATTTTACATTTAGAGGATTGTCTTGGTGTCTCTAATTTGACTTTGCAAAAGTTGGACGAAGTTCATGTGATTTTTTTCCCCATTTCCCCATTCTATTAAATAAATCGTTAAAAGCTATAAACGATTAATAAAAATTGCAAAATTTAAGCTGTGTCGAACCTATGTCCCCGGGCGGAGTCTATAGCAACATGCACTATTCTTTTTTTCGGCAGCAATCATCAACCACTTTTTCCAAATTTCATAACACGATTTGTTGTTAATTATCATGAACATTTAATTGAAACTTTAGCCCATGTAACGTCGGAAATAAGGGTCTTTCGGATTTTAGACGTTTTCAGACGTTTGGACAAATTGGTTACCGTTTTGTAATGTGTGGAATCCTTTTATTCCTTGAAGACCCAAATATGTAGTTAATAAGAAAAGAATCTTGGCATTTTTTACTCTTCGTGTATCTAACTTTTGTTTTGATCAATTATAAAAAATACGCGTTAACTGCTTTGAAAAATGAAATATCAACTTGGACAAAATGGCTACAGTTTGAAAAACGACTGTGAAGAGAAGATTTTATTGAATCAGCAATATTTGAACTCACGAACAATGAGTCAAATATTTGTACTTTTGTTAGATATTATTATTATCTTACTCTTTTTATTCATTTTCTGCTATATCTACTTATAAAATTCACTTTCAGTCGTTGAGTTAACGAAATACGTCGTTGGAAATTTTCTTATTCCAGCTTAATATGCAGCCACCGAGTCAAATGAAATTTTGCAAAATAACGGCTTTAACGCCACAAAGAACGGACACATGTCGCTGTTCCTGCCAATAATCAAAAAGATCAGAGAATAAAAAATAGGATCACTGTACATAATTAGAGTTAAAACAGTTTTTCATAAATGTAACGTTGGACATCCGTTTTTTTTCACATAGCTTTGTTATTTTAATCCTCAAATAAACTAGGTATTACTTACTATATGATCAAGGGCTGTAAAAACATAATTTAAAACATATATTGATTTTTTTTTAATATTGGTTCGTGTTTTCTAACATTTTTATTTAGTTTTGCGGATGAAATTTCATAGATTCTGTTTTAAATCCTAGGGGTTGTAGGAACATCGTGCCCACCGTTTCAAAGTAGACATAGCGCAATCAATACTTCAGTTCACCCTTATTACAAGAAGCCGTGTAGTTTGCGCTTATTTAAAGGGAGGTGGACAGGTTGGCTTGCCTTGGTAGGACTGAAACAAAGAGAAGTTTTTATCGACCTTGACAGGCTACCTAGCCCTTCCACGATCGGTACTTTGTTTAAATTTATTGGGATCTATAAAATATATAAGTTTCTTACAGAAGGTAACCAAAGAGGGTACCAGAGATTTTGCGACGATGCAAATATTAAACTTAACAATATAAATAAATATCTTTAACCAATGAATTCAAATAGCAAAAGCTATGCAATTAACAAATATATACTTATTAAGCTTCATGTAAATTATTTAACAATGAAATGCATTAAATATGAAATTTGGAGTTTTACCAAGGGAGCTAATAATTTATTAATAACACTGTCTGCCACACAGCATTTCGAGGGCTCTCCCTCTGGTATCTTTCCTCCCTCTTTTATAGCTGACTATGCGGGGGCTTTTCTAATTATTGGGGGCAAGTTCAAAGAAAATTATCAATTTTCGTGAAGAAAATCATAAAATACTTTATCTAATTATACCAATTGTCTTTTAAAATATACTATGTATTTGTGTTTCGTTTGTCCTGTCTCGCTATGTATTATCTTAATATGTTTGTATATATTGTCCTCTTGTACACAAGTATGTGTCTGAGGTTATGAATAAAATCTTGAAATCTTGAATCTTTTAAAGGCACTGTCGCTTCATTTACTTTGAAATCAGTCGCCGGAACATATATGCATATGCCGCTTTCGCTGGTGTTTACACACCGGCAAGCAATCAGCTATTCAAAAAGTTTGGCGCAATTTAAGGTACATGTAAAATGTCGGAATTGCATAAAAGATGACGATTGTAACATTTGTCAATCAAACTATACCGCAATGATCTACTATGACGATAATATATTGAAACGCCATATTTATTTAGAATTGATCAAATTGTCTCGGAGAAACGTGTTCATGATGAATTACTTCAATAAGGCCTGGAAAGAAGATTGCAAAAACAAATGAAAAACAAATATATATTTATTGTTAACAGGTTCATTTTTCACCATTCCCAGGTTAAATGTAGAAAGCGAAAAGTCTAAATTTGAGCTTATGTCGCCATCTTTGAATCAGCCGGTTGCAATCGATTACTTTCCAGTCTTATTTAACTCGGTCACGTGATATGTCTTACCGAGCATAGCCAGATGTAGAACCAATGAAGCAGCCAAAATGTTTTTCATATAATTGCTTTCGACTTTAAATCATTAAATTTTGCTTTTTCTATTAAGAACAGAACATACCTCCGACAAGGTTTCTAACATCATGAACATGGCAACAACTGATCGGTTGGGGGATTCAGCTTCCTTTCTATATGATCCCCTCTTTTGATGTTTATGATTGGGGTTATAAACATTACAGCATATCTCCAACCATACGTTATCCGTTTAGCAAATCAAGAAAAAGAGCTAACGATGGTACGAAATACATATACTAGTTTTCTTCAGACCAAAGAAGCCGAGACAACTAAACTACGAACTACAGTGACTATTTTAGAATAGAATTACAGTAACTCAGGCGAATTACCACAAACTTAAGCTGGAAGTGAACGGTTTAAAGCAAGTTAAGAATTTGGACGTGGCTAATGGTTTGCAGGACACTAAAAACGACATTAACATATTAAAAGCAAGTAATCAAGCGAGGAGTCAGGATTTTCTGACTCTTTACAACCTGACAATGTCGTGTAAGAATGACATCAGAAAAACCAAAAATGAAGTTGATGGCATATATAATGGTAAGTAAGACAATTTATCCGAAATGAGACGGAACAAACTGAGATCAAACCACTGTAGGATCATAAGAAGTAGTCTCTTTTATGCAGCAATTTTTAATTTCCAATATAAACTCCGAAAAGACAAGAGCATAAAAATGTACATCAATAAGAAACAGTCTTTGTGAATAAAATCATTCCAAAACATAAATGTGTCATTAGTGTTACATTATTTATCAGTAGAGCTAATTAGATTCCAGCTGAAGGTTTTTGTTGGTAATGTTTAGTAAATCGTGGATGTTTTGCAAGACAAGCTGGGCCGTGCAGGTTGCCCGGTCGCCCCTTTCAGTGTGAGACAATATTTTGTTTATTATATACGAAATCACTGACGCAAGACGGGAGCGGGCCCCCTTTTAGGCAGTTAGTGCGAGTCCCCTTAGGTTTCAACTATTACATACAAAACAGGGTGAGGGGAAGGTTTTTATTTTTTGATCGAGTCAAACATTTTTCATAATAATAATACATTGAGATTTAACATATACTTTCCTATATGTAGTGTTTGTATTAAAGTATTGCCAACAAAATTCATCAAATTTGGGATCATAGTATTGTTTTAGAAATAACCTTATCCCCTGTACATCATAAAAGTGCAAAGTCTTCAATAACACACGTGCATGGTTAATTCGGATCACATATTTTCTATTCCGATATTATAATGTTGCTTATGAGCTGAGATGTTAAAATTCTTGCTTATACACATGCACTAAGGCTAAAAATAATTTTACCCAATGTCGTTGATGCCCACCAGCTAGACTAAATAAAAAATAGATACATTGGTTTAAATCAGACATAATATGCTGAAAATTTCAATGTAGAGGGGGCAATTTTATTTCTAGATTTTTCAAAAGCTTTTGATTAAATCGATTATTGTTTATATTACAAACATTCAAAAAACATTTGTTTTAAAAGATTTTACATATTGAGTTTAGACTATATATAATGACATATTGGGTGCATTGTAAATAATGGGTGGATATCAAACCCCTTTAAAATCTGTCGTGAAACTCGTCAAGAATTAAATGGAAAAGACTGTAATATTGAAATATGTCAATGGGTAGACGATACAACATTTTTTTTAAATCCAAAAAGGAAAAATATTCTGTCATGAACTTAATAAAGCTTAGGCATCTCTTTCGGGCCCGTGTATATTTGCGTCCATTCGTTTTTGATTTTGAAATATTAAAAGCAAAAAAAATAAAATAAAAAATCAAGAGTGTTTTCATTTTTATAGTTCTTAAGGTTTTAACACAATGTTGACTGCTTTATCCCTATTTTTGAAATTGTTACCTATCATGTCTGTTTATTTTGTTCACACATCGTTTAAAGTATAAAAGCATTAGATGAAACTGTCAAATAAGCGAGAGACTTAGCTAATAAAACCAGGTTTAATCCACCATTTTCTACATAAGAAAATACCTGTACCAAATCAGGAGTATGACAGTTGATATCCATTCGTTTGATGTGTTTGAGCTTTTGATGTTACAATTTGATTCCTATTAAAATTCAGTATTTAAGTGATTTTACTCTTTTCTACGGTTGGTTCTCTCTTCCAGTATATTCCTCACTTCCTTGGTAATCTTGAGAAAAGCGTCAGCATTTCTGCGTGACGTTGTAGAAGTTCAAACTTTTAAAGGATATGGTAACATTCAATGTACGTGTCTATTAAGATTTGTTCAACAAATTCTAGACTTGGAAGTTGTCCTGGGTGTACACTGTCTCACTTAGTTATCGATATTATAACAGATTCCCTTGTGCCATCTTGCTAGCTTTTTTAATCTCGAAATACTTTTTAATGTTGAATATACTGTTATTCAGTGGTTAAGTTTGATCTGTCTTGATGTCTACATATTATCGAATTCATGCATCGTAAATTGTTTATTTTAGACTTTTCTTATTTGGATATACATTTAAGTTTGTTTTTAAATCAAAAATGCGAATTTGAGTCAAATTGGTGAACATGGATGTGAAAGCTAATTCCCCTTAAACATTGTTAAAACACGAAACAACTGACAACAACAAACATGTTCAGTGACAAACAGAAAGAAAAAGAATTACAGTACTTCTTTTCGTATAAATATAAGAGATCAGGCACAGTTAAATAAGAGCAGTCGTATTATGATTGCATGTGTTAATATATGCGATTTGATGTTTAGAAATTAATATCTTTATAAATACAGGATCTGTAATTGACACAAAGATAAAAGAATTAAATGACAAGATATCCGGGCTAGAAGTTACCCAGAATTTAACATCTATGCAAGCTAACGCAACCGACTAAGCTCTAAATACCAAAGGTAAGTGTTTTTCCTTGCTGAAACGATCAGAATATAATATGTGCCGACCTCGTCTCCTTCCCAATATTTTTGAACATTTGCAGATCAAAATATTGCTAAATTCAGATGTTACATGTTGTAATTACAGCTTAAATGACTTTTAACGACATTCAAGTTATATAAATTAATATACTTGCATCTGAATTTACAATAATGGAGGAAATAGTTCTTTTTGTACATTTACTAAATTTTGTACAAATACTAAAAGTTTAACTTTTTTGGATTCGAGCGTCACTGAAGAGTCTTTTGTAGACGAAACGCGCGTCTGGCGTATATACTAAATTTAGTCCGGGTTTCTATGATGAGGTTATTTACAACCACTGGGTCGATGCCACTGCTGGTGGAGATTTATTTCCCCGAGGGTATCAGTAGCCAAGTAGTCAGCACTTGTTGTGCTGACATGAATTGTCATTGATATGGTTGTATTTATAAATTTACTGTTTACAAATATTTGAATTTTTTGAAATACAAAGGCTTTTCTACCTCAGGCATAGATTACCTTAGCTGTATTTGGCAAAACTTTTAGGAATTTTGGTCCTCAATGCTCTTCAACTTGGTACTTTATTTGGCCTTTTAAACTTTTTTTGGATTCGAGCGTCACTGATGAGTCTTATGTAGACGAAACGCACGTCTGGCGTTTATACTTAATTTAGTCCTGGTATCTATGATGAGTTTATTTACATGTCAATTTGTCAACATTTCTGTTAATACAATGATCTTAGTCTTGACTCAAATCGGTTAACTCTAGTGAAGACATTTTGTTATTCATTGGTCTTTTTATTCAAACTTTTTATCGTATTAATTTTAAAGACTAATTTAAAAGCATGTAAATTTTAGAACTTCTTTGCAGCAAATTGTTGAAGACGTCTATAACTAACATCATAAGGCTGTGCGATACTAGTTTTTAATTTTTTCACCAAATGCACTTTTGATATCAAATATGTACATCTGTGTCAATATCTTATTTGGAAATTAAGCAGCAAACAATTTTAAAAGAACACTAGCTGTTTTTTTTGTTAAAACATTAATGGAAGTGAACAAATCAAGTTATAGTACGCTTTGAGCAACTAGATTGGATAAATTTTATCAAAGTAAGCAATAAGACATCGCTCATAAATGATTCACTTGCAAGTGAATACTTAAACCTCAATTAATCCGTACTAATGTGAACTCCAATTGAACTCTTTAGCTAGAGATTGGTAACGCATAACCTATAAGATGTGTTCAGATATGAAAAGAAAAATAATTTCAACATTGAAAGTGAAAAAAAGATAAACCATTTGGTTTAGTAAAATCTTTTGATCCGCAAAAAAACCCCTCATTCTTAAATAGATGATAAACGAAATAAGCCTATTATTTAGACTTAGATCATTAAATCAATCAGACCTAAATAAAAAAAATAAAATTGCACACGTTCGCTATCTATCTTAATCTGTTTTCGTGTTCATATCGAATTATATGAACGGCAGACTTCGGAGGTCACTTTAATGGTTATTAAGATTGCTTCTAGACTAATATGCACGAAAAGCTGATACATGTTATCGAATTTATGCATCGACACTTGTTTATTTAAGACTTTTTATAATCTGGATAAACGTTTTAGTATGTCATTGAACCAAATATGAAAATTTGAAACAAATTGGTGAACATTAATTTGACAGATAATGCCCTTTAACAACTTACAACTGACAACAACAAACATAATTTTTAATAACCAGAAAGGAAGTTAATCACAACAGTTCTTTTCGTATGAATAAAAAAAGATCAAACACAGTAAATTCGGAGCAGCCGTATTTTGTTTGAATGTGTTACAATGTAAGATATGCGATTTGATGTTTAAAAATTAATATTTTTATAAATACAGGATCAGCAATTGACACAAAGATGAAAGAATTAAATGACAAGATATCCAGGCTAAAAGTGACTCAGAATTTAACGTCTATGCAAGTTAACGCAACCTACCAAGCTTTAGATACAAAAGGTAAGTGTTTTGCCTTTGCTGAAACGATAAGTTTGGATGATGAGCCAACCACGTCTTCTTCCCAATATTTTTGACTAAAATACTACCGAAAATCATGTTTCATCGAACACAGACATATTTTGTTTATGACATAAATGGTAGAGACCACGTATGTCTTAATTATCCCTTTCCATTGAAGTACTATAGTTTTATTTCTTGTTTCTAATTCTTGGATATGCATATGTAGATAAATTAGACCCTCTGTCACTCTGCTGTTCATATACAGTTGTTGAACAATTTCCAACATATGATTTGTAACAGTATTTAGGCTATTTTGTGTATTGGTAAAGTGTATTTATTTGAAATAAACGCATTATTCAAAGATGTTTTTGATGAGATACAGATCCTTTTAAAAGAAAAGAAAGAACAAAATCCATAAAGGAAATTACAGATGAACAATGCTGTTTGAAAAAAACCAGTCTCAAAATGCAGTCAAAAAGTTAGTCAAAATTATTATTTAATTTACAAGAGAGTACATTTATCATTTTAAATGACGCCATCATCACGTAATATGTTTCAATGCGTCAGCACTTGTTTGTTTTGTATTCGTCAGATATTTTTACACATTTTGTTGAAAGATATAAAATAAGTAGATGTGGTATAGTTTCCAATGAGACAACTCTTTAACAGAAACGTAGAAGTTAACAACTATTGGTCACAATTCGGCCTTCAATTACGAACGTTTACGTTTATTACTGAATTTCGATCACACCATAACTAGTGATAATATCGTCTATTTCAGTTGGGTTTACAGCATGTCAAGGATTAATAGTATCTGGAACTATAATAAAGTTTACATCGGTGAAATACGCTCATGGTATTAATATGACTTCTTCGTATCGGGATGGAAAGTTTTTTGCTCCGAGAACAGGATTTTATTAGTTTTATCAAATATAGCTTCTACTACCAGCAATGGGTTTTACATTAAGAAGAATCACACACAGATTGCTGTGGCTTATGCTCACTTTAGTAGAACAGATTCAGATTGATACACCGCCCCTTTATCAGCCTATATAAAATTATCTGCTAATGATGTGATAACAATTGAAGGGACAAGTTTAGATCATTCAAGCTGTCTTACAATAGTTCAGCTTTAAAACAACTGCAATAATTGTACACAGTCAGTTTGATTTTTTTAAAACATTAATTGGGAAACATTTCTAATGTAGCAAATAAAGTATAGTAATTATGACAAAACCTCAATAATAATCACTTTACAATGCATAGAAGTTATTCAAATGTTTTAATTTATTGCATCGTATTTACAGTATCTTTGATGACCATTAAATATGTTATTTAATCGTAATGCTTTTGTAAATGCTTGTTTTTTTTTGCCGGAGTATAACATCTCTGTTTCTAACTACACTGGCAAACAAGGTTTGGACTCGGTGGTATATATTATCTGCCACGGCGACGGAACATCAATAAAGATAAAGAAAGTCAGGTTTTTGCTTATTTTATATATTTTTCAATGATATCAAAGAATATATATATATATATAAACAACTATTTTCTATTGTGAGAGGTAATACTACTGTGGATTCATTATTATTCGTTGGATACCAATTTTCGTGGGTTTCGTGGGTATGGGTTAACCACGAAATCAAATGTTCAAAGAAATACATATTTATAATAGGCTTAATATACAGAAATTTACAAAACCACGAAATCAAATATCCACGAATATGCAAGTTTTCAGCAATCCACGAAAATCGATACACACGAAAATAAATGAATCCACAGTATTGTCTACAACTGTTATATAGATTAAAGTAAACATGGACGTAAACATTACCAATTCAGTGAACCTTGCCTCGAATTTCTTTATTTCTTGTTATACTGTTCATATTGTACGGGAAGAAAATATAGGGAAAGAAAGATAATGACATGGAGATTGCAAAACTAGTCACTTTGAACACCTCGATGCTTATATTTCTATGTATGAAATGAAAGAAATGGGTTATTTCAAAATGGAACTGGTGAAAGTTAGTCAATGTTGTTTACTACACAATCACCCGGTTTTGTAATGTATATCACCCGTTTTTTTTTTGTTTTTTTTAAAACAAATAATTTATGAAAAGCAACGTTAATACGGATCTGAACATTGTCTATCTAAAGAATTTCAATATATATGTTATTGTGAAATAAATCTGTCGTGTAACAATTGATTTTAAACTGGCGCTTGTCGACATAGGTAACAACATGTGTTATTATGCTATAGGTGTATCCCTTATTGCACTTATCTTCGAACCTGAGTTCAAATGAAATATTAATAATTAATAGCAAGCAGTAATATCTTATTCTTTTATAACATTATAATCTTTTTAAAGACATATGATGGTGGATTAGATTTGTTAAATGTTAAATGCCCAGTAATTCTAGAGGATAATATTAATTATTGGCAGACAACGAACGACGGATGACTGGGGCCAAGTGATGAAAAAAATACTTTTTATTTAGGGTCAGGTTAGCTAAAACCAACTTTAAATGTACCGTTGTTGAATTTAAAAAAAAAAAACTTCTGACATATGTAGCTTATACAAATAGATAAAGCTGCCACGAATTTGTATCCCTTGGTGTCGCATTCCGACTATTTCGAAAACGATTTTGTTATAATTCGTCAGTGGCGAATTAAGAAGTCGTAGAGGGCAAACAATTGTTCGGCTCGTTAAGGTCGGTGGTATGTAAAAAGTATAATCACAAAAATACTGAACTTAGAGGAAAATCTATTTGGAAAGTCCATAATCACAAAATCAAATAACAGAACGCATCAAAAACGAATGGACATCAACTGTCATATTCCTGACTTGGTACAGACATTCCCATATGTAGAAAATGGTGGATTAAACCTGGTTTTATAGCGCTAACCCTCTCACTTCAACGACAGTCCCATAAATTTCCGTTATATTTACATCGATGCGTTAACTAAACAGACATAATAAACAAAATAGTCAAAATATGTGTACATCAGTCATCATTGTATAACAATTTTAGAAGGAACAATTTAACAGAACACAAAAACATCTACTATCTACAAAAGGGGGACGAAAGATGCCAAAGGGACAGTCAAACTCGTAAATCTAAAACAAACTGACAACGCCATGGCTAAAAATGAAAAAGACAAACAGAAAAACAATAGTACACATGACACAACATAGAAAACTAAAGAATAAACAACACGAACCCCACCAAAAACTAGGGGTGATCTCAGGTGCTCCGGAAGGGTAAGCAGATCCTGCTCCACATGCGGCACCCGTCGTGTTGCTTATGTGATTACAAATCCGGTAAATAGTCTAATTCGGTAGGTCAAATTCATGAAAGGGAAGGGGATTGTAGTTACGACGTAAGGAACATATCCGATATCATTTGTGAAACGGTTATTCCATAACGGTCAACCAACTCGTGATGGCGTCCGTAAAATTTACGAAGGGATGATTTCAACTTCACCATTTGGAACTCTTGGTTTCATAGCTTCCTTGTGAGCAGTAACCCTCTATCAAGAAAATCGTGATAGGAAATGCAAGCACGGGAATATCATATCAATTGGGAGATATATACCCCGTATGCAGGTGCTGCTGGAATGTTGCTACTTAGAAATGGAAAGTTCACAATTGGAAAGCACAGTCATTGATTTGAGTGTCGGTGCTGTCAGGAAATTTTATACGTCACATAGATTTGTCGTTCAGTGTGCATCCAAACTATTTTAAAATTTACATAGCCAATGTTAGCATACAGGGTTAAAAAATCAAATGTATGTAAGAATAAATTTCAGAAATAGACAAAGATTTAAACTAGTCCAAAAGTTATATATAAAATTTATAAGAATTCAAAAAAAGTTAATTCCACTACGCGATTGAATGATTTTGACGTTTGTGGTTCAACGTATATTGTAATTTATAATAGAAATATATCATAATGACATATAATATAACAATATCATACTGACGGGGTCTTTAATATACAAAACACATTACCAAAAAAATGAAAGCCAATACACCACATTGACGAGAGGTATAATTACCGAGCCACGTCAAACGGATTTCACATAAAACATATAAAGCTGTTGGAATTTCGTCGTCCATTTTAAATGAATCTGAATCTGTACCAATATATTGTCAAAAATATATTGACCAACGGCAATTGTTCATCATTTACTAAGCAATCAATAATCATATATTAGTTAAGTAGTCCTCTTTTCCAAAGTAATAGTATATCTTTCTTGGTTAATGAAGTGCAGATTTGATTTTCTTTAACTTTCAAATTTGTTTTGCAATATATACTTGATAGTTCTGATTGTTGTTAATGATCAAAGATTAAAGTCATCAAGCGTCGTCTTCATTTAAGAAGCAAATGAGTTGTGAATATATTTTTAACTCGATGGAGAATGTTTTCATTGTTTGAAAGACATTATTTTTTATTTCTCATGTGATATATAATCTTAAAGAATTATGGTTATGTATTACGTTATATGAAAGGTACATACTGAAACGTTCATAAATTTAATACATCAATTATTTTCTCGCTAAGTTCAGTTACAGATTAGAGTGGTGCGAATTAAAAGAATTGTATATATGTATTTACTTCTTTTCTTAACGTTTTCATTTACTAACAAATGTGTTTCAATTACGAATCCGTATTTGGAACCTTATTTCAACGTCTGCACAATTAACAAATCAATAATGAACCATTCCCTACATTATCACTTTTAAACACGTGACATAAAAGGTCTATATTTAATTGTCTATCGATTAGTGTTTCTTACCGCTGAATATTCTAATGCAACGATCTGAAGCCTGTGAATAAAAGACATAAATAAATGTCCCAGGTTAGGGGAGGGTTTGTATCCCGATAAGTTGTTAAACATCGCCAAATTTTGTATGCATGTGCCTGTCCCAAGTGAGGAGCCTGTAATTCAGTGGTTGTCGTTGTTGATGTGTTACATATTTGTTTTTCGTTCCTTTTTAGCTCACCTGGCCCAAAGGGCCAAGTGAGCTTTTCTTCTCATCACTTAGCGTCCGGCGTCCGACGTCGTCGTCGTCGTCCGTCGTCTTCGTCGTCCGTCGTCAGCTTTTACAAAAATATTCTCCTCTGAAACTACTGGGCCAAATTTAACCAAACTTGGCCACAATCATCATTGGGGTATCTTGTTTAAAAAATGTGTGACGTGACCCGGCCAACCAACCAAGATGGCCGCCAAGGCTAAAGATAGAACACATGGGTTAAATTCAGTTTTTGGCCTTTAACTAAAAAAACAAAGCATTTAGAGCAAATTTGACGGGGTAAAATTGTTTATCAGGTCAAAATTTATCTGCCCTGAAATTTTCAGATGAATCGGACAACCCATTGTTGGATTGCTGCCCCTGAATTGGTAATTTTAAGGAAATTTTGCTTTTTTTGGTTAGAATCTTGAATATTATTATAGATATAGATAAACCGTAAACAGCAATAATGTTCAGCAAAGTAAGATTTACAATAAGTCAACATGAACGAAATGGTCAGTTGACCCTTTAGGAGTTATTGCCCTGAATAGTAAATTTTTAACCATTTTTCGTAAATTTTAGTAATCTTTTACAAAAATCTTCTCCTCTGAAACTACTGGGCCAAATTAAACTAAACTTGGCCACAATCATCATTAGGGTATCTAGTTTTAAAAATGTTTGGCTTGATCCGGCCAACCAACCAAGATGGCCGCCACGGCTAAAAATAGAACATAGGGATAAAATTCAGTTTTTGGCTTATAACTCAAAAATCAAAGCATTTAGAGCAATTTTGACATGGGGTAAAATTGTTTATCAGGTCAAAATTTATCTGCCCTGAAATTTTCAGATAAATCGGACAACCCGTTGTTGGGTTGCTGCCCCTGAATTGGTAATTTTAAGGAAATTTGGTTATTATCTTGAATATTATTATAGATAGAGATAAACTGTAAAGGGCAATAATGTTCAGCAAAGTAAGATTTACAAATAAGTCAACATGACCAGAATGGTCAGTTGACCCCTTTAGGAGTTATTGCCCTTTATAGTCAATGTTTAACCATTTTTCGTAAATCTTAGTTATCTGTTACAAAAATCTTCTCCTCTGAAACAACTTGGCCAAATTTAACTAAACTTGACAACTTTCATCATTGGGGTATATAGTTTGAAAATATGTGGCATGACCCGGCCAACCAACCAAGATGGCTGCCATGGTAAAAATAGAACACAGGGGTTAAATTCAGTTATTGGCTTATAACTCAAAAACCAAAGCATTTAGAGCAAATCTGACATTAATTAACATGTTTATCAGGTCAAATCTATCTGCCCTGAAATTTTCAGATGAATCGGACAACCCATTGTTGGGTTGCTGCCCCTGCATTGGTAATTTTAAGGAAATTTTGCTGTTTTTGGTTAGAATCTTGAATATTATTATAGATAGAGATAAACTGTAAACAGCAATAATGTTCAGCAAAGTAAGATTTACAATAAGTCAACATGAACGAAATGGTCAGTTCACCCCTTTAGGAGTTATTGCCCTGAATAGTCAATTTTTAATCATTTTTCGTAAATCATAGTAATCTTTTACAAAAATCTTCTGCTCTGAAACTACTGGGCCAAATTAAACCAAACTTGGCCACAATCATCATTAGGGTATCTAGTTTTAAAAATATGTAGCGTGATCCGGCCAACCAACCAAGATGGCCGCCACGGCTAAAAATAGAACACAGGGGTTAAATTCAGTTTTTGGCTTATAACTCAAAAACCAAAGCATTTAGAGCAAATTTGACATTGGGTAAAATTGTTAACAGGTACAGATTTAACTGCCCTGAAATTTTCAGCTAAATCGGACAACCCGTTGTTGGGTTGCTGCCCCTGAATTGGTAATTTTAAGGAAATTTGGTTATTATCTTGAATATTATTATAGATAGAGATAAACTGTAAAGAGCAACAATGTTCAGCAAAGTAAGATTTACAAATAAGTCAACATGACAAGAATGGTTAGTTGACCCCTTTAGGAGTTATTGCCCTTTATAGTCAATTTTTAACCATTTTTCGTAAATCTTAGTTATCTGTTACAAAAATCTTCTCCTCTGAAACTACTTTGCCAAATTCAACTAATCTTGACCACAATCATCATTGGGGTATATAGTTTGAAAATATGTGGCATGACCCGGCCAACCAACCAAGATGGCTGCAACGGTAAAAATAGAACACAGGGGTTAAATTCAGTTTTTGGCTTATAACTCAAAAACCAAAGCATTTAGAGCAAATCTGACAAGAGTAACATGATTATCAGGTCAAAATCTATTTGCCCTGAAATTTTCAGATGAATCGGACAACCCATTGTTGGGTTGCTGCCCCTGAAATGGTAGTTTTAAGGAAATTTTGCTGTTTTTGGTTAGAATCTTGAATATCCTTATAGATAGAGATAAACTGCAAACAGCAATAATGTTCAGCATGTAAGATTTACAATAAGTCAACATGAACGAAATGGTCAGTTCACCCCTTTAGGAGTTATTGCCCTGAATAGTCAATTTTTAATCATTTTTCGTAAATCATAGTAATCTTTTACAAAAATCTTCTGCTCTGAAACTACTGGGCCAAATTAAACCAAACTTGGCCACAATCATCATTAGGGTATCTAGTTTTAAAAATATGTAGCGTGATCCGGCCAACCAACCAAGATGGCCGCCACGGCTAAAAATAGAACATAGGGATAAAATTCAGTTTTTGGCTTATAACTCAAAAATCAAAGCATTTAGAGCAAATTTGACATTGGGTAAAATTGTTAACAGGTACAGATTTAACTGCCCTGAAATTTTCAGCTAAATCGGACAACCCGTTGTTGGGTTGTGCCCCTGAATTGGTAATTTTAAGGAAATTTGGTTATTATCTTGAATATTATTATAGATAGAGATAAACTGTAAAGAGCAACAATGTTCAGCAAAGTAAGATTTACAAATAAGTCAACATGACAAGAATGGTTAGTTGACCCCTTTAGGAGTTATTGCCCTTTATAGTCAATTTTTAACCATTTTTCGTAAATCTTAGTTATCTGTTACAAAAATCTTCTCCTCTGAAACTACTTTGCCAAATTCAACTAATCTTGACCACAATCATCATTGGGGTATATAGTTTGAAAATATGTGGCATGACCCGGCCAACCAACCAAGATGGCTGCAACGGTAAAAATAGAACACAGGGGTTAAATTCAGTTTTTGGCTTATAACTCAAAAACCAAAGCATTTAGAGCAAATCTGACAAGAGTAACATGATTATCAGGTCAAAATCTATTTGCCCTGAAATTTTCAGATGAATCGGACAACCCATTGTTGGGTTGCTGCCCCTGAAATGGTAGTTTTAAGGAAATTTTGCTGTTTTTGGTTAGAATCTTGAATATCCTTATAGATAGAGATAAACTGCAAACAGCAATAATGTTCAGCATGTAAGATTTACAATAAGTCAACATGAACGAAATGGTCAGTTGACCCCTTAAGGAGTTATTGCCCTGAATAGTCAATTTTTAACCATTTTTCGTAAATCTTAGTAATCTTTTTACAAAAATCTTCTCCTCTGAAACTACTGGGCCAAATTAAACCAAACTTGGCCACAATCATCATTAGGGTATCTAGTTTTAAAAATGTGTGGCGTGATCCGGCCAATCAACCAAGATGGCCGCCACTGCTAAAAATAGAACATAGGGATAAAGTTCAGTTTTTGGCTTATAACTCAAAAATCAAAGCACTTAGAGCAAATTTGACATGGGATAAAATTGTTTATCAGGTCAAAATTTATCTGCCCTGAAATTTTCAGTTACATCGGACAACCCGTTGTTGGGTTGCTGCCCCTGAATTGGTAATTTTAAGGAAATTTGGTTATTATCTTGAATATTATTATAGATAGAGATAAACTGTAAAGAGCAATAATGTTCAGCAAAGTAAGATTTACAAATAAGTCAACATGACCAGAATGGTCAGTTGACCACTTTAGGAGTTAGTGCCCTTTATAGTCAATGTTTAACCATTTTTCGTAAGTCTTAGTAATCTTTTACAAAAGATATTCTCCTCTGAAACTACTGGGTCATGTTCATTATAGATAGAGATAATTGTAAGCAGCAAGAATGTTTAGTAAAGTAAGATGTACAAACACATCACCACCACCAAATCACAATGTTGTAATGAATCCATCTGCGTCCTTTGTTTAATATTCACATAGACCAAGGTGAGCGACACAGGCTTTTTAGAACCTCTAGTTTGTGCATGAAATAGGCCGAAGGTTTTCTCGTTTCAATTGTTTTACATTTGTCATTTTTAGGAACCTTTTATAGCTGACTTTGCGGTATGAGCTTTGTTCGTTGTTAAAGACCGAACGGTGACATATAGTTGTTTAATTGCTTGTTGTTTATTTTAGCAATCATACCACATCTTCTTCTTTATATTCAAAATATATCTTGTACTAGTAGTGATCATGGAGTTCACAGTAACCGCATTCTATACTTGCTAGACTTTATTTGAGCAGAGAGTGTTTGGATGTCAGAGTTGCCGAATAATTAAAACCCCATTGAGCTAGACGTATCAATAATTAACAGGGAACTGAAGAAATATATTGATGACAGCTTTGTCTATACTTTCATTTCAATTTAAAGGAAGGCCTTGAATGCATAGATACTATTACTGACTATATTACTATGATTGTGTTTAATATTATATGTGCATGTATGTGTCAATAGTCAAGATTGTAAATACAAAACATTGGTTAAGATTTTTTGAAAACATAAATAAAACAATGCACAATTTTGCATACACAGTTGAGTCAAGATATATATGTTTTGTTATTAGTACAAAATCATGAATTTTTATATAACATCTGCAATTATTATTTATAGTTCAAAATAAACATTAAAAGGCGGCTTTCATTCGGTATATTTAGAAAAATGATTGTTAAAGAATGATTAACAATGTTAACGGTTGTCAAGCATTGTAATCGGATCGTTAAAGATCTGGAATCTGATCGTGTATAATTATATAATCTGTCGAAAATCTTCTGTATTTTTAAAATGCTGAAGAAATCAGAAACAAAATGCTTCTCACGATTATTTCACTTCCTCAATAATACTGTGAATTAGGTTGGAGAAAATATATAGGACATAATGCGAAAACACAAAAACCGCAACACAAGTCTGTGGGATTTATATAAAACAAATCCACACTTTTTGTACCTATACCAATGTATAATGGTCACATACCAATATAATGATATATTCAAAACATACTCTTTGGTATGTCAGAAACTAATAAACAAAATATTCTTGAAACCGTTCATTTTATTTTTGAATTTTATTGATTTTTTCAAAAAAATTGATCGTGAAAGATCGGGCAGCGCATTGTCTTGATTGTGACAGAAGCAGTCGAGACCAAACGGACGAAGGACTATTGCGCTTTTTTTCGTATCAATAAAAGACATTTGCAGGTCAAACACTGTAGACAATTGCGCTTTAAACTTTATATTCCTGTACAAAATTGACAAGCCATTTGCGCTTTCAACCTGTAATAGTTTATCTGTAATCTCCAGAAAATTAATAAAGATTATAGAAAGATGTTCACATATTCTGTGATAGTTCTTTCAAACAAACGACAAAATCAGAAGTGTTATTGAGAAAGTTAAATAATCGCGAGAAGCATTTTTTTCGGATTTGTTCAGCATTTTTAAAATACAGCAAATTTTCCACAGATTTTATAATTATTCACGATCCAATACCACTTTCTCTCTGCATTGAAGACCCATTAGTGGCCTCGTCTATTGTCGGCTCTTTTATCAGGTTGTCGTCTCTTTGACCCATTCCCCGTTTCGATTCTCAATTTTATTTATGCTTTTTTTTCAACTTAATTTTAATATCAACACTTTTTCTTAGAAATAATTAAGATAACTAAAGATAAATGTATGTGCATGGTGGTATTCTTTCACGACAATTGTTGTTAATATACCGAATGACAGCCGTGTAAAAACAACATTAACAATACTAGTTCTGATTAGAAAACAAATGATAATAATTACAAAGAAAACAAATGATAATAATTACAAAGAAAACAAATGATAATAATTACAAAGAAAACAAATGATAATAATTAAAAAGAAAACAAATGATAATCATGATAA
This sequence comes from Mytilus edulis, assembly GCA_019925275.1. Lineage (NCBI taxonomy): Eukaryota > Metazoa > Mollusca > Bivalvia > Mytilida > Mytilidae > Mytilus > Mytilus edulis. Next base: position 64,104,848 of record CM034358.1, on the reverse strand, counting down.
TAATTAAAAAGAAAACAAATGATAATCATGATAATAATTAAAAATAAAACAAATGATAATAATTACAAAGAAAACAAATGATAATAATTACAATAGACAATTAACTGAAGATCCTTAAACACAAATAAACCGTTATTGTTAAAATTCAAGAATCGTTACTTAAATTATAATGAATTTGGATTTAACCTTATACAGATTTTAATGTCATCGGTCCCATATATCTGCTAAAGTAGCGATAGGTTTGGGCGTTTTGATTAAGAGTAAAATCTAAATGTGTAATTAATAAAACGTCATTGGTGAAAACGGGGGAATATGCTCTTTGATGAAACATGTGAAAGGTACATTATCTCCTGTCAAGTTTTAATAAAGTTACTCTTAACTGATCTAAACATTTACCGATAGTCAAGACTTCCATGAATACTATTATTTATGAGAGTATATCATGAAAATGATCAAGGTACAATTATAATCGTTTTACTTTTGATTACAATTACAAGCATTGTTGAAATGCAGTGCAGAAAAGGTTGTCTATGTGGCTAGCCAAAATCGGTTAATTTTGAAAAGGCCATTGTCCTTCGCAGAATATGTTGAATTGGTTCAGTCTAAATGTATCGGTAAACAAGGTTAATGTCCTGAAAAAAAATCACCTTTTTATTTTTTCCTTTATAATGCAGTTTCGATAATCATTTGAATCCAAGGATTGTTTTGGATTTGGCAGATAACTCTCCGTTCCTTCAAATATGTTTGTCAGACTCAATTGGCATACATGACATGAATACAAGATGGGTGAAGTATAAAAGATAACAACCAGGGAAATTAATAAATTAGTCTCGCCCATTTTGAAAAGGAAAGGTCTTGATAATATTGAATATATCGATAAATAGAATACAATAATAACTCTTAACAGGCTTTTATAGTGACAAAATATGAAAACAAAACACCCCTATAGACAGAAATCATATATTATTTATTCATTTCATTTCGACATCCCTATACTTTAGTCTTAACTATACTTAATAGTTTTAACTTGCACACGACATGTACTTCATCAGGTTCTAATCATTTTAAAAGTCTAAATCAATATCAACTCAAGCCTGAACCACACTAAACCATACTAAAATAACTTTTAATACTCGACCTTTTCTATCTCTTATTTCTTTAAGATTCATTTCTCGTGGCTATACATTCGACGAAGAAATACTGTATAGGGAAGAGGTTTGTCTGACAAAACAGATTATAATGATTGAATATCTCAATTTAAAACATCAATGGTTTCTCATTGTATATATTGTACAGTGCTAAAGTGATACATTCATTTTTTACACAGTAGAGGTGTATTGGTTGATAAAATTTATACTTTGGGCAAGTACAGTTTAGGCTTTTGTCGAGTACAGTTCAGAACTAAACGTATTTCTTTGAGTATCGGGAAGATATTATATCAGGTCAGGGACTGCTTAAATCTGCTTCTGACTTTTAGGTATTGTCAAGATAAAGGTTGATTCAATCAGTACCTGTACAGTAATGTATAGTTAAAATTTTGGTCGTATTATGTTAATTTCATACTGATTCAGAACATTCGACTGAATATCAGTACACGTTTACAAGTACGGGGCATTTCAGACTTTTACTGTTTGTTATAAGGAAACCTTGAATATACAATTCACTTTACAAATCAAACATGAAAAAATAGAAATATGTACATTACTGATAATCATAATGTAAGTATAATGACTTTAATAGGAAAATTTAATTCATATTTCGTACTGATTGGGTCCAAATTAATCGTAAGCTTTTCCCATGTTTTTCGTGAAGGTCAATCCAGAAGAGATATTTGAACTTATACAATTCATAAACTTTAATTTAGTTTTTTGTGATTTTGGTTTATTGAAAGCAGAGACAAACCATAACAACTTCAACAGTTTTTGAGAAATAACTGGTTTTGTCTTTGATGGTTAAGGCTTCACCATTCTGTAGAGCTTTTTAAAACGCTATCGAGGAGCTTATATCAATGAAAACGTATAAAACACAAATTAAAAAATGTGATAAATAAACTACAATTAATAATTGTGTCTTCTATACTTAGTGCTTATCAATGCTATATTTAGCTGTGGACTGTCAATTTGAAATAATCTATGTCTGCTAAATAAATGGTTCTCAACAACTTCACAGTTATTCTTCATTTCAATCAAACAAAAGAAAACAATTGAAAAATGCATAAAAATCAAAATAAATCAGATAATGTGTGTTGTACAATGTCTATATGTTTGCCAATGTAACTAAATGCCTGTGCAATTTTTCTCAAAGTTGGTTTCTGACATTGCATTGTACAAAAATTATTTCTCCATTCCTCTAAAATTTCTCTGTTCAGTTTCACCAAATCTTTTTCATCTCTGTGCCTGTGGTTTATCTGTTCCCACGTCTTGAACTCCATTTCCAGTTCGATTAGAAAGTGTTGGGAGTTATCTCCAATTAATGGAGCTAATCTGTCAATATGTTCTTCTGTAAGTATCAGGTCCCACTTTTCAGGTTCCCTGTCTATATTGAAAAACTTACGAATTATTGATTTTTTTTCAAGATTAGAAGTTTGTTTGCGATAATACTAGTATGCCATATAATAGTACGATGATGATAAATAATATCTTATAAAAGGACACAATAAAGTCGGTATAATAATATTAGATTGATTTAAACGAGGAATGCAATACTAATGTACATTTCGTGATATTAGATATTGTAACACAAGCTCTACAGACGTCGAGTATGATCTCGGATAGTTTTCATGGTCAAAAGTTGATAATGAAACATTCTCTATTTAAACCCTGATATATTTATAATTTTTACCAAAATGGTTCCTAAAACTGTATTCGTCATACATAATTGGTTTTGGTGTCAGACCACCATTTAAAAGGCCCTATCTGTTCAACCAATTGTTTTGTTTTTACAGCTTTATAAATGTTTCACCTCAAGTAAATAACTTTAAAACCATATAAGAAGAAGAGGTCTCTCGAATACGGGTACTCCTGGTTTTCTGAATATCTTAAATTATTATACTATTAATAATTAATGTTGAATGCAAACTCTTAGACAGGAAAATTTTGGCACAAAATAGTCGTCATCTGTGTCTCCTTCACCAAAGTTTCATCTCTGCAATTTGCTGCTTAGTTTAAGTAAGCAACGACATCATATGCACCATGTGTTTGACCTAGTAGGCATACTTTCTACGTTCTAAATTGGAGGGAGTAATTGGTGGTCTGACACCTTTTGGTATAAACGATCTCGAAAATGAGTCCCATTAAATGTTTATGCCTTATTCAATCGACAATTATGGCATAGTCCTGAAATTCATGCATAAATAAAGGCTAATCCCGATGTCTTTAAAAATGTTATACCGCGGCTTATATATCAGTATTTTATATATGTTACTGTGAAATTTTATTGTAAGAACTCCTGTAGAATCCTGATCGTTTAGGTATGTTGCTTAATCAATACATTCATTAGTTTTCTGTCAAATCTGATTAAATATATGAAGAGCAATTTGTTTTGTAAAGTGGATGTTGTTCTGAAAATCCCCAAAAGACGAGCATGAGAATGGATGATTGCATTAATGTTAAGCTTAACATTTAATGTTGAAAGACGTTTAATGTTGAAAGACGTTTAATAATGGTTTCTTTGAATAAATTATATCACTTTTATCCGTGTCTTTTCGTTCTAATGACTATATATATTCCGCTGATTTATAAACCCGACATGATATGAACGCTTAATCTTAGCACTCACTACTTCATTGTTTGGCAATATTTTGTTAGTTTCAAAATCGGTATGATTTTGTTTATAGAACCAAATAATTCAAATAGTTAAGATTCACTACATCGTTTGTCCTTTATATATCTTATCTGAAATAATATTATTAATCATAAGCCTTATTAACATGATTAAAATATCGACATTGAAACAGATTTAAATGTATAACAATGACATTGGCAAGCATGAACCTTGAGACACGACTTTTTGTTTTGAATTTTGCTCGGAGTCGGAGTTCAGTATTTTTGTGGGTTCGTCTACACACGTGACGCTCAGATCAATTTAGTTAGAAAGCCAAACAAGTACAAAATTGAAGAGCATTGAGGACCCGAAATTCGAAAAAAGTGTGCCGGATAAGGCTAAGGTAATCCATTCCACCGAAGTGCTGACTACTGGGTGGTAGATATAAGCATGTTTCATCAGCTAACATAAATCAAGTCATTTGACACGAATTTCTTGTAATTATAATATTTCCGGCATGGCCAAATTGAACTAAGACCCGCTTTTTATGTAACTTCATTGCATACAGTTTTATATTTTCACTGTTTATATTTGAATGTAATGAATATATTTTCAATTCATTAAAAACAAAAGAGATCTATATCAGCAACCGATTTCCTACTTTTCCGGATAAACAAATGACTTACCAAAATCAATTGGGTCACCTTTCACAAGCTGTAAAATTGAAACACGGTATTTGTCAACATGAAATGAAAAGGATATAGGTATCAGTTTATTAAAGAATTTCAAATATTTTTCATATTTTTTAACGTAGACAGATAATACAAATCACATATCATAACAAAGACTAAAACAATTGTATTATAAAGAAACGCATATGTGTAATATAGTCAATAAATTAAGGTGTCGATAGCATTAGACAGAGGTTTGTTTATTGTGTCAACCCGTATATCGTTATCGGTCAATTAAAGAAGTTAAATCTGCATTTAATTACATATATTTGCAGATACAATCACCAAAAAATTTCGACAAACAACAGGTGTAAAAATATCGATGCTATTCCTGTTATAGGGGCATAAACATGATGTGGCATTAATCTAAAATGGTATTGTATTTAAATTAAGGAAAATGTTATATTGTTGGTTTGTTTGTTTTTGTCTTTTGTTAATTGACATTTTATTAAATTTAATAAGTTATTGCCAAAGAAACATAATGAGAACAGGTTATATTGACTGTCCGATCTTTTTTGTGTAACCCATTGAAATCAATACAATAAGAATATATACATGTATACAAACAAGACAGAACACTTAATTTCTTCATATATCTGTTTGATTAATTAAAGTTTACCTTGCAAAATATATGAATATTTTGTATTTTGCGTATTTCAGCTGCCTCTCTGAAGTGCTTGAACGTCAACGAAAATCTATCCCGACATTTTCTGACGACTTCAAATTTCCATATCGCTGGATCATCAGTGTATAATATATTCTCTAAATCAGCAAACTTAAATCCTAACTGTAATGCCAGGTCTCTAATTTCATTTATAGTGTACAGTAATGCTAAGCGACGTAGATGAAGGTCTGTTGGATGTTCCTTCAAAAATTCTTCATTTGTAACTGTAAGGACAAATATCATATCTAATATATACCTTTAGCATTAGTTTACATACTTAAACAAAGCAACTTATATTTTCTGGTTGAAATCGAGGTGGGAATTCATAATTTCAAAATATGACAAACCTGTGACATAGAGCGGTTTTAAAGAGTTTAATATCTGCTATAATCAACAAATTATCAAAACAGACACAAGTGAGACATATGTTATTAAAGAAATCGATATGAGCTAGCAACATCGTAAAGGGCAACGTGTTATTTTTGGCATTTGTGCCAATTTTAGACTTTAAATGTTGTGCACTAAATATGTTTTTTTAAACCGAATAATTCTGAATGTAGTTCTAAAATAAACGTTTAAGAACTACAAATACCGGTGTCAATTCTGCTTTAAATGGTCAAAAAGAAATTTGCAGAGGTTTTCTCCTTACATAAAAACTACTGAAAGAGATTTGTTAGGAAGAACGACTGAAATTGACACTACAATAGTTTACCATTATCAAAACGTACCTTCTCACTATACAAAACATATTTGTATTAACTAAATAACGACATGTTTTCGTATTCACTGATAATAAAAATATCAGAACAACCGTCTAATCAATGTTTTTTCCTGATTGTGACATGCTAGCTGATTTTTTTTTTGTATTTTAACAAAAGAATCTGGAGGAAAAATCCTTCAATCGAAAGTGACGAGAGCACGTAGAACGACATTAAATCACAAATTATTTATATGCACTGGAACTTTCATCTTTTAAAATCACTTCATTTATCAAATAAAAAAAAATATATTTGTTTAATTAGGTTAACTAAAATGTTATGATATGCAATATGACAACTATATCAACCAGAGATAAACGTATTTTGAAGGAAGCTTGAATGTCTTCCTCCATCTTGTATTTTGAAAAAGCAGATAACAATCGGTATAGATCTTTAATGAAAGGTGCCGATTTTGAGAGTGGTATGATATTCATGTGTTCACATTAATATAGAAAATTATTTGTTTGTTAAATGCAATTTTCCCCAACTTTGAGACATTAAGGTAGACAACTCAGATATAAGGGGAAATAACTCATATAAAGTAATCATTATAATAGAATATGTTGTGAAGTTTACCTATTTTATTATCAAAGAAGACAAGGATTCCGTTGACCCTATTTTTTTCTTATCTAAAAGCAATCTAAATTTAGAAGACCCCCTCTACCTTATAAAGTTTTTATGGTTGTCAATAATGTTAGAGAAAAAAAACAAAAAAAACCAACCAAAACAAAACCACAAAAAACAAAAATAAACAAACCAACAAACAAAAAAACAAACCAAACAAAAAAGCCAAACCATACAAACAAACAAACAAACAAACTAACAATATAAAATTTTCCTTAATTTAAATACAATACCTGGGCATTCTGGTTCACATAGAGCTTCATCCTGTGTGACATAAAAGTTAGATAAGTATTCCAGACATAAACAAAACATGAAATAAAGATATAATACATACTATGTTGCAATATATCTTATCATTAGGCTTATTTAAAGTTAGCTTACAAGTTGAGTATGTTATATTACTGTTTAGGTAGTTCAGAGGTATACTGCCATCTTGAAATGTACAATCCCAATATATAATCTATCTTGTGTTTTGCCCGAATCTGCATATTTGGAGACATATTTGAGATCTATTGGTTACACTGTTTATTCATATATAGAAAACTTAATGATTCGTTGCATTATCGAAAATGTGTAACAAATACCAAATATTTGTGTTTTTGAATCGATTTTTCAAATAAGCCATTGAAGAGGAGATCCATCTTATAGTACAAAATTATTCTGGACATATAGGGATTTTTTTATTTTTCTCCTTGTGGCGAGAAAACAAGTTCTCATATTTCAGTCGGAAACCAGGTTGAAATAGAACAAAAGAATCGAAGCTCTTTGTTAGAGAAGGCGATAAATGTTTACTGTATTGTTTACTATAGTGACAACATTTTTAAAAGTAACTAGAAACAAACAAAATTGCAATTTTCTTCTCAATTACGAAGTGTTTTATTTTAAAAACACCATTTCCATAAGTTTTCAATTTATTGAGTTTATAGTTAAGCAGAACAATTAAATATTAAGTCGACGACATGGGTATCTTTCAAGTTGGATGACAAAAATGCATAACCTCCGATTTTTTTTGAACAAATTACCACGGACGGAAAATATGTCAATCTATTAGATCGGTAATTTTCGTGTCTGCCCTTCCATTATGTGACTGAAGAAAACAATCAAAAAAATGGGTAACAATTGTATCGAAAGGAGAAAATCGAGTGCACCTTTTTATGTTAGGGCGTGTTTGAGTTGAGTATTTTGTCTTGATATTGTACAAAGTAAGAATATTTCATACATCGTCTCGCCTCAGATCCTATCATTTTTATATATCAAAACTACAGGTTGACGTTATAACACACAAAAATCACAGTACTAAAAGATGAAATATATGGGTTAAGTGAAATACCTATCTAATGAGTCACAAAAACAGAGAAGGTGTGTTCGAATAGCTATTTTTTAACTGAAAGTACTTGACGACACACTTTCAAGTTGGATGATGAAAATGCATATCTTCGAAAAATTATAATTTTTTGTGTGTGATAACTAGAGTTTATAGTCTTCATACACTAAAAAAATCTAGTCTGCCCTTCCACGAAATATTTAATTAGAATTTTTTTAAATGTTTATGTCTTTTCGAAAATTCCGCCTGACAACCGATTATACACTAGTTTTAAGTTGAATCTATGCAGACAAGATTATTAACTGATGCTCATTAGCTAGTTAATACATTTGTCTTTAAAAATACAACTGACATATAAGGATCGAAATGGTGCAATGTGGATAAATTTATCGGTTTCCAAGAGCAAAATTGGTAGCGCGTCATCACTACAATGGCTTCCGTTTCTACGATTGTGAAAATGAACTGGCGTAGTAGGGAAATGATTTTGACGAAGTAGGATCCTGACTGTATTTTGTTACAAATGTCTGTCTTGTAAATTGCTTTTTATGCCAAAAAAATGTGTTTTTATGATTAATTTAAGCAAATTTGGGCCTTTAGAAAAAAAGCATAATTAAATGTTCATTTTGGCAAATTATAAAAAAAAATCTATTTTTGTTTCTAAACTCCTGAACTACCTACAGATAATTTGATTCTTATATTGATATCTATCTTAAAATAGACAGAGAATATAATTAAAAACCAAAGTGATTAAATTTGCCGACCGCAAAATCTCCTTTCCACGGTCGTGACATACCCTCTGCCCAATTGGAAGATGTTAACATATTTCAGCACTATGCGTTACGTGCGCGCAAGATCATGTCAATCGGTAATACAAAAAATGGCTTATAAAGTAACTTCTCATAAAGGGATATAAGAATACATAATTAAAATCTACACCCCTAAAAAGCAGTCATAATAACTCATTTGCTGATTAATATTACATGTGTATATTAAAGTTTATGTGACCTTACGGCGTTCAATAATGAGCAAAGTCTATTCCACATATTAAGCTATACAAGGCCCCGAAATGACAAATGTAAAACAATTCAAACGATAAAACTAACGACCTAATGTATGTACCAAAAAAAAAAGTGGACGTGGTATATCTCTATCTGAAACGTTCCTATGATCTCTGACATTATAGAATAGCCATGTAACATTATTGTACATAATACTCCAATCTCCTTCGTGCCTTGGTAAAATACTTTTGATTAAGAGCAATAACGGTAGATGCTTTCTTTGTCAACGTACATGTACTCGATTATTTTCGATTCGGAGTTAAAGCAATTTTTCCAATTATTTCATAAAAAATAGTTATTATTGTATTCTTGATGTAAAAAGCGTTCGAATGCAGGAAATTGGTCAAGTGGTAATTTCATTCGTTAGCACAGCAGTGAGATAATTTGGAATTATGTTGTTGAAGAATAAAGGCAACAGTAGTATACCGCTGTTTGAAATTCGTAGTCATTTATCTATTGGGAGAAAACAAATCTGGCTTACAAACTAAACCCGAGGGAAACACAACAATTTTAAGAGGAAAACAACGAAATTACTGTAACACTGAAGTGCAACAAAAAACAAACGACAATGCAACACACATAGAGGCGAACGATTAGATAACAACTGTCTTTTTCCTGACTTGGTACAGGATATTGTAGGACAAAATACATGATAAAATGCACTTACTGGTTCTTTAAAATATATCTATCGTAGGATTTACGAATTAACATTTCAGCTGTTTGGAAAAAAAATATTTTGCCATCTTCAAAAAATAAGCAAACACAAACATTCATAAGAGCTACAGGACGGATTATCTGGAAGTTACACGTTTGATTGACACCATTCAGATATATGCAATATCCAAGTTAAAAGAAGATGATGCAATTGAGAAATACAATTATATCATAGACAGCACAACTAATGATCTAAATCATATTCTAATATGACGTGCTTCTTTCGCTTTATAAACAACACCGTGTGAAAATTCTCGATATATCTATACTTAGCGAAGACTCAGAAATATACATAATAATGGATGTTACAATATACCTCCCACGTAAATCCACATGTATTTGAACCTATTTGCAAACGAATTTCCGATTTAATTGAATTAGAAATTGTAATAAAACAAAAGGCAAGACAAAAAAACTTTTATTCTTATTCGGATGCATTATAAAAAGAATTAGTATACTGCAACTAGTTGTGTTTATTTCCTAAATATAGTAACCATCTATATTTTGTGCAATGTCAATTTCATCATGGAACATTGTCTCCACAGACAGGGGTTCATTAAGGGATGAAAATAAGCTTGATATTTATGTTACGATTTTAAAAGCTATCAATCTTAAAATGTCATTTTTGGTTTTGACGGTAGCTTACGAGAAAACATGTAAATAAAAAACCGCAAATATTGGGTTTGAGAATTAAACATATTTTTCTAGCAGTTATAAATGAAATAATCAATGCAAGCTAAAGATTACTGATAATATTTGAGCTTTATCTAACAAGGAGTAAACAAGACCAGCTACACACACGGCTTTAGTATTTGAGTGAACTTATTTGTCCTATTAGAATCGAAATAATTCATGGAAGCCATAGATTTGTTGTAAATTTACACATGGCCTGGGCCGTGATATTCGTTAATTTTATCACTCGCTAACGCTCAGGATAAAATTCGAATATCACGGCACAGGCCATGTGTAAATTTCCATTAATTATTTCTAAATCCGTACACGGCAATTAATGTGTTGACTCATTTGTTATATTATATACCTTGTATTGGTAACATTGGACAAAGCGTCATTTGTGTATGTGTTTGAGGGTCAAATGATATGAGTTATATTCAAACACTGAAGTGAGATGAGACATTTATATAAAGCATAAACTTATTATATATGTATATATATATATACAACTCGTCTGAACATCAACCCACAATGTTAGATCTGTAAATTTGCTTTCGTAAACTTTGTTGATCTTCCCTCGCCGGGATTCGAACCCATGCTACTGAGATATCGTGACACCAAATCGCATGCACTGTAGTCGTCTCGATTGACCACACGACCACCTGGGCTTCAAATAGTAAAGCTTTCGGTGGCCGTGTGTTACCTTTCCTCGTCAGTTTTAATCCAGCGTCGTACTACAGTACACAATATATAAGGCATGGATATAAACATACCTTTTCTTGGAACCACGCAGTGATTGTGTGCATTTTGTGTTCAATGCCATGTGAAGGACAAATCCAGAGGTCTAGCTTGTTGTCTTTAACATGTTCCCGAATGCAAGGGTTATCCGGTGAGTTACAACATCTCTTGGTTGTAAAGGATGAATGGCTGTTTTGAATTTGGTCACTGCTGTTTCTGATATATAGTTGACTTATTTTTTCTAAGGCAGCCGTTAAACATTCTTTAATGCTGGAAGCCAAATCCCTCATTATGAGTGTGTTTGATCTGGCATGAACAAGACGAGCAATGATAGTCTCATCATTGCAGATAATATACATATCTAGAGAAGGATCAATAGTGAAAACCCCTGACCTGTGGAACAGCATGGCCTTGTTGTTATCTCCGGATGTCTTCACCGCCCAGACGGATAGACAGTAACTTAAAAATCTAAAGGATAATGCAGGAGGTATCAATGATGACGATTGAAATGCTATGGCAATACTTCTTTGTGTGAACCTCGCTGACTGAAGGTATCCAGTATCATCTATTGCTCGTACCATACTTGCAATATAATAGAAATCAGCAGGTATACGTTTGTGGTCTGAACTGTATCTCTTTGGTTCTACCAAAATATCAAGATGGGTCATGACCTCTAGTAAATAATCTTTGTCTTTGTAAAATGTACGATATTTCTTTTTCTTCCAAACTGTTTGAATATCACCTTTTGATACAAGCCCCTTCTTGCCCATATTATCCCACAACTCTTCTCGTGTTTTATCTCCTTCACAGAAGCTTCTTTCGGTAACAATAGATTTGAAGGCATCAATGAGAAAAGTGGGAGACAAAATTACATGTTTGTCCAATTTATTCTCATCGAAGTACAAGATCTTGCCTATTGAGTGCTGAAATTCCAGAAAAACCTTTAACTCAGTTTCCGAAAGAGATCTTATAGGTTGCGCTGAGTTTATTTTCTGTAGATGCTCTATGGTAATCAGCGGAATGCTACGTTTGATGAGCGATGCAAATTCTAATTCTAGAGGGATAAAACACTTCGGTAGAGATTCACCCCATGTTGGTTGTTTTTCTGATTCCCTGATGATTACGTTTTTGATCTTTTGCATCTCTGGGTCATGTTTTTCTTTTGCGTTTACAAATATCTGATCATCAATCACCAAATGTTGAATTAGTGGCGTTTTATCAAACAACTTTCTGATTTCTGTGAAAAGTCCTAGTCTTTGGTTTTCAACCTCCTTCTTAAAAAACAATGGCATGATTAAATCTGATTATCAGATATGTTAGACATTCAAAGAAAAATTGCAATTTGTCTTTTTTAACATGTATTTTCAAAATGCTGGTTTAGAAACCTCTCCCTCTCAATGAATAGTGTATCAAGTTATTTTTCAGTTTAAAGGTTATGAGGCGGGTTAGGACAACAAAATCCACCACTAAAGATTTATTTTCTCTAAAATATGAATCAGACGACGAGACATAAAACAGATCAATAATGGTTAGAACGGTTTTTGTGTAGATGCTATGAATAATTTGTTTTCTCTGTTACAAGGAAATATGGAACAATACTAGAAATGATGCGTTTTACCAGCCATTGTTTATTTTGATGTAGAATGTTATTTATTGATACAATTTTAGTTTTCCTTTTATGAACTTTTTTTTAATGTGTGAAACCTACGTTGGATTATTTAGATTCTTTAGATGAGCATAATAAACATAAAATCACATATTTAACTGACCAATTGCAAATTACAATTACATATAACTTGATTCAAACCAGTAACGAAACAATGCCTAGCACTCTCAAGGCCAGACACCATAGAAACAGCGATACCAACAGAGTGATATAAATGCATTTAATAGAAGTAAGGATTATTCATAAATAATTTCAAACACACAATAATTAAATTCAATTGCATTTGCGTCACACTCAGAAGTGTCATCCTGACCGAAACGAATATAACAAATATAAAGCCTAGTGATGATTTCTTCAGGGTAGTTCATCAATGTTTCACACCACTTTATGTAGTAATTAATTGAGCAGACACTGTTTCCGCAATCATCAAGACGTTTTGATTCAATCATGTTTAACGTTTTGAGTTGATTTTTGTCAAAACCATGAAAGTGCTTAAAACTGAGCGCAACGATATTGGAATAGTAAAATATCGATTCCATCAAAAATATCGATATTCTCTTTTTCTGTAAACCATTCGTGTTCTCACATCACTACCATTAGGTAAAAAATGAAAACATTTATATTGCATAGGATATTTGTTCACATACATATACTTACTGGCTTCACCTTATCCTTATGCGTTAGAACAACCATAATTTTTGGAAAATCCTGCATGCTTCCTTTACAGTAGGTTACAATTGTGTTTATCCAGAACAGTAGATAATCTGTCAAGTAAACAAATTAAAAATTGTAAAGGTTTGAAGAAAATTCCCTTGATATCTAATGAAAAACTTGATTATTCGCTCTTCCAATTATAGTCTTAACTCGGATGATATATGCATTTAAAATTTAATAAATAAATTTGGTGTTATTACTGTCTTCTGATTGGTTAAAATTATTAGTATTATTTTCAATGTTGTCAATTTTGATGGCGACACGCCCACTCTGACGTTGATTATTCATACGCCAACATGTGTGTACGCTTGTTATTGTTAATATAAATAATATAAAAAGTTCTTTGAGCCTTATTTTTGATAGAAATTTATTTATAATGAATGGCAATGATTCATTTTGATTTTATTGAACCATAAAACTAATTTTTGACTCTTCACATTTTACATAATCCGCTTCGCGGATTATTCAATGTGAAGAGTCAAAAATTAGTTTTATGGTTCAATAAAATCAAAATAAATAATAGCCATTCATTAAATATTTATTATACATAAATCTATTAAAAATATATGTATTTATATACATACCTTTTGCTGTTTTAGGTCCAGTCTTTCCTGGGAGGTACTGGTAAAAAATACCATGAATACAGGGGTCGTCAATGTGTCTACTTCCATCCAATACAATGATGTAAATTGCTCTATATGTTAAAAATGTCTGATGAGTTGAATAGAAAACATCCTGTCCTCCAAAATCCCAGATAATAATCGGTGCTATCTTTTTACTATGTAACTTCTTCTTTCCCACTTCAGACGACATTTTTAATAATTTCTCCTTTGTAATTGACACTTTGACTTCTCCTACTTTTTTGGTAACGCCAAAAAAGGTTTTAAGCCTTCTAATAAGTCCAGGTTTAGCGACAATATGTGTGTGCCTGTCATCAAGGACACTTGACCCTAAACACGCCTCATCTGACTCATTTATTTGTTCCTCTCTATCTGAAGGAGTTTCGCAAATTTGTCTGTAATTGGAAGAATCTGTATTTTCTCGGCCAGTTTTGTAATCATGTACGATGATTTCGTTTTGATTGTAAACACCATCTGCATCTCTTTCGTCAAAAACCAATCTTCCTAATGTACTGTCGCAACTAGAAATGTTGTCTTGTATACTTGACGGATGCATGTCATCGCTGTTTTGTGTTTTCGTGATTTGTTTATTCATATGGTCTATTGGCGTGTCTAATACAAATTGATTGATTGGTGTTGTATCCTGTATCTTGCATCTTTTTGTTGTTTCATCTTCTTTTAAAAGGGATCTACTAGTGATGATGTCTTCCAAGGAAAAATCTACATTAAGATAATATTTAAAAAGATTTTCAAACACACAACAGAAATAAGACTTTGGGTCCAATAAGATATACGTTCATCTAGCTAAAAAAGGAATGCAACTTATTTTTACTACTGATTATTTAGTGCTATATTGGGACATTGCGATATAGCTTAACTTACCCAAAAGTTATTTTCAAACTTATCTCCTAAAATCATCAATTACGTTTTGTTTGTGCCAATTTGATCTTAAAATTTTAAACTTTCTTACTGTATACCTTATCTTGAATTGAAATTCAGCACATCTTAAATGGTATAGTATCTAGAGCATAATGGTATCCGTAAGTTTGATAGTGAAAAAACTGGTACTTCCGATCTGAACAACAAGGAAAATTGGACCTCTTATTACATATTGTTTGCATATGTCAGACAATACTTCCAACAACGGTCCACAATCTTTCATTTCATACAAAAACTATCCATATTTCACATATTTGCAAAGATATAACTATGCGTAGAAACCATTTTGTTTAAAATATGTACTACCTTCTTATATGTTCTTTCCAACCTGTCCCGAATAAGTGATTATATTGATCCAGTACTACAAAATTTCACAACACATATCGTTGCTTATAACATGAATTAGACGATAACCATCACTGGAAGGTAACCGATCGAATTGTCACCATTTGCCCTGTGTACAAGCTTCAAATAAGCATGTAATTTTAAGTGTTCAGGAACACCAAATAAAAAAGGTGATTTGAGGCACCTAATATATATGTTAACGACTTATATTTTTTTTCACTGCAATAAAATGTGGAAATAATTGTCAAAATCAATGGAATATTTCCTTAAGAGCATCTTTTAGAAGTGAACAGATGTGACGTAGAACACCAAAAGAAATAGTTTTTTTGTTGAATAAAGTTAATGTTTTTGTTTATCTCTTTTTCTTGTTTATAAGGTTGACTTATTTTGCATATTTTAAGGCCTTTTATTTAAAAGTTTGAAGTAGTTTGAAAACAACCTTGGCCGCCGTGGTGCACTAAGCTCTCGAAACTGCACCGTGATGGAACGCTATAGCGAACTTTGTATACTAAAGAAATGTCCATGTGTGGAAAAGAGATCTTACTATACATTGTACGGACATTTAGACTTATTCACTGGCTTTGGTATACAGTAAAAAAAGGAGTAGGTCCGGTAAGGACCGATTTTGGCCTCAAATTTCAGTTTCATCTGACGAAAGATTTTGACCACTTTTTAAACACTTAATTGTCTATTTCGTATGTTTCCATTAATTTATCTGACAGATTTTAACTTATTTCGTCATTAAAAACGATCCGATTCAAGCTCAAATATGAAAAATCTACCAAATATGCGAAAAAAATTCACTTTTCAGATGGTTTTTGTCAAAAACGAAAGTGGCCGCATCCGTGTTCATCCTCAACCTTTATATATGTTATGTATATCATCAAATACAACTTCCATTTCAATATTTTGGATGAACACGAATGCGGCCACTTTCGTTTTACACGGAAACCGTCTAAAATTTATGTAAAATCCTGGAATTGTTAAGATTTCAGTTATTTAGCATGACTTTATGGTGCTAGTACCCAATATATGCGCATTGTATTGTCAAAAACAGCCCATATTTATGTAGCAGAACCATTTTACTATCCAATAAATAACTAAAAGTTTACATTTTAACAATTTTGTAAAACTGCCATATTTTGGGGCCAAAAAAGGTCTTACCGGACCTACTCCTTTGCAAGGTTAGCAAGGATACCAAAAAGTTCGATTTTAATAATGCTAAATATTAAAAAGAAAGTGTACGCTATGTCGCCCGGAATCCGAAACTGACCTAGCAAATTACGACATAATTAAACAATTACCAACTTTGTAAAAAAAATATATAGAAAAAAAAAACATATTTTCTCTTTCTGAAACTGGGATTATTATGATAATCAGATAAAACAAATAATTGTAATTACTACCAAAAAAACGTACTTTAGAATCATCGAAATTAATGAGGTTCATGTATAAGTAATTGGTACAGTTTACACCGATTAATGTATATATTAGTATATTCATGGAATTGGTCTAATGCAAATAACCCTTTCCATTATGAATTTTTATAAACTGATTTTAAAGTAATCAAACGGAACACATACTATAGGAGATGTAGGATATATTTCAATTTGACAGTAACCAAACGACAAAACAATCAATGGTAAATCAAAAGTCTTCAACAATAAATAGGTGTCTACACGAAAGATCAAGTGCTGAATCGTGATGAGTTTGTACAAAATTTGTATATACAATAAATAAAAACAATTATATGAAAGAGTCTTAACAATTTAAATATTCATTATTTACACAAGTTCGAATGATCAAAATAATCTACTTTTTTGTCGTTAGAGACACGTTTGCAAAGCTCATTTTCCGTTCTCTTAAAATGTTTGACGGTCTTCTATTTTCTGTTATGACCTACACAAATTGCTCAACCTTTCATTCTGAGACTAGAAAGCGTGAAAGACCAAAACATTATTATAAGTCAGTGTATAAACAGTGTTTTTCACAACCCGGTAATTTCTTCGTCCAGGTATGTTACGGTTAAAATGAATAACATAATGTTTTGTGAAAGTTGCAGTGTATAGACTGAAAAACATTTTCTTATGGAATGCACACTTTATGACGATATTCGATATAATATTTTTCTTGATGTTCAAAATTTATTCAGTATTTTTACTCTCAATGCTCTTCAACTTCGTTCTTTATTTGGCCTCTTTAATTTTTTTGGATTCGAGCGTCACTGATGAGTCTTTTGTAGACGAAACGCGCGTCTGGCGTATATTAAAAATTTATTCCTGGTATCTATGATGAGTTTATTCAAAGGATTGATATAAATAACAAATTTATTAAAATTATGAGCTGTTCCTATATTTTGGCTAATATCTTGGCTGCGTATGTGCTGTCTTTTCCTTTGGTTTGGTTTACGAGCAAGTTTCTGGTGTTTTGGCACTTCCAATTCTCTGCACGAAGACTTATTCGTGGTTTGAATAGTTTTCGTTTACTTACAAATTATTGAGTGATAATACCCAAACATGATGATTTTCAGAAAACGGAGACAAATTAATTTTTCAGAATTTTTACATTGGAATTCGTTCAAGGCTTGTATTTCAGCTAGAAAAGAACAACTTTAATGAGAAAAAAAATCTTACTAAATGCGGATTTGTTAAACCATTCGTATTACTCAAGAATGAAATTACTAGAGAAGAACGATAAAAATAAGAAAGAACACTATGCATGCTAAGGGACGACATCAAAAGATCGATGTAGGATAAAACACTTAAATCGAATGGACTTGGGGTAGGGGTTAAAGTTTTCTTTATCCAAAATCGATTTTACGTATATCCGTATTGGTCAATCATTGTAATCCAAATTAAGTTAAGAATGGTGGGGGTGGGGTGTCAGTGAAAAAATATGCAAATTAAGTTTTTTTATACATTGAACTTTTGGTGTCGTCCCTCACTATATGAGATTTGATTATTTAAAAAGCATATTTTGGTAAGTACGGCTTTTACAGCTAAGAATGTTTTCCATTAACAAAACAAAATTTACGTGTCAATTCCTATTGGAAATGAATGAACTATGTGCCCAATGAGTTTAAACACCCAACAATCAAACACAATTCACAAGGTGTTTTAGATATAATTTTGAAATATAAAATGTATAAATGTATAAATGTATAAATAGTGATACAATTTGCCTGATGAATATAATACAACTACCCACCACTTTATATAACTGACATAAGCCCAAGGAATACATTCTTAAGAATATAAATAGAGAAGCGAAACATTTCTTTTGAACACTAAAAAAGGGTTTGCCATGCGGCGCTCAAATATTTTGCATTATCTTTTGGTATAGTGTTAAGAAATATATGGGAGTTTTTCATTAAAAGCGTAACTTTCAGACCTAAACAAATGGAAACTCAACTTGTCTCAAATTTAATTTCAAGAGTTATTTTGAATATCTCTTTTATAGACCTTGTTAGTAAACAAAAAGTGCAATTTTAAATACTCTTAAAAATTATATTATTTTTATAGTTTGTGTACTGTTTCGTAGAGGACTTTTGTCTCCTACGAAACTGCTTCTAAACACACATATGTTTGCAATTTTAAATGTTTCCTATAGACATTCCAATTTATTTACTTTAGATACTAAACAAATCTCATTTTTTTCTGAATTGGAAAACCGTTTTTTATCGATAAAGATTAGACAGTACTCCATATATGAAGGTACAACTCATGTTACGTAGTGGACATTTTGATGCGTTTCATAGTTGACAAAACCGTTTCTTAATGGACAAAAAGTTTCGTAGTTGACATCAACCCTATTCTTTGTAAATAAAAACATAATAAAAATTACATGCAACTAACCCTTGTTATTTGTTTTGCACGAATATAATAGAAAAAAAAGTAAAAAAAAAAGACTGTTTCTTAGGGGACATATTCGCATGTTTTATTTCCCCCCACAATCCCTATATTGCAATAGTAACAAGACTGATTGTATTCGTCAAAGCATGTTTTAAGCTGTACACTGATATTTTTACATAATTTTAAAACCAGGTACTAAAGGAGATTTCACCCGTTTCGTAGTGGACATTTACAAATATACGGTATCACTCTAGTCCAGTTGATGTGCTCAATTTTTCTTACCAACAATTTAATTGCCGTTACAAAAGCGTCAATTCTTTTGTTAGACCCTATTGTTTATATCTTTTGCAAACAAAAATTACATTGATTTTATAAAACTGTTTATTAGCAAATTTAAATGACTTCGTTTCGTAGTGGACATTTTGTCAGGGACGCACCTTCTGATATTGAAAATTCTAATGTTGAATTTTTTTTATAAAAATATTTTGGCTCTGAACATACTTTTGAATTAATAAAGAACTTGTATTAAGTAAAAATAACATTTATTTCTACATTTCTTTACGATATTTTAGAGTATGAATGTTGAACAGGTGGCATAAGGACATGCCATTTTGGTTGTTTTTGACCATTCAGATATCAATATCTCATCAATCCCTCTAAAAAAATAAACTGTTTCTTTGCTTAAAAATGTTAAATCTAATTCAATATACTGACTGCACAAAAAATCACTTGCAAAGATCAAACACATTTTTTTCAAAGTGTCTGGGACAAGAAAGTACGTTTTAATTGAAAAATTGCCATATGATATTGTAAGAATCTCAAATTACACATACTATATACTATATACTATGAAACTCTAGAGCGAGGAGCTTGCTAAATACTAAAAGTTTAAGTAAACACAAATTCATTAATTCTTTCGTAACTTTTATCAGTACGGCACCTCTTTATTTTATATTGTAAAATAGTCATTCACTTCTTGCGTTCGGGATCATTGATTTTGTTACCGGTTGACCCGGTTTGATTACTAGCACGTGTCATTGAACTCAAGCATTTTGACTGAAAAGCCATATACATTTACTGTTGAGGCGGATTTATAATTTGTTTTAGAAATGTATATATATTCAACTACGTGTCAGTTAATTTCAGGGGAGGGGAGTTCAGACCATCATTTCTATATGTCTATGTTTTTTTAATTGTTTTTACAATTTTTCTTTATACTAAATATTTCATATGATATCTTAATAAATGGTGACTTATATCTGTCCTCATGCATGTATTTGGTAATTGAGACAAGAAAATACACAAATTTTAGAATTGTATGATCGGGCTTTTAGAGAAATGTATAAGTCCGAGATTCTGCTCAAAATAGGTCTTGTGAAATGTTAATGTCAATTCATTTTCCTGGACCGGAGGAAAAGGGGGAGGGGTTAAAACAAATTGTCGTTTTCCCTTGAAAATAAGAGGGGAAGCAAATACGACATTCCGTTTAAAAAATATCTTGTATGGTATTAAAAAAAGATAGCCAGTTTAACTTTTTGCTAAATAGATTTACAACAAAGAAAAACTAGATGTGTCAAAACGACACGAATGGCCCCATCCCAAAAAGTTGAAAAATCTGCAATTTCAATATAAGCACATGCGGACACAAACATTTTGATAGTCTCACATATCAAATATAATCTTTTGTAGACGAAACGCGCGTCTGGCGTATATACAAATAATAGTCCTGGTATCTATGATGAGTTTATTTGTATTATAAACCAATATAAATGCGTTCTGTTAAAATCAACATGCGTGTAAATATATTTTACATCAAAACTTTTGCAAAGCGACATTACACACAGGTATCAATATTCAGGTAAACAATATTTACACACCCATCGATAAGTTGTCATTAATTACGCATGTGGACGTTGACATTAAAGAAGTCAAATCAACCTGACTGTGATTAATTTCCGCTCTAAACAAGAAAACAATGGCAATAAAATTATGTTAGAATTTTGTTTGATGACCTGAACGGATGAGGGGGGTTTGGGATGGAGAAGGCATAAACAAAATATGTGTTAATTTGCTTCCGCTTTATTTCTGTGGATTGTCTCATTGGCAATTATACCACATCTTCTTTTTTCATGTTACGTTTAAGTTTTTCTGTTTCTTATTTTCAAAAACGAAACATTTTTTCACAAAAGGTTCACAACATTTTAGGGTTTAATGTGTGGCAACATTTTTTGTGTGTTTAGACAATAATAGTGCATTGACTTGACATATCAACGATATAAGGATGAGGCGTAGAAACGGGGAAATGCGAGGCTGTGTCGTTGATATGTCAAGTCAATGCACTATAATTGTCTTTATACTGCTATCTAAAAATACATTTTTTGTTGTTGTTTAGTGTGTTAATGTTATTTATTTGATTTAAATATTGGGGAAAATCCTCCTTTAAAAAGGCCTCATACCACACAGGCGGAGAAATATACACCACGATGAAATGTACATCATTACCTGGTGAAAACCGCAATCAATGGTGAACGAATTCGTTTGTTTTATACAGACTAAAATATCAACAATAAACATAAAACATTGAAATTTATAGGTTGCAAACCAAAATTATTAATAAGTGAAATATGTTTTCCCAAAAGTTGTCAAAGAAACAAGTTTCAGTTGTTTAACGCATCGTTGTTTACATTGGGAACAAGAACAGGTCGAAGAGGTCGTATGCACAACTATAAAAATTTCGATTTAAATATTCATGAGGAAAAGTGATATCACGTCAGTGACTGTATATGATATAGAAATATACAGTCAACGCATTTTGGCTGCTCAAATAGAACGAGTGCAGTATAAATACGATTAACATTCAACCTTGCATTTAATATTTTTAAATATGAATAACTTAACTAGCATTTATTAGAAGCGACTGACATATACATAGACGAATTATTTTATTAGGTCCTCAACAAAACAACAGCATAAATAAAGAATCAACAGAGGATTAAATCTTTCAATTAATTACTTTTAAATTATTATTTATTCGAAAGATATAATACTTTAACTTATAATCAGATAATAAATATATTAAAATATCAAGCAGAAGGGGCGTAATTCATAGTATCATACCAGCATACTGAACGAATTTCAACAGGGTCTGACAATTTTGAACTTTAACTTTGAGATTTGATCTGTTTTGGTCTGACACCGTTGTAACGGATCTTAACAGCTCGCTAGAAGACTCTTGTTTATCTTGACATGCCTTAACAGACTGATATAACTAATGAGACTATCGATCGGAACAGCGTCTGAACGGTCCAAAAAGTCTCAACGCTTTACTCTATCGGTAAATCCAGTTAATTAAGATATGATCAGACCAACATGACCTTTTCAGACTAAAATCTTGCTACTAGTAAAGGTTAGTTTGATATTTAATATACTATACATTTATCTAGTTTGTTTGTTGAGTCATCAATTATCTTTGCATTTGTACTTTATTCTAAGTTATACTATTCAAGTTATTCAAGACTCACTGATGAGCTTATTTTCTGGACGAAACGTGTGTTTATTAAAATATATTACAATGAAGTCGGGAGGAAAGACAAAGACAAATATAAATGTTTAGCCATCCGGCCAAGTGAGCTAAAAATAAAACAAGAAAAAAAAGCAGTGAATAAACGTTGCTTTGAATTCATACGTTCCGACACCAAACCAAATATAGACTAACTACAAGTCTGAGTCGCAGTTACTGGTAGATAATCGTATATTACATTACAATACATGAAGGATAAATATTCTTACATTTAATATAGATATTGTGCTGACAAGATTAATAAAAGTTGAATGTTATTAGTTAATTAAAAGGAACAATCTAAAACGACAACAGAGCCAAGTTGGAATTTAAATCAGTTTTAAAGAAATTAAGTAATGTGTTAAATAATGACTGAAGTGTTATATTTCTTTATACCTTTTTTCGGTTGGATTATAGTCTTACCTTGTTTACCACCTAGCCATTTATTCTCTTCATAGTCCATATATGAAAGACCATTATATAATTCTATCCCATCTGTTGACATTCTGATTCTGGTGGGCCGTTTTTCAACAAGATATCTTGCTATAGTTGTCTTCCCTGTTCCCTGTTCGCCAGCTAACATCACTCTCGACTCAAAGTGGGGATAGCTTTCTTCTTCCAATATTTGAGAGAATACTTTCGCTGAATTCTTTCCTAATTTTCTTACTTCATACGGAAGACCTAAATTTCGAATAAAAGAAGGTCAGTTTGAGATTTAACATGTTTAATATACTATACATTTTTTCTTGTTTATTGGTTGAGTCATCAATAATCTTTCAATTTGTACTTTATTCTAAGTTATACTATTCCAGTTATTCAAGAGTCACTGATGAGCTTATTTTGTAGACGAAACGTGTGTTTATTGAAGGTATTACACCACGTGAAAAATTAATTTTTATCATCATATATAATCATCCTTATTTGAACAAACAATTTTGCAATTGCGAATTGCAATATTCACAATGTAATGCATTGTATTTATTGCAATTTTCATTGATACAATTGCACTGTCATTTTTGGAAAATAATGCATGTACTTGACGGTGGTAGAGAGACAGAGGAAAGAAAATTCATTTTAAACGAACCTGAGAATTGCTAAAAATTGATACTTTATAGAAATTAAAATTGAAGACGGTGTAAATATTGATAATTGAAAATGCAGTACCATATTGATTCACAATAGAAAAACACTAGCAAAGGTGGAAGTATTATATTATAGGAACTCAAACAAAATGACTTCTAACCTGGTTAGTTCAAGGCCAACAAAAGTTTATAATATATTTTTATGGAACGCCACAGCTGGCCTATGTCGAACTCTGATATTACGTTATGTTGTTTTTTCTATTTCTTCATGATATTTGGTTTTTTCTTAATATGGTTTTGACAATACATAATAATGTTTCGATTTAGTTCAATATGGAATAGTCATTACTTAATGATCATGATGATATTTTCAAATTACATTATATGGTTTCGGATTGACTTGATAAAGTTTTATCATTACTTAATATGGTTTTGTCATTACTCGAGGTGGTTTCACCATCATTTTATGTGGTTGTGTCATTAGTCAATGTGATGTTAACATTACTTGATGTGAATGTGACTTAACGTTATGTAGTTGTTCCACTTCATAATGTGGTTATGTAATGATGATTTGTCTATTCTTTATATGGTTTTTACGTAATGATGTTTCAATATTTGACGAATTTACACTTCATGATGTGTCTGTTTCATTATTTGATGTGGTCCTGTCATTCTTGTATGTTGTCATCCAAATACTTGATGAGGTAAAACCACGTGACTAATTCGGTAATTCTTCTCTATTTTTAGATAGATTACCATGTTGTTTACTATGTGTCTTTGATGAGTGTGACCATCCATCAAATTATAATTCAAATCAAAGGTACTTTTTATTTAAATCTGATCAGATCATGATTTTTTAAAAACACTTTTGCACTTTTCGTCTTTCCTCCATGTAGACATACGTTTAACTAGCTTGTAGAATGATATTGCTTCCAAATTGTATGAATAAATCCACGAATAATCATTTATGGTTATAATATAAGGTGACTATTGT
>CM034358.1:64072533-64075033 GCA_019925275.1 Mytilus edulis | reverse complement strand
TGAGGTCGATTGTATTTGTAGTTTCAGAGTAAATGTGGATTTTTTTTTTCAGAAGTAACGCAAGAACAATATTAAATTTCAATTTTTCATGAAACATGATTGATTGATCATGAAACATGATTGATTGATCATGATCATGATTGATTGATCATGATCATGATTGATTGATTGATTTATTGATTAGTTGGTTGGTTGGTAAAACACGTTGGATAGGGCCAATTCAAACAGCGAAAAAGAAACAAAAAAAGATCTTGGACCCTATATTAAACACACGAGACGGAAACATGATTGATTGATTGGTTGGTTGGTTGGTTGGTTAAACACGTTGGATAGGGCCAATTGAAACAGCGAAAAAGAAACAAAAAAGATCTTGGACCCTATATTAAACACACGAGACGAGACGGAAACTTGATTGATTGATCATGATTGATTGATTGATTGATTGATTGATTGATTGATTGATTGATTGATTGATTGATTGGTTGGTTGGTTGGTTGGTTAAACACGTTGGATAGGGCCAATTGAAACAGCGAAAAAGAAACAAAGAAGATCTTGGACCCTATATTAAACACACGAGACGAGACGGAAACATGATTGATTGATCATGATTGATTGATCATGATTGATTGATTGATTGATTGATTGATTGATTGATTGATTGATTGATTGGTTGGTTGGTTGGTTGGTTGGTTGGTTGGTTGGTTGGTTGGTTAAACACGTTGGAAAGGGTCAATTGAAACAGCGAAAAAGAAACAAAGGAGATCTTGAACCCTATATTAAACACATGAGACGGAAACATGATTGATTGATTGATTAATCATGATCATGATTGGTTGATTGATCATGATCATGATTTGTTGATTGATCATTATTGATTGATCATGATTGGTTGGTTGGTTGGTTGGTTGGCAAACACACATAAAATTCTTCAAGTCGTGCCCCAAATCACATATGTACATGACCTTGACCTTTGACCTTGTGACCTTTGTCACGGTCATTGCTTCACAATGTCATTGCAAAAGACCCTATGGGTCAAGGACCTTTTGTTTAAGTGTTTTGCCTAATAATGGCTTTTTATAAACCATCAATGGGGGTTATGTCCCTTACATAATGGTAAAACCAATACAGTCATAATGTAACAAAGTTGCCCCTTGAAGTACTGAACATTTTTCACTGCTTAAATTTTCTGTATCTATAACCATTGAAGAATTATAGGGAAATCAAAGACATATGAAAATCTAAAATATGACCTTGACCTTTGACCTTGACCTAATTTTCTAAGTTAGGACCCAGGGGACTCAAATAAAAACATTCCAGGGTTATACGGTTAACGGTTTATGAGTTAAAAAAACATACCGACAAATTTATTCCGTAAAGGTACATAACTCCTATAAAATTTCATCGAATCGCTTCGATCCAAATTAGCCAAAAATTCCTGAGGATGTAACGAACAATTTGTAAAAAGAATTTTGTCGCTTTCTTATTTTGTTACGAAGGAGATGCACACACATGACAAACAGTGAATAGGGAGATAACTCTTACAAAGAAAATGGTTCGGCTTAGCAGGGTGAAATTTAAAAGCGCATAACCTATACGATACAATATGAAAAAAATCTAAGCGACATATTGCGAAACAAACATTTATCGCAAGAACAAAATTTGGCGGAAGAAAAAAAAAAAAAATAATAATAATAATTAAAAACCAATTGTTCAGAGAACAATTGAAAGTCTTTCCACACCAAAGAAATTTTGATAACAAGATAGTTTCTTCATACTGATGAGATAAATAATGGTTTAATTATATTTTTGAGTGATAAAAGGGAGATAATATGCTACTTCCGGTGAAATAAATGTCACTTCCGGTCTCATATGATAGCTTATTTCACACTGATTCCAAAAATATATAGTTTCTATATACTATTGTATGTAGAAGGGGAAATAATTGGCCACTTCCGGTTTGTTGGAAGTCATGTTTCGTCTTCAGTAATCAGTTTTAGTATCTATATGATAAAATATATGGATTCTGAGTAATTTTATAAGAAAAAATTGCAAAAAAGGCTACTTCCGGTTTTCTCAAGGTCACTTCCGGTAGTCATTTTTCAAGGTCATTTGTCACCTAATCTTTTGTACAAGGTCAAATGCCTTTATAATGAACTTAGTTGAAGTCATAATCAAATGACCTCATATCAAGACATTTGAGGGGCAACAACTCCTATAAGATGCCATTAAATTGTATAAGACTAAATGTAGCATATCTTCATTACAATAAAGCTGACATTTTGCACTTGTTCTTTAGTATGTATCTTTCAAAGTGTAGGAGAAAATACAAAAAGAAGCAAAAGTCACAATTGAGAACTTGACCTTGACCTTTGACCTTGACCTCATTTTCTAAGTTAGGACCTAGGGAACTCAAATAAAAACATTCCAGGGTTATACGGTTAACTGTTTATGAGTTAAATGAACATACCGACAAATTTATTTTGTAAAGGTAGATAACTCC
>CM034358.1:64061635-64066635 GCA_019925275.1 Mytilus edulis | reverse complement strand
GTTGTAAGTGGAGGTTTAAAAAAAAGGGGGGGGGCAAAAGGGGGTCTCGGGAGATTTTTTTTTTTTTTTTATTAACGGAACAGAATGGTTAAAAAGGTTTTTTACAATATAAATCAATTGCTTTAAAAAAGCAATTGTAGGGGGTCTTTCCCCCTTTAAAATTAATTGAATTGGGGGGGGGGGGGTGTTTGTTTGTTTGTTTGTTTGTTTGTTTCTGTATGGGGTCTATATTATTGTTACCGGAGAAGTTTCATGTTTAGTTTGGAAAGTTTTTCTTTTATTTTAGGTACAGCGCGCGCGCCACATCACGTGACACGGGTTTATAATAACGAAAAGATAGTCTTTTTATTCCTTTTTAGGTGGGGACTTTGAACAGGCAACATGTATAGAGACGGAATGCACACAATGTAATTTCTTTTGTCATTGTAGGAAATTGACATTTTGATGACAGATCACAAGCAGTGCATGATTTGGATTTATTTGATCCGGTTGTAACTTTAAAACACATTTATTGATTATTTTCTGATAATGTACATTTTTCAGCACCTGTTTGTAACACAGATTAGTATTTCAATCTCGGAGCGGACATTTTATTGTAGGCTTTTACTGAAATTTACGGACCTAGCAAGCAATTTTTACGGCATTGCAATTTCTTTTCTCTAGGAAAAGCTTTGAGAGATATCTGCACCAAGTTTTTTTTATAAACTTTTAGTACATGTATGCCCTGCTGACTGCAAATTTTGAGGTCGATTGTATTTGTAGTTTCAGAGTACATGTGGATTTTTTTTTTCAGAAGTGACGCAAGAACAATATTAAATTTCATTTTTCAGAACATGTTTTTCAGAATGAAGACATGATTGATTTTGATCATGATCATGATTGATCATGATCATGATTGATTGATTGATTGATTGATTGATTAGTTGGTTGGTTGGTTGGTTGGTTGGTTGGTTAAAACACGTTGGATAGGGCCAATTGAAACAGCGAAAAAGAAACAAAAAAGATCTTGGACCCTATATTAAACACACGAGACGGAAACATGATTGATTGATTGATTGATTGATTGATTGATTGGTTGGTTGGTTGGTTGGTTGGTTGGTTAGTTGGTTGGTTGGTTGGTTGGTTGGTTGGTTGGTTAAACACGTTGGATAGGGCCAATTGAAACAGCGAAAAAGAAACAAAGAAGATCTTGGACCCTATATTAAACACACGAGACGAGACGGAAACATGATTGATTGATTGATTGATTGATTGATTGATTGATTGATGATTGATTGGTTGATTGATTGGTTGGTTGGTTGGTTGGTTGGTTGGTTGGTTGTTGTTGTTGGTTGGTTGGTTAAACACGTTGGAAAGGGTCAATTGAAACAGCGAAAAAGAAACAAAGGAGATCTTGAACCCTATATTAAACACATGAGACGGAAACATGATTGATTAATCATGATCATGATTGGTTGATTGATCATGATTGATCATGATCATGATTTGTTGATTGATCATTATTGATTGATCATGATGGTTGTTGGTTGGTTGGTTGGCAAACACAGATCTTGAACCCTATATTAAACACATGAGACGGAAACATGATTGATTGATTGATTAATCATGATCATGATTGGTTGATTGATCATGATTGGTTGATTGATCATGATCATGATTGGTTGATTGATCATGATCATGATTTGTTGATTGATCATTATTGATTGATCATGATTGGTTGGTTGGCAAACACACATAAAATTCTTCAAGTCGTGCCCCAAAATCACATATGTACATGACCTTGACCTTTGACCTTGTGACCTTTGTCAAGGTCATTGCTTCACAATGTCATTGCAAAAGACCCTATGGGTCAAGGACCTTTTGTTTAAGAGTTTTGCCTAATAATGGCTTTTTATAAACCATCAATGGGGGTTATGTCCCTTACATAATGGTAAAACCAATACAGTCATAACGTAACAAAGTTGCCCCTTGAAGTACTGAACATTTTTCACTGCTTAAATTTTCTGTATCTATAACCATTCAAGAATTATAGGGAAATCAAAGACATATGAAAATCTAAAATATGACCTTGACCTTTGACCTTGACCTAATTTTCTAAGTTAGGACCCAGGGGACTCAAATAAAAACATTCCAGGGTTATACGGTTAACGGTTTATGAGTTAAAAAAACATACCGACAAATTTATTCCGTAAAGGTACATAACTCCTATAAAATTTCATCGAATCGCTTCGATCCAAATTAGCCAAAAATTCCTGAGGATGTAACGAACAATTTGTAAAAAGAATTTTGTCGCTTTCTTATTTTGTTACGAAGGAGATGCACACACATGACAAACAGTGAATAGGGAGATAACTCTTACAAAGAAAATGGTTCGGCTTAGCAGGGTGAAATTTAAAAGCGCATAAACTATACGATACAATATGAAAAAAATCTAAGCGACATATTGCGAAACAAACATTTATCGCAAGAACAAAATTTGGCGGAAAAAAAAAAAATAATAATAATAATAATAATAATCAGAACAAATACAATAGGCTTTCCACAGAAAAGTGGAAAGACCTAATAATATGGAAAAAACTGGAGTTGTCGTTCGTTTTACGTTGATAGGATAGATAGTACACAACCTACATTCAGTTGTAAGTGGAGGTTTAAAAAAAAGGGGGGGGGGCAAAAGGGGGTCTCGGGGAGATTTTTTTTTTTTTTTTATTAACGGAACAGAATGGTTAAAAAGGTTTTTTACAATATAAATCAATTGCTTTAAAAAAGCAATTGTAGGGGGTCTTTCCCCCTTTAAAATTAATTGAATTGGGGGGGGGGGGGGTGTTTGTTTGTTTGTTTGTTTGTTTGTTTCTGTATGGGGTCTATATTATTGTTACCGGAGAAGTTTCATGTTTAGTTTGGAAAGTTTTTCTTTTATTTTAGGTACAGCGCGCGCGCCACATCACGTGACACGGGTTTATAATAACGAAAAGATAGTCTTTTTATTCCTTTTTAGGTGGGGACTTTGAACAGGCAACATGTATAGAGACGGAATGCACACAATGTAATTTCTTTTGTCATTGTAGGAAATTGACATTTTGATGACAGATCACAAGCAGTGCATGATTTGGATTTATTTGATCCGGTGTAACTTTAAAACACATTTATTGATTATTTTCTGATAATGTACATTTTTCAGCACCTGTTTGTAACACAGATTAGTATTTCAATCTCGGAGCGGACATTTTATTGTAGGCTTTTACTGAAATTTACGGACCTAGCAAGCAATTTTTACGGCATTGCAATTTCTTTTCTCTAGGAAAAGCTTTGAGAGATATCTGCACCAAGTTTTTTTTATAAACTTTTAGTACATGTATGCCCTGCTGACTGCAAATTTTGAGGTCGATTGTATTTGTAGTTTCAGAGTACATGTGGATTTTTTTTTTCAGAAGTGACGCAAGAACAATATTAAATTTCAATTTTTCATGAAACATGATTGATTGATCATGATCATGATTGATCATGATCATGATTGATTGATTGATTGATTGATTGATTAGTTGGTTGGTTGGTTGGTTGGTTGGTTGGTAAAACACGTTGGATAGGGCCAATTGAAACAGCGAAAAAGAAACAAAAAAGATCTTGGACCCTATATTAAACACACGAGACGGAAACATGATTGATTGATTGATTGATTGATTGATTGATTGGTTGGTTGGTTGGTTGGTTGGTTGGTTAGTTGGTTGGTTGGTTGGTTGGTTGGTTGGTTGGTTAAACACGTTGGATAGGGCCAATTGAAACAGCGAAAAAGAAACAAAGAAGATCTTGGACCCTATATTAAACACACGAGACGAGACGGAAACATGATTGATTGATTGATTGATTGATTGATTGATTGATTGATTGATTGATTGGTTGATTGATTGGTGGTTGGTTGGTTGGTTGGTTGGTTGGTTGGTTGGTTGGTTGGTTGGTTGGTTAAACACGTTGGAAAGGGTCAATTGAAACAGCGAAAAAGAAACAAAGGAGATCTTGAACCCTATATTAAACACATGAGACGGAAACATGATTGATTAATCATGATCATGATTGGTTGATTGATCATGATTGATCATGATCATGATTTGTTGATTGATCATTATTGATTGATCATGATTGGTTGGTTGGTTGGTTGGTTGGCAAACACAGATCTTGAACCCTATATTAAACACATGAGACGGAAACATGATTGATTGATTGATTAATCATGATCATGATTGGTTGATTGATCATGATTGGTTGATTGATCATGATCATGATTGGTTGATTGATCATGATCATGATTTGTTGATTGATCATTATTGATTGATCATGATTGGTTGGTTGGCAAACACACATAAAATTCTTCAAGTCGTGCCCCAAATCACATATGTACATGACCTTGACCTTTGACCTTGTGACCTTTGTCAAGGTCATTGCTTCACAATGTCATTGCAAAAGACCCTATGGGTCAAGGACCTTTTGTTTAAGAGTTTTGCCTAATAATGGCTTTTTATAAACCATCAATGGGGGTTATGTCCCTTACATAATGGTAAAACCAATACAGTCATAACGTAACAAAGTTGCCCCTTGAAGTACTGAACATTTTTCACTGCTTAAATTTTCTGTATCTATAACCATTCAAGAATTATAGGGAAATCAAAGACATATGAAAATCTAAAATATGACCTTGACCTTTGACCTTGACCTAATTTTCTAAGTTAGGACCCAGGGGACTCAAATAAAAACATTCCAGGGTTATACGGTTAACGGTTTATGAGTTAAAAAAACATACCGACAAATTTATTCCGTAAAGGTACATAACTCCTATAAAATTTCATCGAATCGCTTCGATCCAAATTAGCCAAAAATTCCTGAGGATGTAACGAACAATTTGTAAAAAGAATTTTGTCGCTTTCTTATTTTGTTACGAAGGAGATGCACACACATGACAAACAGTGAATAGGGAGATAACTCTTACAAAGAAAATGGTTCGGCTTAGC